>WNWK01000279.1:0-57500 GCA_009830355.1 Cherax destructor
CCACAGATTACAGCCACACAAACAAGACATACAGTACTACCTACAGACTACAGCCTCACAAACAAGACATACAGTACTACCTACAGACTACAACCTCACAAACAAGACATACAGTACTACCTACAGACTACAGCCACACAAACAAGACATACAGTACTACCTACAGACTACAGCCTCACAAACAAGACATACAGTACTACCTACAGACTACAACCTCACAAACAAGACATACAGTACTACCTACAGACTACAGCATCACAAACAAGACATACAGTACTACCTACAGACTACAGCATCACAAACAAGACATACAGTACTACCTACAGACTACATCCTCACAAACAAGACATACAGTACTACCTACAGACTACAGCATCACAAACAAGACATACAGTACTACCTACAGACTACAGCATCACAAACAAGACATACAGTACTACCTACAGACTACAACCTCACAAACAAGACATACAGTACTACCTACAGACTACAGCATCACAAACAAGACATACAGTACTACCTACAGACTACAGCATCACAAACAAGACATACAGTACTACCTACAGACTACAGGTTACAGAGATGGTAAGCAAAATGTTTTCAACGTCAAATTCTTTTCTGTAGTTTCCAACGCGATATTTATAACACGATAATTTTTATGTGAATATACAAAAAAAAAAAACGAGCTAAAAATACATCTAACTGGTGAAGAACTGTGTATTTAAAAATACATCTAACTGGTGAAGAACTGTGTATTTAAAAATACATCTAACTGGTGAAGAACTGTGTATTTTACGCAATTATTTATTATTTAATACACATTTGTGTAAAATACTTATTAGTTATACATTCACCTGATGAATAATTTCTTTGTGAGTCGCTTTTTGTTTCATTTGTTTACGTTCAAAAGATACAAACTATATCATCTGTAATAAAGTAAGGAATAAGAACTTTGCTAACATGAAAGTGCAGAATGCCTGACTAAGTATAGTATTGAAATTTATCATAACTATCCTACTCGTAAGTACAGTGTTCAAAACTTTGTTCAACACATAGTATTATTAAGAATGTTCAATACATATCGTAATCTCACTAATCACAATGTTCAACACCTAACTACACTGATCAATGTTCAACACTTAACTACACTGATCAGAGTGGTCAACACTTAGCTACACTTATCAGAGTGTTCAACACTTAATTTCACTGATCAGTGTTCAAAATTTAACTACACTGATCAGAGTGTTCAACACTTAACTACACTGATCAATAACAAAAGAAGCACTGCTCACAGTGTTCAACACCTAACTACACTAAGTACAATGTTCAATAAGAATAATAACCATGATGAACACAGTGTTGAACACATATCATAACTTCACTAAACACAGTGTTCAACACAAAATTGTACTAAACAGCAAAGGAATCCGTCTCACTCCAATCCACACCTCTCACTCCACCAACACACCTCTCACTCCACCACCACACCTCTCACTCCACCACCACACCTCTCACTCCACCATCACACCTCTCACTCCACCACAACACCTTTCCCTCCACCACAACACCTCTCATTCCACCACCACACCTCTCACTCCACCACAACACCTCTCATTCCACCACCACACCTCTCACTCCACCATCACACCTCTCACTTCCCCATCACACCTCTCACTCCACCATCACACCTCTCACTCCACCACCACACCTCACTCCACCACCACCACCACACCTCTCACTCCACCATCACACCTCTCACTTCCCCATCACACCTCTCACTCCACCACCACACCTCTCACTCCACCACCACACCTCTCACTCCACCAACACACCTCTCACTCCACCACCACACCTCTCACTCCACCACCACACCTCTCACTCCACCAACACACCTCTCACTCCACCAACACACCTCTCACTCCACCATCACACTGGAGGACTCCTCACTTGCTGCATGACTGACTGACATTAAACACTGAGAAGCTAAATTAACAGCAACTTAGTTACGGAGTAATTAAAGAGTTCGTAGATATTACACCCTTAAATTCTATCCCATCCCAGGGTTATGTCTGACTTAGTGGTGTAGGTGGTGGTGATGGTGGTTGTAATGGTGGAGGTGCTAGTGGTAGTGGTGGTGGTGGTGGTGGTGGTGGTGGTAGTGGTGCTAGTGGTGGTGGTGGTAGTGGTGCTAGTGGTGGTGGTGGTAGTGGTGCTAGTGGTGGTGGTGGTAGTGGTGCTAGTGGTGGTGGTGGTAGTGGTGCTAGTGGTGGTGGTGGTAGTGGTGCTAGTGGTAGTGATGAAAGTGGTGGTTGTGCTAGTGGCAGTGGTGGTGGTAGTGGTGGTGGTGAAGGTGGTGCTAGTGGTACTGGTGGTTGTGAAGGTGATAGTGATAGAGGGGGTGGCGGTGAAGGTGATAATGATGGAGTGGTGGTGAAGGTGATAATGATGGAGTGGTGGTGAAGGTGATAGTGGTGGAGGTAGTGCAGGTGATGGGATAGTTATAAAGGTAATGAAAATAATGGTGATTGTGGTAATGATGGTGGAAGTGGCCATGGTGGTGGTGGGGGGTTGTAATGGTGGTGATGGTGAG
Organism: Cherax destructor; assembly: GCA_009830355.1. NCBI lineage: Eukaryota > Metazoa > Arthropoda > Malacostraca > Decapoda > Parastacidae > Cherax > Cherax destructor. The sequence goes on from WNWK01000279.1 coordinate 2,591, forward strand.
GATTTTGAATTGGATTGGGAGGAGACTAACAAGATACCGAACAGACTTTTGTACTTGTTTCTTTCTCTCTCTGTCTCACACACACACACACACACACACACACACACACACACACACAAATGCACACGATGTGAAGTTAATGAGGCGAATTCAATCGGAGGAGAATAATGCAAGACTACAAAGAGATCTGGACAGGCTGCAGGCCTGGTCCATCAACTGGCTCCTGGAGTTCAACCCCGCCAAGTACAAAGTCATGAAGATCGGGGAAAGGCAAAGAAGACCGCAGACTGAGTAAAGACTACAAACCTTACTCAAAGAAAAGGTTCTTGGAGTGTGTATAATACTGAGCACATCTCCTGAGACGCACATCAACCAAATAACTGCTGCAGCATATGGACGACTAGCCAACCTAAGAATAGAATTCCGCCATCTCAGTAAGGAGTCGTTCCGGACCCTGTACACTGTGTACGTCAGGCCCATATTGAAGTATGCAGCTCCAGTTTCGAACCCACATCTGGCCAAGCACGTCAGGAAATTGGAGAAAGTGCAAAGGTCTGCAACCAGACTAGACCCGGAGCTAAGGTGTATGTCCTACGAGGAGAAGTTAAGGGAACTCGTTTTTACGACACTGGAGGGCAGGAGGGACAGGGGAGGACATGATAACGACATATAAAATACTGAGAAGAATCGACAAGGTGGACAGAGACAGGATGTTCCAGACATGGGACACAACAACAAGGGGTCACAATTGGAAGTTGAAGACTCAGATGAGTCACAGGGATGTCAGGAAGTATTTCTTCAGTCATAGAGTTGTCAAGAAGTGGAATAGTCTGGAAAGTGAGGCAGTGGAGGCAGGTACGATAGAAGTATGATAAAACTCATGGAGCAGGGAGAGAGTGGACCTAGTAGCGACCAGTGAAGAGGCGGGGCCAGGAGCTATGACTCGACCCCCTGCAACCACAATTATCGTACTTCTTAAAGCCTCCATTACATCAGTCTCCAGATTGTTGCACTTCCTGACAACTCTATGACTGAAGAAATACTTCCTAACATCCCTGTGACTCATAGGAGTCTTCAACTTCCAGTTGTGACCCCTTGTTGCTGTGTCCCCTCTCTGAAATATTCTGTCCCTATCCACCTTGTCAATTCCTCTCAGTATTTTACGTTATCATATCTTCTCCCTATATCTCCGGTGTGTGTATGTGTGTGTGTGTGTATGTGTGTGTGTGTGTATGTGTGTGTGTGTGTTAGAAAGTAGTTAAGCCCGGTCAGATGACCTTACGTGACCTGACCCCTCGCTGCGGAGCGACTAATTCATGAGGACATGCTCAGGTGAATGTGACCAGGTATACCAGTATCCCCTCACCAGGAAAATGAGAAGCCGACGCTGACGTCACCAAAATTTGGGATACTTTACTTTGTTCTGCGAGGAGGAGGAGGAGGAGGAGAGGAGGAGGAGAAAGGAGGAGGAAGGAAAGGAGGAGGAGGAGGAGAGGAGGAGGGAGGAGGAGGAAGAGGAGGAAGAAAGAGGAGGAGGAAAGGAGGAGGAGGAAGGAGGAGAAAGAGGAGGAGGAGAAAAGGAGGAGGAGGAAAGAGAAGGAGGAGGAGGAGAAAGAGGAGAGGAGAGGAGAAAGAGGGGAGGAGAAAAAGGAGGAGGAGAAAGAAGGAAAGGAGAAAGGAGGAGAGAGGAGGAAGGAGGAGGAAGGGGAGGAGAAAAGGAGGAGGAGAAAGAAGGAGAGGAGAAGAGGAGAGAGAAGGAAAGAAGGAGGAGGAGAGAGAAGGAGGAGAAAGAGGAGGAGGAGAACAGAAGAGAAGGAGGAGGAGGAGAAGGAAGAAGAAGAGAGGAGAGAGAGGAGACAAGAAAGAGAGGAGGAGGAACAAGAGAAGGAGAGAGAGAAGAGAAGGAGGAGGAAAAAAAGGAGGAGAGAAGAAAAGAAAGAGGAGAAGGAGAAGAAAAGAAGGAGACAGAAAAGAAAGGAGAGGAAGAGAACAATAAAAGGAGAGCAGACAACAATAAAAGTAGAGAGCACAGCAAGAAAAAAGAGGAAGCACAGCAACAATAAAAGAGGAGCACAGCAACAATAAAGTAGGACAGCACCAGCAACAATAAAGTAGGAGCAGCACCACAACAATAAAAGTAGAGAGCAGCACCATCAACAATAAAAGTAGGAGAGCACCACAACAATAAAAGTAGGAGCAGCACCAGCAACAATAAAAGTAGGACAGCACCATCAACAATAAAGTAGGAGCAGCACCACAACAATAAAAGTAGGAGCAGCACCACAACAATAAAAGTAGAGACAGCACCAGCAACAATAAAAGTAGGAGCAGCACCAGCAACAATAAAAGTAGGAGCAGCACCATCAACAATAAAAGTAGGAGCAGCACCATCAACAATAAAAGTAGGAGCAGCACCATCAACAATAAAAGTAGGAGCAGCACCATCAACAATAAAAGTAGGAGCAGCACCATCAACAATAAAAGTAGGAGCAGCACCATCAACAATAAAAGTAGGAACAGCACCAGCAACAATAAAAGTAGGAGCATCACCATCAACAATAAAAGTAGGAGCAGCACCATCAACAATAAAAGTAGGAACAGCACCAGCAACAATAAAAGTAGGAGCAGCACCAGCAACAATAAAAGTAGGAGCAGCACCATCAACAATAAAAGTAGGAGCAGCACCATCAACAATAAAAGTAGGAGCAGCACCAGCAACAATAAAAGTAGGAACAGCACCAGCAACAATAAAAGTAGGAGCATCACCATCAACAATAAAAGTAGGACAGCACCATCAACAATAAAAGTAGGAACAGCACCAGCAACAATAAAAGTAGGAGCAGCACCAGCAACAATAAAAGTAGGAACAGCACCATCAACAATAAAAGTAGGAGCATCACCATCAACAATAAAAGTAGGAGCAGCACCAGCAACAATAAAAGTAGGAGCAGCACCATCAACAATAAAAGTAGGAGCAGCACCATCAACAATAAAAGTAGGAGCAGCACCAGCAACAATAAAAGTAGGAGCAGCACCATCAACAATAAAAGTAGGAGCAGCACCAGCAACAATAAAAGTAGGAACAGCACTATCAACAATAAAAGTAGGAGCATCACCATCAACAATAAAAGTAGGAACAGCACCAGCAACAATAAAAGTAGGAGCATCACCATCAGCAATAAAAGTAGGAGCAGCACCAGCAACAATAAAAGTAGGAGCAGCACCATCAACAATAAAAGTAGGAGCAGTACCATCAACAATAAAAGTAGGAGCAGCACCAGCAACAATAAAAGTAGGAGCAGCACCATCAACAATAAAAGTAGGAGCAGCACCAGCAACAATAAAAGTAGGAACAGCACCAGCAACAATAAAAGTAGGAGCAGCACCAGCAACAATAAAAGTAGGAACAGCACCAGCAACAATAAAAGTAGGAGCAGCACCATCACCAATAAAAGTAGGAGCAGCACCAGCAACAATAAAAGTAGGAGCAGCACCAGCAACAATAAAAGTAGGAGCAGAACCAGCAACAATAAAAGTAGGAGCAGCAGCAGCAACAATAAAAGTAGGAGCAGCACCAGCAACAATAAAAGTAGGAGCAGCACCAGCAACAATAAAAGTAGAAGCAGAACCAGCAACAATAAAAGTAGGAGCAGCACCAGCAACAATAAAAGTAGGAGCAGCACCAGCAACAATAAAAGTAGGAGCAGCACCAGCAACAATAAAAGTAGAAACAGCACCAGCAGCAGCAGCAATGTAATATAAAAGACAAGTCACCAACTGCTGTAGCAGTACCAGCAGCATCAACAGCAGCAGTAAGAGCAGTCAGTATCACAGCACCATAAGAAGCTTATGTATCAACAGTAGCACTAACACAAAGGGCAGAAGCAGCAAAAATTGTGGTAGTAAGAGGAACAGCATAATCAGTGGTAACTACAGCATGACAGACAGCAGAAGAAGTTGCAGAAGTAACAGCGGAAGTAACAGCAGCATAGAAGTAAACAGAGTTGCAGAAGCAAGAACACACTGATTAATATCAGTGGTTGCATTAGTGGTAGCAAGACAACAGTAGTGGCAGTAGACAAGGTAATATAAACTATAGTATAGTATTAGTCACGGTAGATACAGTAATATTGGTGGTAGTTACAGTAATACTGATGGTAATTATAGTAGTGGTGATGTAGCTACAGTAGTACTGATGGTAATTACAGTAGTAATGGTGGTAGTTACTGTTGTACTGATGGAAGTTACAGAAGAAATGATGAGAGGTACAGTAGCAGTGATAGTTACAGTAGTACTGGTGTTAGTTACAGCAGCACTGGTGTTAGTTACAGCAATACTTGTGTTAGTTCCAGTAGTACTGGTGTTAGTTACAGTAGTACTGGTGTTAGTTACAGTAGTACTGGTGTTAGTTGCAGTAGTACTGGTGTTAGTTACAGTAGTACTGGTGTTAGTTACAGTAGTACTGGTGTTAGTTACAGTAGTACTGGTGTTAGTTACAGTAGCTACTGGTGTTAGTTACAGCAGCACTGGTGTTAGTTACAGTAGTACTGGTGTTAGTTACAGTAGCACTGGTGTTAGTACAGTAGTACTGGTGGTAGTTACAGTAGAACTGGTGTAGTTACAGTAGTACTGTGTTAGTTACAGCAGTACTGGTGTTGATTACAGAAGACTGGTGTTAGTTACAGCAGCACTGGTGTTAGTTACAGTAGTACTGGTGTTAGTTACAGAGTACTGGTGTTAGTTACAGCAGCACTGGTGTTAGTTACAGCAGCACTGGTGTTAGTTACAGTAGTACTGGTTTTAGTTACAGCAGAACTGGTGTTAGTTACAGTTGAACTGGTCTTAGATACAGTAGTACTGGTGGTAGTTACAGTAGAACTGGTGTTAGTTACAGTAGTACTGGTGTTAGTTACAGCAGCACTGGTGTTAGTTACAGTAGTACTGGTGTTAGTTACAGTAGTACTGGTGTTAGTTACAGTAACTGGTGTTAGTTACAGTAGTACTGGTGGTAGTTACAGTAGAACTGATGGTAGTTACAGTATGACTGGTGTTAGTTCGAGCATGGGGTTAGTTACAGTAGATGGTGTATTTAGCAGTATAGTATATGGTGAAGTTACAGTAGTAATGGTGTAGTTACAGTAGCAATGGTGGCAGTTACAGTAGTAATGGTGATAGTTACAGTAGTAATGGGTGGTATAGGGTGATACAGTAGTATTGGTGATAGTTACAGAGTACTGGTGTAGTTACAGTAGTATGGGATGTTACAGTAATGGGTACAGTTAGTATTAGATGGTGTAGTTACAGTAGTAATGGTGGTAGTTACAGTAGTAATGGTGGTAGTTACAATAGTAATGGTGGAAGTTACAGTAGTAGCGGTGGTAGTTACAGTAGTAATGGTTTAAGTTACAGTAGTAATAATGGTAATTACAGTAGTAATGGTGGTAGTTACAGTAGTAATGGTGGTAGTTGCAGTAGTAATGGTGGTAGTTACAATAGTAATGGTGATAGTTACAGTAGTAGCGGTGGTAGTTACAGTAGTAATGGTGGTAGTTACAGTAGTAATGGTCGTAGTTACAGTAGTCGTGGTAGTAGTTACAGTAGTAATGGTGGTAGCTACAGTAGTAAAGGTGGTAGTTACACTAGTAATGGTGGTAGTTACAGTAGTAATGTGGTAGTTACAGTAGTAATGTGGTAGTTACAGTAGTAATGGTGGTAGTTACAGTAGTAATGGTGGTGGTTACAATAGTAGCGGTGGTAGTTACAGTAGTCTGGTACAGTTACAGTAGTAATGGTGATAGTTACAGTAGTAGTAGTAATGACAAACTTAGCCAAATATGTACTGAGTACAGAAACAAATATTCAACAAATTACATGAAATGGTAATTCTGAAAAAAAACAAAACAAATATAAAAACCCATTTTATTAAAACCATTTCCATTACTATCTCTGTGCAAATAACACACACACACACACACACATAATATATATATAATAAAAATATATATATATATATATATATATATATATATATATATATATATATATATATATATATATATATATATATATATATATATATATATATATATATATATATATACATATTACAAATTACTTTAAAAATATAATTATGATATGAAATAAACAAAGGTCTCTATGTAAATTATACTTTTGTAGGCTCTTCATCCAAGGAACTAGAGGTAACCTTCCTTTCTTGTTCGGAGCTGTGACCTCTACGGGTTTAGCGCTACTACTGCTACTACCAATACTGATATAACTACTGCAACTACTACTACTACTACTATTACTACTACTACTACTTAATAATAGTAACAATACACATACACATAAGCCATTCACATACCCATAAGTACATACACATAAACATAAATACATAAATACACACATAAATACACACGCACACATATAAATACACACATTCACACACATAAATACACACACACACACATAAATACACACATACATACATCACATATTTAAACCCATCTATAAAGACGTACATCTATACACATGCACAATATATATACAGATATACATGCATACATACACACACATACATACACATATATAAACACATCTATACAGACGTACATCTATACACATGCAAATATATATACAGATATACATGCATATACACACACAAATATATATATAACACAAATATTACACATAAACAAATACATACATACCTAAATACATATACAACTCACAAATACATACACAACTCGCAAATACATGCACAACACACCAATATATACACAACACACAAATAAATACACATATACAAATACATACAAAACACAAATACACACACACATACACAGACTTTCAATGAAAATAGATAATAAAGAGCGTAGGTAAAGCAGTAGAGCAAGCACTGAGGAGTTACGCAGGAAAAAGGTCAAAGTTGAGGTGTTGTGACCTCGGGGCCACCAGAACTGCGCCTGTCAACTGAACCTCACTACCAGTCCTTATATCCGAAGGTTCCTTGTGTGTGTGTGTGTGTGTGTGTGTTAAAAATAGCTTTTCTTTTAATAATAAGCTAGCAAAGCTGTTTCGAGAATTTTATCCCCAGGCGATACTTAAGACTAAATCTACTATTCAAAGTCTCTAAAGTTTAAAGACGCTTTATTTGTTGAATTACACTCCTCTGTAGTCTACAAATATAATTATCACACCTGTAATGCTATTTATATTAATAATGCTAACCATTAACTGTGGGTCTACAGCTTTGAACACCTGGGAGATCTATTCGAAAAAAATGGGCCACTGGGTAAACCCCAGTTTGGTGTCATATGCCAACATTGTGAAGCCACAGACAGCACTATAGACGTGAAATTACCCACTGTGTCGCCCAATCTCTCTCTACAACATCAGAGACAAACATTTAATGTGTGATAATGAAAAGTCAATAGTTACTTTTTTTTCGTTTTTACTCTTAATTCTTTATTTTCTCTTTTATTTTCCTTATATTAATTTGATGTTCAGCTTATGTCTGCATTTGGGTCCTATATTTTTTTACTCTGATTTTTGCAGTGTTTGATGAAGGAGTAAGTTAACTTCGAAACTATTCGTCAATGTTTTGATAGGGTACCCGTCATTAAATCAGTACCTTGGTTCATTGACCAATCACAGACAAGCCCGCCAAAGCTGAAACAACGTGTTTCACTTGTGGTAAACATTGACAGACTTGCCTACCTGCTGGTTGAGTACGGTGCACTCTCTCTCTGGCTTCTGCTTTGCCATCTGTCACCGTCGTGTACACTTATTATTATTCATCTGTACATATTGTACATACTTGTATATAGTGGGTGAAGGCAAAATATACATTATAGTCTACTGATGAGTTTGTTTGCTCCAATCCCATTACGACCAGGTCTCACAGGCCATTCATTACCTGTGTTCGTGATACACACACACACCACACACACACACACACACAGGGCAGAGAGAAGCTGCAAATATCAGAGGGCAAAAGACCTGGGGGTAAATATAACACCAAGCTTATCACCAGAATAACACAAATAGTATAACGTCAGCGACATACTCAACATCTGCAAATCTCAAAACATTATTATTATTATATATTATTATTATTATACATAAATACGAGACAACTGGTTATATATAAATACGAAACAACTGGTTAAATTCCTTGGACCAAAAGCCCCTCGTCGGCATCAACGTATCTCCCTAGATGGGAAATCTTAGAATAGCATTTAAAAGTTGAAAAAATTCTTCAAAACCTTACACACAACGTAATTTAGATCATTCACTGAGTACACAGCCCCAGTATGGAGGACACACCTGGTCAAGCACGTGCAGAAGCTCTAAAAGGTCCAAAGGTCTGCCACCACAGCACTCCCAGACCTGAGAGAAATATGTGGGAAGTTAAAGGAATGGTCTTGGTGGAAAAACAGAGGGAGATATAATTAGACAGAATGTTACGAGAAATGTACAAGGCAGACTGAACTAAGAAGATCAGCTTCCTGAAGAGAGAGGAGGAAACTGAAACACAGATGAGCCGTAGGGATGTAAAGAATTATTTCTTTAGTGTCAGGGCGGCTGAGAAGTGGGGTGACTTGGGCGGGGCAGTGGTAGAGGCAAACTCAACACGTAGCTTCAAAAGCCCATGTAATAAATGCTAGAAATCATTGATGACGATCAAAGTAATCTAGGAGGCGGGGCCAGGAGATGAGTATCGACGTCTTCCCCATTTGCCATCAAAACTCAGTGAGTACAAATCTGTATGTACACACACACACGCGCACACACACATAAACAATAAAGGCAGACCAAGGCGCTTGTGTGGCCATACGTCACCCGCGTCAAGGGAGAAGAATACAAGCCGTCCCCACGGGAAACATACATAATGGTGTGTGGGGCCTTCATCCCCCCGTGTCTGGGTACACGCTCCCGGGGATGTCGGAGGCAGGGGGTCAGTAATGGAGGGAGGGGTACTGTGATGTAGGGAGGAGTCCTGTGATGGAGGGAGGAGTCCTGTGATGGAGGAAGGAGTCCTGTGATGGGGAGGAGTCCTATGATGGAGAGAGATGTACTGTGATGGAGGGAGGAGTCATGTGATGTAGGGAGGAGTCCTGTGATGGAGGAAGGAATAATGTGATAGAGGAAGGGATTTTGTAATGAAAGTAAGGGCCCTGGGTGGAGGGAAGCGCCATAGAGATGGAAAGAGATCTTGTGTCCTGAGAGGCAGGAGTTCAGGGGACGGCCCTGGCGTGGAAGATGGACCCGGTGTAACGGAAGGAAGGGAAGGAAGGACCGGGGAGTGACTTATGAGCCAATATGGGGTGGGTGAAGGAAGGTGAAAGAATGAATGGATAAGGATAGTGAGGCAAGACAAGAGACTTTAGATACATAGATAAAAGTTCAAAGATGAAGATAGATAATGCAGGGTTAAGAGATGGAGGTCAAAATTGAAGATAAGATAAGGACTGAGGGTCAAGGCTGAGGTGGGGCTAAAGGCTGGGAATTAAATGTTGACTCTGAATCTAAAAATTCATACAACTCATAAAGTGGCACCAATGACCCCGGGATGCCAGGCTACTCACGTTACACATAAATGACTTAGATAAAAAAAACCAAGTCATCCACATATTTGAGCTATTTGGTATTAACCGGAGCATTCCATTAAGTAACTGTTTTAATAAATCTATAGTATACGAGTGCCTCAACACAGGTGACACTTTTCCATGGTCAATTGTAAAGTGCGATCATAAGGGTCATTAAACATAAATTGACAACCTTCACTGCATAGTTTAATCAACACCGTGATGACAGTCGTGATCAATGGATATTTATATTTGGTAAATCTTCCGCCAGAACTTCAAAGTCATCTACAAGAACCTTTGTAAACAAAGTCATGACATCAAAACTAATTTAAAATCTGTGAAGACACGAGAAGTCTATAGCGCGTTAATCAAACATGTTTTGACGTGTGAACAGCAGATCGTACCAGTAACAGGGTTTAAGATATATACCAACCCATTAAACAGCGGGAATGATACTGACCACTGATGGTACGTATTGCACGACGGTCGAGTTTATGGTTCAGATCAAACTACATTTACACAAATAACCCTCACATAGGAGAAAGAATTATATGACGATGTTTCGGACCGACCTGGACCATTGACTAGTTACACTAACTACATATAAATATGCTAGTGAGGGAGATTTAGCAGTGAATTCTTTGACCAAAGCTTCAATACCGTCCAAAAGCTACTTCATTCTCACAATCGAATAACTAGTTGCATTATGAAGATGATATATTACAATGGCTGACCCAGTACAACCTTCAACAAGAAGTTCTGCAATTTGCTTTAATTATCCCACCTCCCTCAAAGTGGCTTTCTTAAAATTAAGAGCTTACTTGGGCAGCTAGGAGTACCCGAGCAGCTAGGAATACCAGAAGAGGCTAGGAATACCACGAGCAACTAGGAATACCATGGTGTTGCCCAGAGGTATAACAAAGTTAACCTCGATCTGAACACCATTTGGCTCTCAACTAAGTTTTTCCAGAGTTATTTATGAGTGAACATTTTCTGAACAAAAGCGTGATGTGCTATAGGAGTGTTTGTACCACATTAGGAATACTATGTTTGTACCAACATAGGAATACCATGTTTGTACCACCATAGGAATACCATGTTTGTACCACCATAGGAATACCATGTTTGTCCCACCACCGTAGGAATACCATGTTTGTACCACCATAAGAATACCAAGAATGCCTTCTCAATTACTGTATGTGGTGACGATAATGGTGATCTCTGGTGATGATGTTCTCTGACGATGGTGGTTGTCTGGTGATGGTGGTTGTCTGGTGATGGTGATGGTGGTTGTCTGGTGAAGGTAATGGTGGTTGTCTGGTAATAGTAGTTGTATGGTGATGGTGGTTGTCTGGTGATAGTAGTTGTCTGGTGATGGTGGTTGTCTGGTGATGGTGGTTGTCTAGTAATAATGATGTTGGATGTCTGGTGATGGTGGTTGTCTGGTGATGGTGGTTGTCTGGTGATGGTGGTTGTCTGGTGATGGTGGTTGTCAGGGGATTATTACAACCCATCTCGTAAATCTGAAGGAACTTTCATTAAGACAACTAATCCAGCAAATCTGAAGACATGAAGAACAAAGTAATTTAAAACTATTCAGGGAGAAAGATAAGTGAAATTACAGGAAGAACCCTGTAAGAGGAAAGCCAGAGAACCCAGTGGCTTAGGGAGATTTACATGAAAATTACATAGCAGTCAGAAGCTCCACCTCTCTCTCTCTCTCTCTCTCTCTCTCTCTCTCTCTCTCTCTCTCTCATGTAAACAATCAAGTATACCATCTTTTACATATTTTTCTTTAATATATTTTTCAGTTACTTTTTAAACTAGTAACTGTGAAACAAGTAAACCCTTTACTCTCACACTAACTTAAACCCGACGCTCTGCTGTACTGTACGTAATAGATTCTAATTGCACTTAGGATTGGGAAACTGAATTGTAAAGAGCATTCTGTAGTCACATAATTGGACCCAATTACCGAAATTTGAAGACGACACACAATTTTGTGCAATACAAAACATGCGAGTGTCAGCGTATGTTTACCTGTAATCCGAAATACTTCGCAACATTTTGCAAACCACGGCGCGTGAGTATCCGTAACAGTCTAAGTTAGCTCTAGCGCACTCAATTCACACACTGAGGTCTGGGGGTCGATCCTCGGTATGGGTGGAAACATCAGGACGTGTTTCCTTAAGACACCTGCTGTCATGTTCACCTGTCAGTAAAATAGGTATCTGGGTGTTAGTCGACTGGTGTGGGTTGCATCCTGGGACAAAACTGACATAGTTTACCTCAAATGCTTTGCATAACAAGGGGCTTTGTATATAGTAGTATGTCACTGATGTCAGCTAGGCCTGCATACCTTCTACATGTACTTGTAGAAATAAAGATTATTATTAATATTATTATTATAAATCTGAACTAGATAGACGTTTATACTCATGCAATGGGTGCCTGTTGCAGAACATGCCAAAGTAAATTACATATATGTAAAAATACGAAGTAAATTAGGGCTATAATGATTAACTTCTAAGGTTCTTTACTTAATATTCTTTGAGAATTACAAATTTTTGTCTGTCAAGTACTTTATAGTACATATGAATTCCAACACATTACAAGTTTCTAAGAAATATAAATTCTAAGACAATACAGATATTTAAGATCAACAAAATCAAGTAAGGACATTAGTTATTAAAATTATTCTTGGTAAAACTGACTGTCAATACTGTTCTAACAGCCTGCACATCTATGTCAAACATTACACATTCTAACTTGATCCACATGATACTTATCAAGCATTACACATGCCTAACATGATCCACATTACCAACACAGGTGCTAGATTAAAGACCTGTAGCACCTGGTCGTAAAACTAAGTCAGCAAAACAGAGCAATCAGCAGGGCAGGAAAACAGGAATAAATAAAGGGATGTAAATAGCGTGCTGAAAATATCCTGCCAAGACAGGACTCGCAGCAATGGTTTCAAGTTGGAAAAGTTCAGATTCAGGAAGGATATAGGAAAGCACTGGTTTGGTAATAGAGTTATGGATGAGTGGAACAAACTCCCGAGTACCGTCATAGATGCTAAGACGTTGTGTAGTTTTAAAAATAGGTTAGATAAATACATGAGTGGGTGTGGGTGGGTGTGAGTTTGGACCTGACTAGCTTTTACTACCAGGTCAGTTGCCGTACTAATTCCTTAAGTGGTAGTGACCTGACTACCTTTAGACGGTAGCTCCAGGTGGTTGGCCAGATAATTATATGAGTGGGTGCGGTTGGGTGTGAGTTGGTCCTAACTAGCTTGTGCTACTAGGTCAGATGCAGTGCTCCTTCCTTAAGTGAATGTAATCTGACCTGGCTGGGTCGGGGCATTGGCTTAAGCCTGTTGGAGACTTGGACTTGCCTCGCATGGGCCAGTAGGCCTGCTGCAGTGTTCCTTCTTTCTTATGTTCTTCTTATGTTCTAAACACAGCAGGGCAGAGCAAGGGCAAGGTAAACACAGCAGGGCAGAGCAAAGACAAGGTAAACACAGCAGGGCAGAGCAAGGACAAGGTAAACACAGCAGGGCAGAGCAAGGACAATGTAAATACAGCAGGGCAGAGCAAGGACAAGGTAAACACAGCAGGGCAGAGCAAGGACAAGGTAAACACAGCAGGGCAGAGCAAGGCAAGGTAAACACAGCAGGGCAGAGCAAGGACAAGGTAAACACAGCAGGGCAGAGCAAGGACAAGGTAAACACAGCAGGGCAGAGCAAGGACAAGGTAAACACAGCAGGGAGAGCAAGGACAATGTAAATACAGCAGGGCAGAGCAAGGAGAAGGTAAACACAGCAGGGCAGAGCAAGGACAAGGTAAACACAGCAGGGCAGAGCAAGGACAAGGTAAACACAGCAGGGCAGAGCAAGGACAAGGTAAACACAGCAGGGCAGAGCAAGGACAAGGTAAACACAGCAGGGCAGAGCAAGGACAAGGTAAACACAGCAGGGCAGAGCAAGGACAAGGTAAACACAGCAGGGCAGAGCAAGGACAAGGTAAACACAGCAGGGCAGAGCAAGGGCAAGGTAAACACAGCAGGGCAGAGCAAGGACAAGGTAAACACAGCAGGGCAGAGCAAGGACAAGGTAAACACAGCAGGGCAGAGCAAGGACAAGGTAAACACAGCAGGGCAGAGCAAGGGCAAGGTAAACACAGCAGGGCAGAGCAAGGACAAGGAAACACAGCAGGGCAGAGCAAGGACAAGGTAAACACAGCAGGGCAGAGCAAGGACAAGGTAAACACAGCAGGGCAGAGCAAGGACAAGGTAAACACAGCAGGGCAGAGCAAGGACAAGGTAAACACAGCAGGGCAGAGCAAGGGCAAGGTAAACACAGCAGAGGTAGATTTCTTCATCTATATATTCCTTCACCACTTTTTTAAAATATGTACAATGTTCACAGATTAAAATATCAGAGTATGTAATAGTGTAACCAAGAGCCGCTCAAAGGCACGAGCAGATATTAACAATGTTTAGTGAAGACTGCCACCCAGCCAGGTGGGCAGGTGTGTCGTCACCTCGGTTGGAGTAGCCGGCTTCCACCTGATTGAACTGGATAATAAGCGCAGCAGTTGGGGACCCGGAACTGCTACACCCTGAACTGCCAGTTCACTGGTGGAGAGGACGTGCCACGATGGTTGTGTGATGAATGTCGAATAAAATGTAACATATTCGGTGCACGCCACAATCCATATAACATTTATCAAACACTAGATTCCCCTGACAACTCAAATTACAAAGTTCACTGCACAGTGTCACCCTGCAATGGAGTCCAATTACAGTGCTTACCTGTCATTGAATCCAGTACTCGTGTAATCTAATTACAGGACTTACCCGGTGTTGAAAACCTATAATATAAGACAATTAGAGAATTTGTCTGGCATGGCATGCTTACAGCAGAGACCAGATATAAAGACCAGTTACAGAGGCTAATTACAGCAATGCCCTGGCATCACAAACACTTGCAAGAAGACTCCAAATGTAAGACCTCTTAGTATGACACAATACACTGCAGACGAAACCGACGATTTCTTGTATTATATTGTAGCTTTGCATATTGTAGTTGTGTCTATTATACTATAGCTTCATGTGTTATATTTTCAGCTATGTACATTATACTGTAGCTGTGTATATTAAATTCTAGCTGTGTGTACTGTAGGTAGCATGACTCAAGCATAGTGGACGGAGGATCGAGCCTCCTTGAGGGTTTCTCGATGTTTTAAAAACAAAGTAATCTAGACTAGTTCCTTTATCAGAGGAGCTTTCACAAGTTCCTCTGTTGGTTCCTACAAGACGCCTTATAAGACTTTCACGTGCTCTTTAGAAGCTCTCACACGCGCCTCTCTGGAGGAGCACGGAACAAGCGCCTCTCTGGAGGAGCACGGAACAAGCTCCTCTCTGGAGGAGCACGGAACAAGCTCCTCTCTGGAGGAGCACGGAACAAGCTCCTCTCTGGAGGAGCACGGAACAAACTCCTCTCTGGAGTAGCACGGAACAAGCTCCTCTCTGGAGTAGCACGGAACAAGCTCCTTCTGGAGCAGCATGAAACAAGCTCCTCTCTGGAGGAGCACGGAACAAACTCCTCTCTGGAGTAGCACGGAACAAACTCCTCTCTGGAGTAGCACGGAACAAGCTCCTCTCTGGAGGAGCACGGAACAAACTCCTATCTGGAGGAGCACGGAACAAGCTCCTCTTTGGAGTAGCACGGAACAAGCTCCTCTCTGGAGTAGCACGGAACAAACTCCTCTCTGGAGGAGCACGGAACAAACTCCTCTCTGGAGTAGCACGGAACAAACTCCTCTCTGGAGTAGCACGGAACAAGCTCCTCTCTGGAGTAGCACTGAACAAACTCCTCTCTGGAGTAGCCGGAACAAACTCCTCTCGGAGTAGCACGGAACAAACTCCTCTCTGGAGGAGCACGGAACAAGCTCCTCTCTGGAGTAGCACGGAACAAACTCCTCTCTGGAGTAGCACGAAACAAACTCCTCTCTGGAGTAGCACGGAACAAACTCCTCTCTGGAGTAGAACGGAACAAACTCCTCTCTGGAGTAGCACGAAACAAACTCCTCTCTGGAGTAGCACGAAACAAACTCCTCTCTGGAGTAGCACGGAACAAACTCCTCTCTGGAGGAGCACGGAACAAACTCCTCTCTGGAGTAGCACGAAACAAACTCCTCTCTGGAGTAGCACGGAACAAACTCCTCTCTGGAGTAGCACGAAACAAACTCCTCTCTGGAGTAGCACGGAACAAACTCCTCTCTGGAGTAGCACGAAACAAACTCCTCTCTGGAGGAGCACGGAACAAACTCCTCTCTGGAGCAGCATAAAACAAGTTCCACGGCGCAGTATTGATATCAGTATCAGTGCTTACCATTATCTGTTCTGATAAATGGATCTTTTTTCAAGGAAGTGAAGGCAACCTCCCCTTCCCTAGAATGTACCTTCACCAACTTCCATTTCCCAGACGCCGTATTATTACTACAAAAATAAAAAAAACAAATCCACAAATAACCCGAACTTACATGGGGAAGCTTATGATAAACGTTTCGGTCCGTTCTAGACTTAATAATCATCCCGGACAGATCGAAACGTCTTAATATTCCTCTTCTAAGTGTGGGTAATTTGGGAATTCTTCCAGCCACAGAGGAAAGTAAAGTGTTGATCGGTAAGATTTACCTCTCATCTGGCATATTAAAGATATGACCAGCGATGCTGCCAGAGTGCCAAACATTTAACAGGCTCCCGTTTCACACATACTCTGGAGAAGAGCAGAAGACCGCAGGGCGCCGTACATATACACGCACATGAACACGCACATATGCAGACACACACACACACTAAATTATCACATTCTTCCTGGTCAAAATAAATCGCAACGTCAATACAACCTTAACCACCTCCTTCCTCTTTCGCCTCCTCCTCCTCTTTCTGATCCTCCCTTCTATTATTATTATTATTATTATTATTATTATTATTATTATTATTATTATTTTAATTATTATTATTATTAGTATTATTATTATTATTTACATCATTATTTTTCGTGTTCCTTTCTCCTCCTTCCATTCCTCCTCTATACCTCTCCTCCTCCTCCTCCTCCATATCCACCTCTTTATCCTAATCCTCCTTGCTCCTCCTACAATTCCCTTCTTCCTTTACTATCTCTCTCCCTCCCTCCGCCTCATTCTCTTCCTCCTCCTCCTCCTCTTCACTCGTTTAACCCCCTGTTAATCGCGTAACCGACTTTTCTGACATTAAGATAATGAAAAACGTTAATTGCATTGAGTCTTGTGAGGACAGGGCGCGTTCCTCTCTGCCTGCGTTTATTAAAGCACGCTCTCACGTGTTATATAATCTAGGTTTGTGGTCAGCTTTATCATAATTTTCCTCCCGAGAACAAATTGCTTGGGTAAACTAGGATACCCAAACTATATGAGGAAGAGAGGGAGGGGGAAAGAGGGAGGGAGGAGGAGGAAGACACACACGGAAGGGGGCTAGACACGGAAGAAATGGTAAGGAAAAGTAGGAAGATGGAGAAGAAAAAATGGAGAGATTAACAAAGATCGGAAGCAACTCAGGAAGAATAAGAAACCAACAATGGAAGTAAAATTTAGGAGGGTGAAAGGAGAATGTGAGGGAGGGTGAAGGAGGGAGAAAGTAAAGAGACAGAAAAGAGGACAAAAGGAGAGAAAGAACTTAAAAAAAAAAGAAGACAGATGAAGGAGAGAAGAGAGTAGAGAGGACAATTCTGAAAACACATAAAATGACAAGAGAACAGACGTGCATTCACGAAGACAAACACTTCAGGCAGACACGTAAGCAGACAAGAACACAAAGAATCCTTTGTTTACATATTCTCATGAATAAACATAATTTTGCTAACTGATGGACCTGGTTTAACTAACAATCTAGTAAAATTATTATGTTGATAATTTATTAAGCACATCTGGCGGTTTAGTACCTTCACCATCGCCATACATCTGCTTGTTCTGCTGTGAGCATGGCAACTTCACAGTGCACATGAGCCCAGGATACACAACCATCCCAGGTAGTCTTCACAGTGCACATGAGCCCAGGATACACAACCATCCCAGGTAGTCTTCAGAGAGCACATGAGCCCAGGATACACAACCATCCCAGGTAGTCTTCAGAGTGCACATGAGCCCAGGATACACAACCATCCCAGGTAGTCTTCAGAGTGCACATGAGCCCAGGATACACAACCATCCCAGGTAGTCTTCAGAGTGCACATGAGCCCAGGATACACAACCATCCCAGGTAGTCTTCACAGTGCACATGAGCCCAGGATACACAACCATCCCAGGTAGTCTTCACAGTGCACATGAGCCCAGGATACACAACCATCCCAGGTAGTCTTCAGAGTGCACATGAGCCCAGGATACACAACCATCCCAGGTAGTCTTCAGAGTGCACATGAGCCCAGGATACACAACCATCCCAGGTAGTCTTCACAGTGCACATGAGCCCAGGATACACAACCATCCCAGGTAGTCTTCACAGTGCACATGAGCCCAGGATACACAACCATCCCAGGTAGTCTTCACAGTGCACATGAGCCCAGGATACACAACCATCCCAGGTAGTCTTCAGAGTGCACATGAGCCCAGGATGCACAACCATCCCAGGTAGTCTTCAGAGTGCACATGAGCCCAGGATACACAACCATCCCAGGTAGTCTTCACAGTGCACATGAGCCCAGGATACACAACCATCCCAGGTAGTCTTCACAGTGCACATGAGCCCAGGATACACAACCATCCCAGGTAGTCTTCACAGTGCACATGAGCCCAGGATACACAACCATTCCAGGTAGTCTTCACAGTGCACATGAGCCCAGGATGCACAACCATCCCAGGTAGTCTTCAGAGTGCACATGAGCCCAGGATACACAACCATCCCAGGTAGTCTTCACAGTGCACATGAGCCCAGGATACACAACCATCCCAGGTAGTCTTCACAGTGCACATGAGCCCAGGATACACAACCATCCCAGGTAGTCTTCACAGTGCACATGAGCCCAGGATACACAACCATCCCAGGTAGTCTTCACAGTGCACATGAGCCCAGGATACACAACCATCCCAGGTAGTCTTCACAGTGCACATGAGCCCAGGATACACAACCATCCCAGGTAGTCTTCACAGTGCACATGAGCCAGGATACACACCATCCCAGGTAGTCTTCAGAGTGCACATGAGCCCAGGATCACAACCATCCCAGGTAGTCTTCAGAGTGCACATGAGCCCAGGATACACAACCATCCCAGGTAGTCTTCACAGTGCACATGAGCCCAGGATGCACAACCATCCCAGGTAGTCTTCAGAGTGCACATGAGCCCAGGATACACAACCATCCCAGGTAGTCTTCAGAGTGCACATGAGCCCAGGATACACAACCATCCCAGGTAGTCTTCAGAGTGCAGGTACAGTACCTCTCACCTTCAGAACTCAAGTCCCGCTTATTATAACTGTGTATACATCAACAGAATACCTATGTGAACACCTTCCTGTGTTTTTGATATACATATTAAGTGCATTCAGTTTTTTAAGTATGACTTGTGACATTTCCTGAAGCACTTTTTTTTTGCATTTCAGATTGATTTTCGCAGACCTATGAAAAAACCTACTCTGCTTATTAGCCAGAAAACATCCTTCCCATTTAGGCCTAACTCGCCGGTTTGGCACGACGCTCACACATACAAAGACACACACAGACAGAGACACACACACAGACACAGACAGACAGACCCCTGCAACCACAATTAGGTGAGTACACACACACACACACACACACACAATATATATATATATATATATATATATATATGTTGTGTGTGTGTGTGTGTGTGTGTGTGTGTATTATATTATTTTATACACACACAAATGCGCACAAAAATAGTACACCAAAAATATTACAAAATTATATATAAAGTCAATTTCGTGCGCAAATCCCTCTATAATGGCAGTGCAATTTGAAATGTTCTGACGTGTTGTATACATTCAATTTTCCTCTACATTACTGATGCTGATTGACTTTTTTTTTGTAGACAACACTGTAGTACTGACTTTACGTATAAAAACTTTCTATAATGTTGCCATAGTTTTTATAAACTTTCTGTATTACCATTTTTAAACTTTCTGTAGAACTACGTATGATTATTACAAACTTTCTGTAGAACTACGTATGTTTATTACAAACTTTCTGTAGAACTACGTATGTTTATTACAAACTTTCTGTAGAACTACGTATGTTTATTGCAAACTTTCTGTAGAACTACGCATGTTTATTACAAACTTTCTGTTTTACTATGTTTTTTTATAAACTTCCTATAGAACTACGTGTGCTTATTATAAACTTTCTCTATTGCTATATTTTTTATAAACTTTCTGTAGAACTATGATTTTTATAATTTTTTTGTAGATCTGGCCTCCTGTAAAGTATTTTGTAGAATTCCATTTTCCGGTTCTATCAGTTTTATCTGGAACTGGCTTCCGTTTCGTCGGCTTCCTGTAGCGTCTGATAAAAGTTTTACCAACTCACTGTAGACTTTCGGAAGAGCTGGCTTTGTTTTGGGAAACTTTATAAAGCTTCCCAAAGCAAAGCCAGATGAAAGTAACCGGCTTTGCCCTTTCAACTTTTTTTTTTTTTTTTTTTAATATTTTCCTAAACAGCTGGCTTCACTCTCACCAGCTGCCTAAACAGCTGGCTTTACTCTCACCAGCTGCCTAAAGAGTTGGCTTGACTCTCACCAACTGCCTTGGCACTCTGAGACTGGCTGCTGCTACTACGGTAATGTCAAGTATCGTAGCCCCACGATGATATACGGCTGCAGTTGCCCTTCCTGCAACTGACCGACGATAGGTTAATGGTATTCGCTACAAACTATCCGAATTTCGTTCTATGATAATCGATGCACTGGCTAACGTTGAGGCTACTGTCCCTTGGACTAGAGCTACAAGTTATTTATGTTTGTTACTCGCTCTTACAATAATTATTCCTTTTCCAACGATACTTATACTAGGTAATTAATCCTATGATACCTATGGTTAGAACTCATCCAAACGATACCTAGTCTTACGATATCGATCGAGTAGTGTCAAGTTCCTCTGCAACGAGACACAGAAATTGCTTTACTCATCCCAGAATTCAAGATCATTCAACAACGATATCCAATTGCAACGTAGCCAACGTCATTAACTAACAAAGGTAACTAAATATTGGCCACCACAGGTTGTCTAGTAAATGTTTATTATCAGATATCTGTGAAACAATACTGCACAGTAAACATCATTAAACGAGGGTAGTTTTAATTAAACGTTTATCAGATGTTGTCTATGAAACGTTTACTACGTGCTGAGTGTATATGTTTACGTGTGTTTTTAACTAAATGTTTATATGTTGCCCGCCAAACATTATCCAGTGTTTGTCTTTAATCAAATGTTTACAAGTTTCTCACCAAACATTTTCCATAATCTGTGTCTTTAACGAAATGTTTACATCTGGTTAAAGACCAAACGTTATCCATCAACATTATTCATTAACAGTGATTATCGTTGGGTATAAACATGCCTTCTGCAGCTGGCCTTTTATTCAAGTTCACATATTCCTAATTCCTAACGTCGTATGTTCTAATTCCTAACTTCGTATTTTGTGTTATTTCGTCCTGTTTCTCTTTGATCCTTGTGTTCCTTCTCCTTGTCTTCCACTGAGCCTTCGTCTTTCTTCATGTTCTTTTTCATTCCTGTTTCCCATATGTACCTCCAATTTTCATGAAACCATAACCCCTTATTTCCTTCCCCCAATCTTTCCTTATCCTCTTCTTATGTTTTTCTTGGTTCTCTCTCCCATATCTATCTCCCTATCCTTTACTTCCTGTTGCCCCCCACCAACTTTCTGCCACTACCACTACTCTTTTCCGAGTTCTTCCGTGTTCCGCTTCTCCTCCGTTTACATTTTCCATTGTATCCCACTTCCCCGTGTTATACTTCACCTCCCTGGCGTACTTCCCTTCTTTCGCTTCCATCTACATCCATCGTATTCTTATTCTTACCCTGATATGCTCCTTCCTTCTCTGATATTTCTCATCTTAATTTAGGTCTGCTCCTCTCCTTTTGTATATCTCTCCCCTTTCCTAATTCAGTTCATCTTCCTCCTTGCTCCTTCCGGAAGCCTTTTCTCCTCACTCTACTGTTCTCTCTCTCTCTCTCTCTCTCTCTCTCTCTCTCTCTCTCTCTCTCTCTCTCTCTCTCTCTCTCTCTCTCTCTCTCATGCTCTGCGATGTTATAGTGGCATATTGATCCCAAGTTGGGCCGGACACTGAGCTCATAGTCACCGCTGATGTCCCGTCTGTTCCGGCAACCATTACCGCCAGCCCACCCCCGGAATGCTAGATAAGGCTGCAGCATCACCACCAGTGTCCACACGCACGCACGCACGCACACACACACACACACACACACACACACACACACACACACACGAAGAAGACATAAAATGAGCTGTTAAATATGACTAAGGAGAGAAACAGAAACACAAACAGGAGAGACTAGACTTTAAGAAAGGAAAATACAAACTTTTAAATGAACATTTTAGAGAAACTTGAATGGAGCATAATATTACATAAGACAAAAATAACTTATGCAAAGCGTCCTGTAACATTTTTAAAATTGGAATTCAATAGTTTATTTCCCCCCCAAAAAAAATGTAAAAGAAGAAATATTAAGAAATGTTTAATGGAAGGTGCTGGAGAACTATGAAAAATAAAGTTCCTGGAACCAAGACAGGAAGCAAGTCCTTCCAGAGACGTATCAGACGTATCAGACGTATCAGACGTATCAGACGTATCAAAAATGAAAACACAAAGGTAAGGTGCGAGGAAGAAACACACTTTGAAAAGGAAAATATAAGAGCAAGAAAGATCAAATATCACAATAAAGTTAGTTAAAAATAACTGTAAATGCTGAAGACACACAACTAAGAACTGAGGACAACAGAATCACTAGTAGAAGAGGAAATGTGTGAGGTACTAAGTAGAAAGTTACAGTGTGTTGACAAGAGTAGATATTTTATCTGTATTAGATTTAGATAACTCAAGAGGAAGTAAAGAAATTATTGTTGGATATTAGCAGAAGAGGCAATTGGAACAGACGATATAGAACCATTGGTGTCCCGTAGCTCGAGTGGTAGCGCACTCAGCTCACACACTAAGGTCCGTAGTTCGATCCCCGGTACGGGTGGAAACATTATGATGTGTTTCCTTAAGACACATGCTTTCCCTGTTCATCTAGGAGTAAAAATAGGTACCTTAGTGTTAGTCGACTAGTGTGAGTCGCATACTTGGGACAAAATTGACTTAATTTGCCCGAAATGCTCTGAATAACCAGGGGCTTTCTATAGTAGTAGTATGTCAGCTAGGACTGTATACTTTGTACATGTACTTGTAGAAATAAAGATTATTATTATTATTATTATTATTTTAGGTTTGAAAAGAATGTGCAGAATAATTGAACTATCAACTTTGGAAATTGTTTAGGATTTCACAAGAGGGCAAACTGGCATACAAGTGAAAGATGGCACACACTGTGCCAATATTTTTAAAAAAGACAAGGAAGACCCGTTAAACTACAGGCTACCTTTGCTGACAACTGTTGTAAAAATACGAAAAAAAACATTAGCTAAAAGTGGATAAAACACCTGCAGAGGAACAACCTGCTCACTAGTAAACAATTCGGCTGTCAATCTAGAAATTTCAATATATATTAAAAATCAACTAAGGTGTTATGACAGTGAGAGAAATGGTCAAAGAAATCAATTGGCAGCTTGTTTTTTATCTTGATTTTAAAAAGTTTTTCATAGTTCTTCATGAAAGACAAATTTGGAAACTTGAAAACACTGGAGGAATATTAGGTAAACTATTACAATGGAGGAGATATTTTCTTTAAGAGGAAAAAATTATATAAATTCGTTCGTGGATGATAAAAAAAATCTTGTGAAAAAATAAATATAAAGAATAACTGTAAATCTTTACGAGATAAACTTATTGAGCCGATGGACATATCGATAAAGAAACATTATGTTGATAACTGTCATGTAATGGAACAGGAATACAGATTGTGACAAAATTATACGAGTAACACAACGAGAAAGGGATCTAGAAGTTATTATTATTACAAAATTGTCACTAAATCATATCAGTGACACTGTACACTGGCTAACTATAACATAGCTTTCAGATATATGGATGGAGAAATACTAGCGCACACAGAGTGGTGGAAGGTACGAAACTTCAGAATGAGCGAGTATAACCAGTGAGGTGCCCCAAGGACTGGTGCTAGGACCCTTACCTTTGCCAGAATACGTACCTTATCTGTCAAATGAGATCAATTTCTCTATATGTCTATTTGCTGATGATGTGATGCTAATGAGAAGGATAAGAACACTAGAGGACAGAGGCAGGTTACAAGAAGACTTGAACACACTGCAGCAGTGGTCACACAAATAACAGCTAGAGTATAATACAAACAAGTGCAAGGTAATGAAAATCGGAGAGGGTAAAGAAAGACTATATAAAGTGCATGAACTGTGAGAGAAGAAGTTACAGAAAACAAGAGAAGGATATGGAAATAAATACTAAACTGAACATATCGCAAGAGGCGCATTTAAACCGTATTACATCAGCGTGGAGTCCACATGTGAGGAAGCTCATTCAATAATTGAGAAAGCATTTAGATTTGCAACTAAGCTAGATCGAGAGAGGCTTAAGTAAATAAATCTGACAACCTTTGAAGAGAGAAAGACAAGGGGAGACATGATAACGACGTTTAAGTTATTCATAAGTTCCTATAGGAAAACAAACTGTTTCAAATACGAGTCAGCAAGACAAGAGGATATAGATGTAAACTAAGAACACAGCTGAGTCACAGGGATGTTAGGAAATATTTATTTAGCCTCAGGGTGGTAAAGAAGTGGAGTGAAGTACAAGACGAGGCGGTGAAGGTAAACTCCATATACAATTTCAAAGTAGGTGTGATTCAGCACAGAAAGTCAAGAGCTAGAATATACCGGTTAACTAATGCGGTTCAGAGGTTAAGCCAAGGGCTGGTCTCGACCCCTCGCAAACACAATTAGGAGAGTACACACACAGCCTCCCCCTCCACCACAACACAATCATCTATCACACCCAGCCATCACCACCATACCACACCCAGCCATCACCACCATACCACACCCAGCCATCACCACCATACCACACCCAGCCATCACCACCATACCACCCCAGCCATCACCACCATACCACACCCAGCCATCACCACCATACCACACCCAGCCATCACCACCATACCACACCCAGCCATCACCACCATACCACACCCAGCCATCACCACCATACCACACCCAGCCATCACCACCATACCACACCCAGCCATCACCACCATACCACACCCAGCCATCACCACCATACCACACCCAGCCATCACCACCATACCACACCCAGCCATCACCACCATACCACACCCAGCCATCACCACCATACCACACCCAGCCATCACCACCATACCACACCCAGCCATCACCACCATACCACACCCAGCCATCACCACCATACCACACCCAGCCATCACCACCATACCACACCCAGCCATCACCACCATACCACACCCAGCCATCACCACCATACCACACCCAGCCATCACCACCATACCACACCCAGCCATCACCACCATACCACACCCAGCCATCACCACCATACCACACCCAGCCATCACCACCATACCACACCCAGCCATCACCACCATACCACACCCAGCCATAACCACCATACCACACCCAGCCATCACCACCATACCACACCCAGCCATCACAACCATACCACACCCAGCCATCACCACCATACCACACCCAGCCATCACCACCATACCACACCCAGCCATCACCATTATACCACACCCAGCCATCACCACCATACCACACCCAGCCATCACTACCATACCACACCCAGCCATCACCAACCATACCACACCCAGCCATCACCACCATACCACACCCAGCCATCACCACCATACCACACCCAGCCATCACCACCATACCACACCCAGCCATCACCACCATACCACACCCAGCCATAACCACCATACCACACCCAGCCATCACCACCATACCACACCCAGCCATCACCACCATACCACACCCAGCCATCACCACCATACCACACCCAGCCATCACCACCATACCACACCCAGCCATAACCACCATACCACACCCAGCCATCACCACCATACCACACCCAGCCATCACAACCATACCACACCCAGCCATCACCACCATACCACACCCAGCCATCACCACCATACCACACCCAGCCATCACCATTATACCACACCCAGCCATCACCACCATACCACACCCAGCCATCACCACCATACCACACCCAGCCATCACCACCATACCACACCCAGCCATCACCACCATACCACACCCAGCCATCACCACCATACCACACCCAGCCATCACCACCATACCACACCCAGCCATCACCACCATACCACACCCAGCCATCACCACCATACCACACCCAGCCATCACCACCATACCACACCCAGCCATCACCACCATACCACACCCAGCCATCACCACCATACCACACCCAGCCATCACCACCATACCACACCCAGCCATCACCACCATACCACACCCACCCATCACCACCATACCACACCCAGCCATCACCACCATACCACACCCAGCTACCAAACCCAACTACAGTACCCTCCACTCATTAATCATCACCCCCCCCAACCACACCACCACCACCAACTACTACCACCAAATGTCGAGATGTCATCACACGCTGGCTCACCACCACCACCAACTACGGAGATATCATCACAGGCTGGCTCACCACCACCACCAACTACGGAGATATCATCACACGCTGGCTCACCACCACCACCAACTACGGAGATATCATCACACGCTGGTTCACCACCACCACCAACTACGGAGATATCATCACACGCTGGCTCACCACCACCACCAACTACGGAGATATCATCACACGCTGGCTCACCACCACCACCAACTACGGAGATATCATCACACGCTGGCTCACCACCACCTGGCGTGGCAACAATAAAATTAATACAACAATAAATATAAATAACAAATTAATGACGTTCGAGGTAAAGAAAAGGAGACTTTGGTCCATTAAGACTGATAAGGCCACAAACTCTCCCTCTCATATCTCTTTAGAAATCAAACTTTTTAAAGTGGCTAAAATGACAATTTGGCAGTGTAGTATTTTTAGCTCATCGTGAAGCGTAATAATGACGTTCATCCGTCAGTGTAACAGCTGCTGCTGTTCCTCCGGCCACACAAACCCCTCACTTTCTCTAACACAGTGTGTATATATACAAAGGTGTATACCTTTCATCGTATGTACAAAGGGTGTATACATGAAGTTATTAAATATATATATATATATATATATATATATATATATATATATATGTCGTGCCGATTAGGTAAAACTGGTCAATTAGCAAGAACTCATCTATAATCAAGTCCTTTCTAAAATTTTCTCTTATACGTTTAAAGATATATTTTTTTCATTTATGTTAATGTAAAAATTTATAATTTTGTACCAAGAGAAACTTTGAAAACCTACCTAACCTTATTACAACAAGCGCAATTTAATTTAGCCTAACCCAACTAAATATATTTTAGATACGTTAACATTAATTTAATAATAAACAAACACAATGAAATATATTTTTTTCGTTATGTTCAGAATGATTTTGGCGAAATTATTGCATACACAAATTTTCACTTGTCTTATATGGCAAGAAGAGCGTTGCTTTTTAAGCCAAAATCGCAAGTTTTACCTAATCGGCACGACATATATATATATATATATATATATATATATATATATATATATATATATATATATGTACGTATATATATTTGTAAGAGAAGTGAGTGCGAGGGTCTTGGCAAGAGGTGTGTTGTTAAAAGATAAAGAATCAAATGCAAAGTGGGAGTTGTCACAGTTGCTTTTTGCTGATGACACTGTGCTTTTGGGAGATTCTGAAGAGAAGTTGCAGAGGTTGGTGGATGAATTTGGTAGGGTATATAAAAGAAGAAAATTGAAAGTGAATATAGGAAAGAGTAAGGTGATGAGGATAACAAAAAGATTAGGTGATGAAAGATTGGATATCAGATTGGAGGGAGAGAGAGTATGGAGGAGGTGAATGTATTCAGATATTTGGGAGTGGACATGTCAGCAGATGGGTCTATGAAGGATTAGGTGAATCATAGATTTGATGAGGGAAAAATGATGAGTGGTGCACTTCGGAGTCTGTGGAGACAAAGAACTTTGTCCATGGAAGTAAAGAGGGGAATGTATGAGAGTATAGTTATACCAACTCTCTTATATGGGTGTGAAGCATGGGTGATGAATGTTGCAACGAGGAGAAGGCTGAAGGCAGTGGAGATGTCGTGTCTGAGGTCAATGTGTGGTGTGAATATAATGCAGAGAATTCGGAGTTTAGAAATTAGAAGGAGGTGTGGAATTACCAAAACTATTATCCAGAGGGCTGAGGAGAGGTTGTTGAGAGAATGGAACAAAACAGAATGACTTCGAGAGTGTATAAATCTGTAGTGGAGGGAAGGCGGGGTAGGGGTCGGCCTAGGATAGGTTGGAGGGAGGGGGTAAATGAGGTTTTGTGTGCGAGGGGCTTAGACTTCCAGCAAGCATGCGTGAGCGTATTTGATAGAAGTGAATGGAGACAAATGGTTTTTAATACTTGACGTGCTGTTGGAGTGCTCAACATTTATGAAGGGATTCAGGGAAACCGGCAGGCCAGATTTGAGTCCTGGAGATGGGAAGTACAGTGTCTCCACTCTGAAGGAGGGGTGTTAATGTTGCAGTTTTATAACTGTAGTGTAAAGCACCCCTTTGGCAAGACAGTGATGGAGTGAATGATGATGAAAGTTTTTCATTTTCGGGCCACCCTGCCTTGGTGGGAATCGGCCGATGTGTTAATATAAAAAATATATATATATATATATATATATATATATATATATATATATATATATATATATATATATATATATATATATATATATATATATACACACACAGGAGACTGGCTGCCCAGCTTCTGAGGCATTTGTAGCCGAGTGGTGCAGAGCGTCACTTGGGGAACTTTGCCAGTCTCCCTGTAGTGGGCTCGAATCCTGCTGACTGCAATCTTTCTCTGTATGTACCCACCTGTTTCTGCAGAGATGTATACCTTTCACTGTATATACACCAATAGGTGTATATCTGTGTATATATACACCGAAAGGTGTATATACACAGGCCTCGCATGGGCCAGTACGCATGCTGCAGTGTTACTTCTTTCTTAAGTTCTCATATATATATGCGTGTCGTAAGAGGCGACTAAAATGCCGGGAGCAAGGGGCTCGTAACCCCTTCTCCTGTATACATTACTAAAGTTAAAAAGAGAAACTTTTGTTTTTCTTTTTGGGCCACCCTGCCTCGGTGTGATACGGCCGGTTTATTGAAAGAAAATATATATACAAATAGTAGGAGTCTAAGAAATAAGATAGATGAGCTAAGATTAATTGCAAGTGCAGGCAATATAGATATTATTGCTATAACGGAGACCTGGTTCAACTTGATAGAGAAATGCTTTCCGAGTGCAACATTCAGGGTTATAAACTATTCCACACTGATAGGGTCAACAGGAAGGGTGGTGGAGTGGCGATGTATGTCAGAGAAAATCTAAATTATTGTGTTAGACAAGATATAAGATTAGAAACATCGGACACAGAATCTGTTTGGCTACAGTTTCTCGAGGGTCGTGAAAAATTAATTTTGGGTGTGATGTATAGGCCCCCAAACTTTGATGGGGAGTGAAGTAAGCTGCTATGGGGCGAAATTCATAAGGCGTCTAGATATGAAAATGTTGTATTAATGGGAGATTTTAACTTTAGACAAATTGATTGGAACAATATGACAGGAAATTTTGAGTGTAGTGACTTTCTTGATAAGGTTCAAGATTGCTTTTTAAAGCAGTTTGTGACAGAACCAACTAGAGGAAAAAACCTGCTTGATTTGATTCTTGCCAACAAAGAATCACTAATTAATAATCTTGAGGTTAATGATGAGCTTAGGGAAAGCGATCACAAATCACTTAGTTTCAATATATCATGGAATTACCCAGATAACTGCAATAAAGTGTTCCAGACTTCCGCTTGGCCGACTTCATGGGACTGAGAAATTACCTGGGTGGGCTAAATTGTGATGACCTCACTATGGGTCAGGTAGGTGGTGTTGGAGCCCAATATGACATTTTTCAGAGCATATTTCTAATTGCCCAGACAACTTTTGTTCCGAGTAGGGAAATTAAATCTAACAAAAATGATCCCAAATAGATTAAAACATTTCATTGGTCAAAGGAGAGACATATATAGGCGTATCAAAAGAGGAGAGGGGCAGTTAAGAAATCAATATATTCAATTAAAGAGAAATAAAAAAAAAAGGAATAAGAAAAGCAAAAAGGGATTATGAGGCTAAAGTCGCAAGGGATTTGAAGACTAACCCAAAAAAGTTCTTTCAGGTGTACAGAAGTAAAATTAGGGACAAGATAGGTCCACTTAAGAGTAACTCAGGTCATATCACTGACAGTGATAAGGAAATGTGTGAACTTTTCAACACTTACTTCTTCTCAGTTTTTACTCAAACAGATACTAACGAAATTCCAGAAATAAAAAATTATGTAGAACAGGACGATAATAAACTATGCACGATTGGGGTAACTAGTGACATGGTCCTCAGACAAATAGAGAAATTAAAACCTAACAAATCCCCAGGCCCTGATGAACTGTTTGCAAGGGTTTTAAAGGAATGTAAAGAGGAACTTAGCAAACCTTTGGCTAATACTTTCAATATATCACTACAAACTGGAATAGTGTCAGACAAGCGGAAAATGGCAAATGTAATACCTATTTACAGGCATGGTTGACAAATAAGCAGCAGAGAGTTTGCATAAATGGGGAGAAATCAGAATGGGAGCACGTCACAAGCGGTCTTCCACAGGGGTCAGTGTTAGGCCCCTTGTTGTTCACAATTTACATAAACGACATAGATGAGGGAATAAATAGCAACATAAGCAAATTTGCTGATGACACCAAAATAGGCCGTCCAATTCATTCTAATGAGGACATTAGAGCACTCCAGGAGGATTTTAATAGACTGATGCAGTGGTTGGAGAAGTAGCAGATGCAGTATAATATAGACAAATGCAAAGTTCTAAATGTTGGATAGGAAAACAACCATGCCACATATAAACTAAATAATGTAGATCTTAATATTACTGATTGCAAAAAGGATTTAGGAGTTCTGGTTAGAAGTAATCTGAAACCAAGACAACAGTGCATAAGTGTTCGCAATGAAGCTAACAGAATCCTTGGCTTCATATCAAGAAGTATAAATAATAGAAGTCCTCAGGTTGTTCTTCAACTCTATTTATCTTTGGTTAGGCCTCATTTAGATTATGCTGCACAGTTCTGGTCACTGTATTACAGAATTGATATAAATGCACTGGAAAACGTACAAAGGAGGATAGACTGAGGGCCCTGAATCCGCACTCTCTAGAAAGGCGTAGAATTAGGGGGATATGATTGAGGTGTATAAATGGAAAACAGGAATAAATAAAGGAGACGTAAATGGCGTGCTAAAAATATCTAGCCTAGACAGGACTCGCAGCAATGGCTTTAAGTTGGAAAAATTCAGATTCAGGAAGGATATAGGAAAGCATTGGTTTTGTAATAGAGTTGTGGATGAGTGGAACAAACTCCCGATTACCGTTATAGAAGCTAAGACGTTGTGTAGTTTTAAAAATAGGTTAGATAAATACATGAGTGGGTGTGGGTGGGTGTGAGTTGGACCTGACTAGCTTGTGCTAATAGGTTAGATGCCGTGCTCCTTCCTTAAGTGAATGTGACCTGACCTAACTAGGTTAGGGCATTGGCTTAAGCAGGTAGGAGAATTGGACCTGCCTCGCATGGGCCAGTAGGCCTGCTGCAGTGTTCCTTCTTTTTATGTTCTTATATATATATATATATATATGTTCTTATATATATATATATATATATATATATATATATATATATATATATATATATATATATATATATATATATATATATATATATATATATATATATATATATATTATATATATATATAGGAGGCTGGAGGCAATGGAGATGTTATGTCTGAGATTAATGTGTGGTGTGAATATAATGCAGCGAATTCGTAGTGAGGAAATTAGGAGGAGGTGCGGGATTACCAAGACTATTATCCAGAGCTGAGGAGGGGTTGTTGAGGTGGTTTGGACATGTATAGAGGATGGAGACAAATGGTTTTTAATACTTGACGTGCTGTTGGAGTGTGAGCAAAGTAACATTTATGAAGGATTCAGGGAACCGACAGGCCGGACTTGAGTCCTGGAGATGGGAAGTACAGTGTCTGCACTCTGAAGGAGGGGTGTTAATGTTGCAGTTTTATAACTGTAGTGTAACCATTCCTCTGGCAAGACAGTGATTGAGTGAATGATGATGAAACTTTTTCTTTTTCGGGCCACCCTGCCTTGGTGGGAAACGGCCGATGTGTTATATATATATATATATATATATATATATATATATATATATATATATATATATATATATATATATATATAAACGTACATAAAAACACATATACAAACATACTCATCATACGAGTATGCTATTACCTATTCGTTATTACTGAAGGAGTTGATGGCTTGATTAATAAAGCTTGTCAGAGTGAAACAACCACAATAACGTAATAAAGCTTGACATGGAGTGCAACATTGCCACAATAACGTAATAAAGCCTATCATATGATGAATCATTGCCATTATAAATTGATAAAGATTGACACAGATTGCAACATTACCACATTAACTTGATGAAACTTTACACAGGCTGCAATACTCTCACGATAACTTGATAAAGCTTAACACAGAGCGCAACACTGTAACAATAACTAAAGCTTAACACAGAGTGTAACACTGCCATTATAATTTGATAAAGCGTGGCATGGAGTGCAACATTGAAGCAATAACTTAATGAAATTTGACACAGAGTGCAACACTGCCACAATAACTTGCTAAAGCTTAGCAAGTTGCAACAGTGTCACACTATCATCACTGCTGAAGTGGACGCTAATTCTAGATGCCTGTCTCTCAGTACATAATTACTCTAACCTATTTTATTCAATGGATAAAACAAACGCCATCTTTTTGGTCCATTCCAACCGTTCAACACATTATTATTATTATTATTATTATTATTATTATTATTATTATTATTATTATTATTATTATTATTATTATAATATCCAGGAAATTATGCACGAAACCCTTATGGATTATTTATACCCTCTCTCTTACTTCATTTTCTCGTTGTAAAAATGTCGTAAGAAATATTCACTAAAAGGGGAAAAAATGATGTAAATATGGTGAGGTCTCGTACAATGATAGGTATATAGTGAAGCATTGTACTTCTTTGTCAGATATTATTACCAGTCTTGCAAATATCTCAACTTACTTTTAACTGATTTTGAGTAAGTTGTGGGCTAATTTTATGCCTAAATTAACATTATTAATAATACTGAAATTGTTATTCACATAATCTTTATCATTAATAATAATAATAATAATAATAATAATAATAATAATAATAATAATAATAATAATAAATTAGCAATAATAACTTTATTACCTATTATTTTTATTATTATCGAGGAAGCCCAATATGGGCCATACAGAGTCTGCAAAAGCATCTTTATTTGATCTTATCTACAACAGTTACACTGTGGGGACAATGAGAGCGCCCACACGGCCGCCAAGGAGCCATAACGACCCAATTTGAGGTTCAACTTTGAGTGTTGTTGTTATTATTGGTGTTGTTGTAAGCAAACTTGTGTACGACACCAGCGTCGGCTGAGTCAAAAAAAGAGCAATACTGACATGGTGAACAATATTACCATACTTATTAGCCCTTCCAGCATCCAGCTTCCCTCCCTCCTGAGGCGGAGGGGTGGAGGTACTCTTGTCCCTCTCTCTTGATGAGGGAGGGGCGGTACACGCTGTCCCACCTCCCTCTTGATGAGGGAGGGGCGGGTGCACACTGTCCCATCTCCCTCTTGATGAGGGAGGGGCGGGTGCACACTGTCCCACCTCCCTCCCCTCGTAGTGGAATTTTCATAGGAAATACAAACAGGTTGTGGGCCTGGCTACACACACACTGCTGGAAAAACGCCTCTTACCCAGACTCGGTGTACCAGCTCCGAGAGAAAGCTTTGTGCGTGTTACTACGCTTGGCAACACTGTACAGGCGAAAAATCCCTAATGTTTGAGCTTAACAATGTTTTGTACGAAGTGCGTCCTGGTTCATGAGAAAAATGTCAAAAGTCGAGGGTGGTATTTACAAATGTTCTGTTCTCGTTGCCACGCCTGGAAACACGTGGGAATAAAATATGTCAAAGCTTCACAAATTGAAAAAAGTTCCTCAGACAGAAAAAAAGTTTCAGACATGTTCCACGAGTTGTTAGTGAAAAAATTAAACATGTCCCAAAGCCACTCGCAGCATGTATAAATGTTTTCTGAATGTGTTGTGACCTTTGGAACAATTTGTTGATAAAAATGTCAACACTTTCCAAAGTATGCCACTATTACTACCACCATAATTACTACCACCATAACTACTACAACTATAACTACCCACTATAACTATTACTTTTAATATTACCATTATAGATACAACTGCTGGCTGGTATATTACAACTACAGCTACTGCTGTTAATGCTGCCACTACAACTAGTGATGCAAATACCACTACTACAAAAACTACTACTAATGCCACCGCTGATGATACCACTACAACTGCTGCTGTTAATGCTACAATTACAATCATCATCACAATAAGACCTTTAACAAAAGCGTTGGTCGAAGAATAAACCCCCTTAAAAAACAGCTGGTCAAACCTCTCAACCTCTTAAAAGGCAGCCGGTAAAACATCTGAATCCCTTGAAAGGCAACTTGATAAAAATCTCAAACCTCTTTAAAAGCAGTTGGTAAAAAAAATTTGAACCTTATAAAAAGCAGTTGGTCAAAATACTGAACTCGAAATACTGTTCCAAATTATGAGAAGAAAAATTACAAGAAAAACAAAGAAGCGAAAACGTAATGACAAACATAATACGAAACGTTCAAGAGAGGAAATATAAGTGCAAAAAAATAAGTGTTGAGAATTAGTAATGTAATTACCACAGTAATGGCCGTGGTTGCCACAGGGTCATCAGCCTCAGCCTGGATTACCCAGTTAAAAAGTTCCCAAAACACACACCATGATCGGTAAGTGGTCGGAAAATTACGCCGATTATGAGTCTAATTACGTTTTACATATATTATATTAATTAGATAATTGGGCTGGCTGGCCAGAGGAGAAGCACGCACAGGAGGGGTGAAGTTCAAGAATCTGTGTGTAACCAAGACACAGGCATTATATGGTTACTGAGGCCACCTGCAACTTTCTGACCAGCAAGAATAAGTCACAATACTGTGGATGGTACTATTCACAATTAACCCACAATATCCTGACTGGAACTATTCACAATTAACCCACAATATCCTGACTGGAACTATTCACAATTAACCCACAATATCCTGACTGGAACTATTCACAATTAACCCACAATATCCTGACTGGAACTATTCACAATTAACCCACAATATCCTGACTGGAACTATTCAAAATTAACCCACAATATCCTGACTGGAACTATTCACAATTAACCCACAATATCCTGACTGGAACTATTCACAATTAACCCACAATATCCTGACTGGAACTATTCACAATTAACCCACAATATCTGACTGGAACTATTCACAATTAACCCACAATATCCTGACTGGAACTATTCACAATTAACCCACAATATCCTGACTGGAACTATTCACAATTAACCCACAATATCCTGACTGGAACTATTCACAATTAACCCACAATATCCTGAATGGAACTATTCACAATTAACCCACAATATCCTGACTGGAACTATTCACAATTAACCTACAATATCCTGACTGGAACTATTCACAATTAACCCACAATATCCTGACTGGAACTATTCACAATTAACCCACAATATCCTGACTGGAACTATTCACAATTAACCTACAATATCCTGACTGGAACTATTCACAATTAACCCAAATATCCTGATTGGAACTATTCACAATTAACCCACAATATCCTGACTGGAACTATTCACAATTAACCCACAATATCCTGACTGGAACTATTCACAATTAACCCACAATATCCTGACTGGAACTATTCACAATTAATCCACAATATCCTGACTGGAACTATTCACAATTAACCCACAATATCCTGACTGGAACTATTCACAATTAACCCACAATATCCTGACTGGAACTATTCACAATTAACCCACAATATCCTGACTGGAACTATTCACAATTAACCCACAATATCCTGACTGGAACTATTCACAATTAACCCACAATATCCTGACTGGAACTATTCACAATTAACCCACAATATCCTGACTGGAACTATTCACAATTAACCTACAATATCCTGACTGGAACTATTCACAATTAACCCACAATATCCTGATTGGAACTATTCACAATTAACCCACAATATTTTGACTGGAACTATTCACAATTAACCCACAATATCCTGACTGGAACTATTCACAATTAACCCACAATATCCTGATTGGAACTATTCACAATTAACCCACAATATCCTGACTGGAACTATTCACAATTAACCAACAATATCCTGACTGGAACTATTCACAATTAACCCACAATATCCTGACTGGAACTATTCACAATTAACCCACAGTATTCTGACTGAAACTATTCACAATTAACCCACAATATCCTGACTGGAACTATTCACAATTAACCCACAATATCCTGACTGAACTATTCACAATTAACCCACAATATTCTGACTGAACTATTCACAATTAACCCACAATATTCCTCGACTGTAACTATTCACAATTAACCACAATACCTCGACTGGACACTATTCACAATTAACCCACAATATCTGGATGGAAACTTTCACAAGTTACCCGACAATCATCCTACTGAACTATTAATTAACCCATATACCTCCAATGTAGACTGTCACTAAATAACACTGACAACTGATACTACCAAAAATCTACACTTTGGAAGGAAATCTTTGACGAGTTCGGTCCTCTCAGACCATTCTCAAGTACAGACTGTACTTATGACTGAATGTAAAAGTTTCTAGAGGCCGAGTTATAATAAGAATTATTAACAGCATTCACAGACAGAAGAGTAAAAACAAAGTCCTCAAGAGTAGACGGTAAAAACAAAGTACAGTCAAAGAGATCAAAGAGGGATATTAACAAGCAAAGTTCCTCAAGACAGAGGGTATTAACAAACAAAGTTCCTCAAGACAGAGGGTATTAACAAGCAAAGTTCCTCAAGACAGAGGGTATTAACAAGCAAAGTTCCTCAAGACAGAGGGTATTAACAAATAAGTCCTCAAGACAGAGGTATTAACAAAAAGTTCCTCAAGACAGAGGTATTAACAAGCAAAGTTCCTCAAGACAGAGGGTATTAACAAGCAAAGTTCCTCAAGACGAAGGGTATTAACAAGCAAAGTTTCTCAAGAGAGAGGGTATTAACAAGCAAAGTTCATCAAAACAGAAGATATTAACAAGCAAAGTTCCTCAAGACAGAGGGTATTAACAAATAAAGTTCCTCAAGACAGAGGGTATTAACAAATAAAGTTCCTCAAGACAGAGGGTATTAACAAATAAAGTTCAAGACAGAGAGTATTATCAAGCAAAGTTCCTCAAGACGGAGGTATTAATAAGCAAAGTTTTCAAGACAGAGGGTATTAACAAACAAAGTTCCTCAAAGTTCACGCCTTGGCCCACGTTAGTCCTGAAAAATGTAAATAATTTCAGAGATTTAACTTGAGATTAATGTCTGCACATGAGGCGAATTTCACGAGGAGAATAAGAGCTGGATGGGGAGTAACAAGTGTCACATTGGGCCACCAAACAAGAATTAGACACATGTGCAATATCTGGGTATTTTTATCTGTAGACGTTTCACCAACCAGTGGGTTTATCAATACAAGGACATGTGGAGAATGTAGAATTATATACAAAAGATGAGGTAATTAGTCCCTGAGCCTTGTAGTTGGTGAAGAGCACCGTAGTCTTCAAGACTATGGTGCTCTTCACCAACTACAAGGGACTGATTACCTCATCTTTTGTATATAATTCTATAGTCTTCACATTATGTCCTTGTATTGTATTGCATTGATTAACCCACTGGTTGGAGAAACGTCTACAAATAAGGATACCCAGACGCTGCACATGTGTCTAACTCTTCATTTTGTCGGTACTGTCTACATTCTTGTAAGACATGAAACAAGCTACCATAATGTTCCAACAAGTGTTACTGGAGTTCAATGAACATTAAAGCTGAGATGAACACATGAAGTGAATCACAGGAATCTTACTACCAGCAAGATAAATATAATATGATAGGGAAAACTTCCTAGTGATATACATTATACCAAATCTCTAGCATGAAGTACAAGCTGAGATAATATCTACTGGACATATATGTTCACGACGTAAAAGATATTCATGTCTGTCATTAATGTAAAGACTGCTGGACATGGGAGAGACCACAACGAGAGGACACCAGTGTAAAGGTTGTGAGGAAGTGGCTTAAATAATAGAGTAGTGGAAGAAGACTCCATACATGGATTAAACACTAGATACGACAGAGCACAGATTATAAATTAAATACACTCAGAAACTGATGGTTGAGAGGTACTACCTGGGAAGTGGAGTTGATACACACACACACACACACACACACACACACACACACACACACACACACACAACTTCAATAGGAGACATGATAAACCCCAAGAGGCCAGAAGTCAGTGGCGCCAATCAAAGTGGTCTAGGAGGCGACAGCAGGACCCAACTCACGACCCCCGCCAACACAAGTCGCCCACATTCCATCCTACACACCACGCATACTGGACCAACTTCATCGTCTCCGTCGAGTGTGATAGAGGCCAAGTTTAAATTCTTAACCAGCAAGAACTTTGACCTTTAAAGTTCAAACAAGTGTAGCGTATAGCTGTGTAAAGCACAATAGTATCGATGAGCAGAGAAGAGATCAATACAACAAACGACACATGTATGTTAAGGCCCAAAATCTGTACAAGAACACAGAGTTAACTCAACACACAAAACATTACTTTAGCAACGAATTAACAAGTGAAAGAGAATAAATAACTACGGGAGAAACACTTTAATAGTTAACGAACGGGAGAAACGCTGCAACGGATGAACAAACGGAAGATGAACAACAAATAAGAATGAACACTATAACTGGTGAAAAAACTACAGATGAACATCTATATATGATGAACTAACTGTTGAACTAAAACAATTGACAAAAGCAACAATAAAAAAGTTAACAACAAAATAAGAGGATAAAACAATGGATGAACAAGTGGGAGATGTACACTACAACGGTTGAACAAACGAGGAACACCGCAAATGGAGAGAGCAAATGGGAGAAGCACAAATGGGTGATAAACAGAGAGAAACACAGTGAACAATGTCTTCTGAAATACAATAAAGGAAAAACAAATGAAAAAGAAATAATACAAAGGATAATGGGAGGCAATCAGGTTTGATACAAGGAAGGAGAGGGCAGGTTCAATTCCATGGACCAAGAGCCCCTCACCGGCGTCAAAGACCTCCCATCTAGAAAACAAACGGGAAAAATACAACAAGGGTCAAGAAAGAGAAAACTACAGCAACGGGTGAACAACAGGTCGAGCAACAGTACAATAAACAGATACATCCAAGAACACCGCAACAACAGTTAATAACAGCAGAAAACAGATGACACCAGCAGGCGTTACCTAGTGTCTAAAGATTTGCAAATAAACTAGTCCGAGAAGTAAAAGGAATGACCGCAAGACAAACTAAAAGAACCGAACCTGACGATGCTGGAGATGAGGAAAGATTGATAGATTAATCTAGACAGCAATAAACCCGATCGAGTCATATTCGGTGCCTGTAATGCGAGTTAATCTGCTTTGATACAAGGGGGAGAGTAGTTCCAATTCACTGGATCAAGATCCCTTCACCAGCATGAACGCACCAACCTTGTAGGTTGCGAGACAAGTGTGGCATGCTAAGAGTAAGTTACATTTTAATCGGCGTATATCACACACCCATATAAGCAGCCTCCCAACCAGCGAACCAGGTGCTAAGGTCATAATGAGTAGGGAGCCCCTCGTTATGCTAGCACCTTAGTTCAATCAGCCAATGACAAGGAAGCCCGCCAAAGTTGTGAATATACGTGGTACACTCGTGAATCAACATTGTCAGACTTACCTCCAAGTCTGGTCGAAGAGGTTCTTACCTTGTCTCTTGCTTCCATCTGCCTTATTGTACATATCCTCTGTATATATTGTACATATTCTCTGTATATATTGTACATATCCTCTGTATATATTGTACATATCCTCTGTATATATTGTACATATTCTCTGTATATATTGTACATATCCTCTGTATATATTGTACATATTCTCTGTATATATTGTACATATTCTCTGTATATATTGTACATATCCTCTGTATATATTGTACATATCCTCTGTATATATTGTACACTATATCCTCTCGTATATTTCTTATTGTATTATCATATTCACTGTATATATTGTACATATCCTCTGCATATATTGTACATATTCTCTGTATATATTGTATATACCTGCTTGCTGAAGAAAATATAAGTATTTACTCTGCTGCTTTTTCGCACGTTCCTACCTTGATTATCGTGCTACAGCCAGGTGTGCAGGCCACTAACTACACCTGTGTTTGTAATACGGAGGATATTATTATGACGTAAAAAATATTCACAGAGTTCATAAACTTTTTTGTCGCGTATTTTCTCAATTAAATGAGTTTAAAAAATTACAACTATTACCATGTGGGGGTTCCTGAAAAAAAAATTGAGGCTAAAAAAAAAAATAAGGTATTCATGTTTGTGAAAGTTGGGAACCACCGAGGTTGACGAAGTGGTGGTAGAAGCGAACTCTGTACACAGCTTAAGAACAAGGTATGATAGGATCAGTGAGGCAGAACCCAAGAAATCTCGACCAGGACAAATTAAGAGGCTGCCACAAGATTCTCGTCCCTTCTATATTTACGTGAGATGAATGTGTACACACATGCATGCACGTACACACTCAAAAACACATATATACATACACACAGACACAAACACAGACAGACAGATAGACACACACACACACAACACACACACACACACAGATGAATCACAGGGATGTTAGGAAGTATTTCTTCAGTCACAGAGTGTTCAGGAAGTGGAATAGTTTGGGAAGTGATGTAATGGAGGCAGGATCCATTCATAGCTTTAAGAAGAGGTATGATAAAGCTCATGGCACAGGGAGAGTGACCCAGTAGCGGCCAGTGAAGAGGCGGGGCCAGGAGCTGTGAATCGACCCCTGCAACCACAACTAGGTGAGTACACACACACACACAGTGAAGAGGCGGGGCCAGGAGCTATGACTCGACCCCTGAAACCACATATAGGTGAGTACATATAGGTGAGTACACACACACACATGACAATATGGTAACTAACATCTGCTTTTCACTGGGTTTATCTCACATTTTCTTCCATATTCTTCACCTCAGAATGTTATTATGGCAGTGTGCAGATTTGGGACAAAGCCCTCAATCACCTTCCACGTATCCATTATTATGTGTGTGTGTCTCTCTCTTCCCCTTCTCTCCTCTGGTTCACAGAGTACGTATTTAGGACACTGAGGTATTCCCGGTAATTTAAATGCTGTATTTGCTCTATGAGGGCCATAAATAAACTCTGTATCTGTAGTTGCT
The DNA here is from genome assembly GCA_009830355.1 of Cherax destructor. NCBI lineage: Eukaryota > Metazoa > Arthropoda > Malacostraca > Decapoda > Parastacidae > Cherax > Cherax destructor. Next base: position 44,342 of record WNWK01000279.1, read on the forward strand.
GTGATATCTCTCCTGCCCTGAATGGAGTCAACACTGAACGTGAGAGCTAAAGTCATTTGATAAGTGACACCATTGGCATTATTTTCTTTGTTTTTAAAGCTATCATTATACACCCCGTCATTTTCCTGGCTCTCGTGACATTTGCCTTACTGTGTTCTTTCAAAGATAGGCCAGCTGACATTATTTCACCCAGGTTCTTCACATTTTCCTTTCGTTCTATTTGGTGATCTTCTTGCTTTTTGTATATTGTCCTTTTTGAGTCCTTCAGTCTGTCTTTATCTAGGTAATTCAAACTCGCCTGCACTGAACGTCATGTTTTTCATGCTTATTTTGGTATTATTCACAAATGATAATACGAAACTGTAGCAAACGTTTTTATCTATGTCCGCTATAAGGATGAGAAACTAACGGCACCAGGACCGCACCCTGGGCTACTGAGTTTTCTACTTTGCTAATGCAAGATTTTGCTTTGTTCACTACCGCTCTTTGTATTCATTTCTCAGAATTTTTAATATCAATTTGCCTACTTTCCCCGTTATACCCATCGCCCTCATTGTATCCTGTGATAATTGTTTGGTGGTAGTGACAATGATCTTCCAGTTCTACATACATTCGGGTTTGGCTTTTATTCTGTAAAATTTATGATGTGTGATGCTATTGTATACTACTTTGTAATGTTTTGCAGCACTCTACCGCCTCGTTTATACAAAGGAGTTATGTCTGCACTTTTTAAGACCTCTGGAATTTCACCTAGATCGACGCTCTTTCTCCAAAGAATAATAAACGCTCCTGCTAGTGGTATTTTGCACTTCTTTATAAATGAGGAACTCCCCGAATCCAGTCCAGGTACTGTATGAGTTAGCATGTTTTCTATTGTTTGAATTCCACTGGATTAGTGGCCATGTTATATGACCTGTGTGGCCTTTCAGTGGTAATGAAAAAAAATTCAATCCTCCAACCTACTTTCGTTTACTGGCCTTTCAGAATTTCGCTAATTTCTTTTTCATTGCCATTTTATGAGCCTCCTGTGACCAATAGTCCGGTTTTACAGGTAGTTAAGAACTATAGAACTGGGTCATTAATCACAGGATTTATAGCAATATCCTGGATTTTGTTTTTTTGCTCCTTTTGTGCTTCTTCCGTCTGGTACGAAAGCATAAATTTTTGTTCTACCTTGGTAATCTGACGACCAAGATTGTCGTTCAGTCGTCGTAACACATTCACTTTTTTAATCAGTTTGGTAACCCTGTTTTTTCTTCATCTGTACATTCTTCTATCCTCTCTTTCTATATCTGATCTTTTAGGTTTTATCAGCAGTACGTACTTTATACAAACCTTGTTTACCTCTGCATTCAACTTTTCAAGTATTGGTGATGGTTTAGGGTGTCCATGACCATTCCCCAGGGTATGTCTGATAGTTGTGTGTTTGTTTTGTCCCAGTCAATTCCCTGACTAATGGAGTTAAATTTACTGAACATTCCTTCTGGTTCAATTTTACTGGAGTTTCTCATCACTACATTTCTGCTTGTTTGTAATTACATGATGTTATGATCAGAGTACGTTGTATTTATGATTGTTATGTCTCTCATTAGTGCCTCGCTGTTCATGGAAATCAAATCTAGCGTAATTTTTATTTCTAGTGGGTTCTATTATTTGTTGGTTCAAAGCAAATTTTACACATCTGCTATGTAGTATTGAGCTAACGTGCTGCCAGGAACTATTTCTAGTATATCGCTGTGATTTTCCATCTTCCAAAGACCCAGAGAGGATAATATTTGATGTAAGACTGTCAAGGTTTCCAAGGCAGCCATCTATGTTCTCATCTGTTGTTCAACTCGTCAGCAGTTGCTGATGGTGCTTTACATAAAATTAAAATTACTAGATTCCTGTTCTCCACTGTAATACCTAGAACTTCTTCTGTATCAAACACACACACACACACACACAACACGCACACACACACACACACACACACACACACACCACACACACACACACACACACACAACACATCCACACACACACACATACAACACACACACAGCTGCTAGACTATCCCACAGGTGGTGTTGACGTCCTGGGTGTCCCCTCATCTGACTCCCCTCTACCTGTTCACTTCCTCTTCCATTCCTCAGCTTGAAGCCCCTCGTGAAAGACTCCTGGGAGATCACCCTCTCTATCTTGTCGCCTCGACCAGAGCTGCCTCAGAAGCAAGCAGAATACCTGAATCACTACCCAACACTCCCTCACTCCGTCCCTTCTCTCTCTCTCTCTCTCTCTCTCTCTCTCTCTCTCTCTCTCTCTAAACGAGACATCCTTGTCACCTTTTACAGGAGACTTCAAGTGGTAACGAAGGAGGCACTGAAGGTTCCTCTGTCTCAATTCTTCCACGAGAACTGTCTATAAATGGTTGATTTTCTCCCTTGTGTTGCAAAGCGAGCCAAGAGTTACTGCTCCACTCTTACTGTTTGCGAAATGAAGAAATGTTAGTGGTTGGAATTCTTTCTTTGAACTAGTGTGCCTTGTGTGTCATTTGATTACGTTGTGCGTGATATTTAACATTTGGGACAGCTGTATTCACCGATTTGTAAGTGCAGAGGTCGAGACTCCGCCCCTGGCTGTGACCTATTCTGTCTGTGAAGTTTATTCGCTTTGTATGACCTCTGTAGGCGGTGATTTAACACAAATACGTTTTACAGTGACCTTTTGTACGATGTGTAAGGGTGTATATTGGTCAGCAGTGACCAATATACAGCCTTACTTTATGTATGTATAAGACTGGGTGTATGTTTGCAGTGACATCATGTATGTATAAGGTTGTGTGTATGTCTGCAGTGACATTATGTATGTTTAGTCTCTGTGTATATCTACAGTGACGTTATGTGTTTATAACGCTGTGTGTAGGTCAGCAGTGACATTATGTATGTATAAGGCTGTGTGTATGGCTACAGTGACCAAATGTATGATAAGTAAGAGTGTATGCATACCTACAATGATCTAATGCGTGATGTGTAAGGCTGTGTGTATGTCTGCAGTGACCTTATGTACGACTGCGGTGACAGGTTCTTTGTACTAACCTCCAGTAAGACACAGTAACCTTTCCCCCAACACTATTACCCTCAACAGCTACTATTAATCACCACTACAACTCTCGAACACCAAAATGAACACATCTCCCACTCACCACCAGCACCACCACTTCACGGTTAACAAGCGTCATAGCCTTGTTTACTTCCCACAAATAACGCCATCACACAACAATGAACGCGCTCGTAAAACCGCTTAAAAATCCAAATAAATAATTACATTCAATTTAAATTTACATTTTCAACAGTATTAATTTACGCAAATGGCGCGTCATATAGAGGTCCAGATTACATGGCAGGATTCTGGAACTAGGTAAGTTCCAGGACACAAACAGGTCCCTCAAACCGCACTAGGTACGATGAAGACTCACACCACACCACTTAAACCTTCGAGTCTGGAACTAGCTAAAGATTCAAGTTCCAAGGAGAACCCTCAAAACCTCATAACTTTATGGAATTAAGTTCCAGGCATCCAGCAGACCCCATAAAATATGAGTCTGGAATGGGTGATTTAAGGACTGTTATACTACTGCGGATGGAGAGAAAATTGCTCTAGACTTCATTGTTCAGACTGCAGGTAACACTGGTCGACGTGGTCACAGTAAGCTGGTCGAGACTGGTCACAGTAACCTGGTTCAATGGTCACCAGTAACACTGGTCTACACTGGACCCAGTAACCTGGTCTACTGGTCCAGTAACACTGGTCGACACTGGTCACCCAGTAACACTGGTCTACACTGGTCACCCAGTAACACTGGTCTACACATGGTCACCCAGTAACACTGGTCTACACATGGTCACCCAGTAACACTGGTCGACACATGGTCACCCAGTAACACTGGTCTACACATGGTCACCCAGTAACACTGGTCGACACATGGTCACCCAGTAACACTGGTCTACACATGGTCACCCAGTAACACTGGTCTACAGCCAAAATGCTTCGAAAATAAAACTAGTCATTCTTTACAAATTTTGAGTCACTGAATACGGAATAATGTTTAACATTGCAAATTGGCAGCCGGTGGTTGTTATCCTTGATCTGGGAAGGAAGAAAACGAACTGTACAGCGTAAAGACTCTTGATTCAAACACACAATGAGGAATTGTTTAAAAAAGACATAAAATTTCCTTTATTTCACGTCAGTAGCCCTTTTTCAAGTTTCTAATTGTTTTTGGAGAGATGGACACAGGACTGAATGGACGACCAACTGAGCAACTTAGGTTTGGGTATTTCTTTTTGATAACTCTAATGACATAAAAACGGATGTTACACTGGGAATGCAGGCTAATTTATCAACTTGTCGGTTCTCTGAACCATTTATCTACATCCTGTCTGACACAGCAACATCTTGGGATCTTGATACAAACGAATTCTTCAACACTTGTCCAACCTTTGGACGAAGACCTACTTCGACTAGTGGATGATACCACTATGACCCCGCCTCCTCCTGCTTCACCTCACCTGACTACAGTATATAAGCAACTACTATTGCCCTATGCTGTACTTACTACAAGATTGATGGACTGAACACATCGACTCCAGGCCGAGGGACTGATTACCTCAAACTCCTCCTCTCCTTATAACTTTCTACTTTGTATTGGACTGATGAAGCCACTGTGTGGCGAAACGTTTCCTCAATAAAGATACCCAAGTGTTGCATATGTGTCTAATTTATCAATACATCATTATACTAACAGGATTGCATCAGTTCATTGCAATGAACACGGTGAACATTACCACCAGGACACCTCAGTCATGGAGACGCTGTCAGGGAAAATAGAATCCATCACTAAATAACAAAAAAAGGCACGTATTGTTCCGTGACTGGAACAATACACACACAACCCGCACATATAAAAAGAGAGGAGCTTACGACGACGTTTCGGTCCGACTTGGACCATTTACAAAGTCACAGTGACTTTGTAAATGTAATAATATTGGTAGAATTACCGACAATATGTTAAGTAAAAGGACACAAATGCAACTAATGTGACATTTTATTGTGGCAACGTTCGCTCTCCAGAGCTTTCTCAAGCCGTTACAAGCGTTACATGGACACGTGGGCTATTATATATCTCAAAGTGAGGTGAAATACTAGTGGTGGTCGAGGTAGTAGTGATAAGTAGTAGTAGTAGTAATACAATAAGGTAGAACAATCAATATGCACATGAGTAAAGGTGATAAAACAAATACTTGGGTAGTATAACAATAGGTTAGACAAATATTTTTGCTGGAGGTTGAAATATGAAGGCCTGTGGAGTGTTCCACATCTCGATGTGCTTGTGTTGAATTAGCAGGAGAGACTATGTGATGGTATGTTAACTGTTTTAGGAGATTCTTGCTCAGAGATGGTGAACTGCCTTTGTTTTGTTTAATTGTTTAGAAACAGGTAGTGCTGATTCAAGCATTTGCGTCTACGGAAATTTCCGTAGACGCAAATGCCTTTAACAGCACTTATCTCTGTTTCTAACACAATTAAACAAACAAAGGCAGTTTCCCATCTCTGAAGTCTTAGCAAGAATCCTCCTGAAAACAGTTAACCCTACCATCACATAGTCTCTCCTGCTAATTACACAAGCACATCGTAGATGTGGAACACTCCTACAGGCCTTCTATATTTCAACCTCCAGCAAAAAATATTTGTCTAACCTATTGTTATACTACCCAAGTATTTGTTTTATCACCTTACCATGTGCATATTGATGTTCTACCTTATTGTATTACTACTACTACTACTACTACTACTTATCACTACTACCTCGACCACCACTAGTATTTCACCTCACTTTGAGTATATAAGCCCACTGTGTCCATGTAACGCTTGTAACGGCTTGAGAAAGCTCCTGGAGAGCGAAACGTTGCCACAATAAAATGTCACATTAGTTGCATTTGTGTCCTTTGACTTTGTAAATGGTCCAAGTCGGACCGAAACGTCGTCGTAATCTCCTCTCTTTTTATATGTGCGAGTTGTGTGTATTGAATCCATCACTGTTAGCAAATTATTGCTGGACAATAACGAGAGACGTTCCAGCAGTGGAATACAAGACACAAGTAAAGAAGCTTCGGGTTGAATCAACATAAGTCAATTCATTACACATTCATGTTCCTAATATAGAGTGTACATATACGCAAAAATGTGTATATAAATTTCCTTGGCACTTCAGTCAATCGAGTGTTATTATGGTCATATACGCTTTCAGCACCACACAAATATCAAAGTGAATATTGTTTTCTATGAAACACAAAGTTGTTCAAAATTTGTAGATCAATGCAAATATCAATTATAGAATAAATGATATTAAATAACGCAGTTATATGAAGTATAACTACGCAGGTGTTGATGCATAATCTTAGCTAATATTACATCTCTCGTGAGTGTAAATTGACATGTCATGGGAAGGAGTTGAGGCTCTATCCTCCGTCCGCTAATCACCTGACACGCTACCTTACTGTGTTTACACAGGAACACAAGACCGAAGGAACACTGCAGAAGGCCTATTGCCACATGCTAGGCAAATCCAACTCACAACTACCCACCCACACCCGTTGCCGGACAGATGACCGACGGACACATTTCCGACAGACATTTGACCGAAGGACATTTGGCCGAAGGGACATTACGGCGACAGCCATTTGCCCGAACGAACAATAGACCGAACGGATAATGAGGTTTGGTTAGGTGAATGCCAGTTTGGCCATATGTCCATTCGGTGAAATGTCCGTCGGTGAAGTGTCCGTCCGCCAATACTGGGGAGCCCCCCACACCCACTCATGTACCAGTCTAACCTATACTTAAAGCAACCCAAGGTTCTCATTTCAATGACGCTACCTGGGAGTGTGTTGCACTCATCTACAACTCTGTTGTCAAGCCAGTACTTCCCTGTATAATTTGTAAATTTAAATTGATCAAACTTGATTACATTATGGCGAGTCTTGTCTTGACCGGGTGTCCGCACCACGATATTTATATACCTCTTATAAAAAAAAGAGGCACATTACCGTGACTGGAACAATACACAAACAACTGCACATAGGAAAGAAAAACTTACGACGAGTTTCGGTCCCACTTGGAAGATTTACAAAGTGTGACTTTGTAAATGGTCCAAGTCGGACCGAAACGTCGTCATAAGCTCCTCTTTCTTATGTGCAATTTATTTATGTATTATATCCCTCTTTATTTATTCCAGTTTTCCAATATACCTCACTCATATCCCTTGTAATTCTACGCAAATTCAGCGCCATCCCTCGGCCAATCTTCGTAAAAGAAAGATCTATGATAAAGGGAATCAATTTTGTTTTCATGCTTTATGTGTCTTCCAGCGCATTACTGGTCATTCTTTAATATGGAGAGCAGAATGGAACAGCATGGTCTCAATGACGCCTTAATAAGGATACATAAAACTGGAGTATAACCCGAGAGGACCTCTATTATTTATCCTTTTTTTTAGCTGAAGCCAAGAATTCTATTAGCTTCAACGCGAACACTTATGCACTGTTGTCTTGGCAGCAAAATACAGCAAATCTTGCTTCACATTCACTCTTATTAAGATCTACATTATTTAGTTTATAGGTGTCATAGTTATTTCTTTTCTACTTTAAAGTGCATCTGCTACTTCTCTTAATACGCCATCAATCTATCTAGATCTTTTGCGGCGCTCTAGTGTCCTCGTAAGAATTTATTTGACGGCCAATTTTAGTGTCATCGGCAAGCTTGCTTATGTCTTTATGCCATCATCTAAGACATGATACTATGTATATTACGAACAACTAAAGGTCCAGTGCTGACCTCTGTGGAACACCACTGGTAACTGGTTACCCCTCGGGTTTCTCCCCGTTTATACAAACTGTCTTTTGCCTATCGGTCAACAGTGTCTCGATGCAGGAGATCATTTATCCGCCTATTCTGTGCTGGTACTTTCTTCAACAGCCTCCTGTGTGGAACTCTTATCAAAGGTGTTACTGAAATCCACGTACTCTAATGTGTCTTCGTTCAGTCAAGACTAAACCTCTATACATCAATCAATGTAAAAGGACACAAACTTAACCAGTAAAGCAATAAAATATACAAGTACAAACTTAGTGAGTAAAGAAGGTGAGGGGGTAAATAATTACTATCGCAGACAAACGCGGCCCCTTATCCACTACCCCCTGCGTCCTTGCGCTTACCCCCATCAACCCCTTTCCCCAGCAGACAAAGGTCAAGGCAGTCTGCCTTCTCTTCTGCGCTGGCTGTCACTGGCACTACTCACCTTAATTCAACCAGGGCACCTGGATACACACAAAAGACAACACTAGGAAGTAAAACACATACACACACACAATAGTAATAATAACAATAATAATCCTCTTTCTTGCCTAACTCCCTCTGTCCAGCACGGGTAAGCCAATAAGTCACTACTGCCGTATGGCTTATGGCTACCCCACCTTCACACGTGTGTTTAGACGCCACCGTCATGTCACACCCGAGTCACAGTGGTTAGGGTGTGACATCTTAGGACAAACACCCGTGTTAGGGGATATTCCCTGACTAATAAACCAGCAACAATAACAACTGCAGCTGCGGGGAGAGTAAAATACAAACAAGAGTGAGGTGTGACGCAGCAAGTCGCACACAGGGAGGAGCAGGATCCCCAGTGACCAGGTAAATAATAATAATAATAATAATAATAACAATAATAATAATATCTTTATTTACTCCATGTACATGGTATACAGGCCTAGCTGACATCAATGACATACTACTATATAGAAAGCCGCTTGTTATGCTGAGCATTTCGGGCAAATTAGGTTAGTTTTGTCCCAGGATGCGACCCACACCAGTCGACTAACACCCAGGTACCCATTTTAAACTGATGGGTGAACAGGGACAGGGACAGTAGGTGTCTTATGTAAACACGTCCCTAATGTTTTCCAGCCGTACCGGAGGCGAGTCTGCCCAGTCATAGTCAGGCCATCGTCTCCAACGGACGATTTCTGTCGAAACAGACGGGTTAAACATCCACAAGCAAATATCCACTTTTAAACATTCACGTCTAAACATACACGGTTAAACATCCACCTCGCTACTTACCCAGCACCTAACATTGAATATAGTAATAATGTTGGTAGAATTACCGACAATATGTTAGGTAAAAGGACACAAGTGCAACTAATGTGACATGTTATTGTGGCAACGTTTCGCTCTCCAGGAGTGTTATCAAGCCGTTACGGCTTTATAAAGCTCCTGGAGAGCGAAACGTTGTCACAATAATATGTCACATTAGCTGCACTTGTGTTTTTTTTTTACCTAACACCGAATATAGCCTTAAAAAGTTACCTTTTTCAGTATGAAGCGCTAAACCCGTGTTAGTTCCTCTACACGAAAAGTAATGGAGGCTCGCTCCTCCGTCTGCGGGTTCTGGCGGCAGACAACTTAAGGAGTCACTGCAAGTCTGACGTTGAATGTACTCAAGACACATCAGTCATGGACTCATCATTTGCTACGAGTACAGCTAGGAGGGAAGTGATAGGGGTAGCTAGGAGGGCACTGATAGGGGTAGCTAGGAGGGCACTGATAGGGGTAGCTAGGAGGGCACTGATAGGGGTAGCTAGGAGGGCACTGATAGGGGTAGCTAGGAGGGCACTGATAGGGGTAGCTAGGAGGGCACTGATAGGGGTAGCTAGGAGGGCATAGATAGGGGTAGATTGGAGGGCGGTGGAGGGTGGCTAGGAAGGCCGTGATGGGGATAGCTAGAAGGGCAATGATAGGGGTAGATTGGAGGGCGGTGGAGGGTGGCTAGGAAGGAGGTGATGGGAGTAGCTAGGAGAGCTCAGATAGGGGTGGCTAGGAGGAGGGTGATGAGAGGTGTCTAGGACGACGGTGATGGGAGGTGTCTAAAAGGACGGTGATGGGAGGTGTCTAAAAGGATGGTGATGGGAGGTGTCTAGAAGGACGTTAATGGGAGGTGTCTAGGAGGACGGTGATGGGTGGTGTCTAGGAGGACGGTGATGGGTGGTATATAGGAGGGCGGTGATGGAATGTCTAGGAGGACGGTGATGGAATGTCTAGGAGGACAGTAATGGGGGTGTCTAGGAGGGCGGTGATAGGAAGTGTCTAGGAGGGCGGTGATAGGAAGTGTCTAGGAGGGCGGTGATGGAAGTTTGAGGCGTGATAGGAAGTGTCTAGGAGGCGGTGATGAGAAGTGTCTAGGAGGGCGGTGATAGGAAGTGTCTAGGAGGGCGGTGATAGGAAGTGTCTAGGAGGGCGGTGATAGGAAGTGTCTAGGAAGGCGGTGATGGGAAGTGTCTAGGAGGGCGGTGATAGGAAGTGTCTAGGAGGGCGGTGATAGGAAGTGTCTAGGAGGGCGGTGATAGGAAGTGTCTAGGAGGACGGTGATAGGAAGTGTCTAGGAGGGCGGTGATAGGAAGTGTCTAGGAGGGCGGTGATGGGAAGTGTCTAGGAGGGCGGTGATAGGAAGTGTCTAGGAGGGCGGTGATGGGAAGTGTCTAGGAGGGCGGTGATAGGAAGTATCTAGGAGGGCGGTGATGGGAAGTGTCTAGGAGGGCGGTGATAGGAAGTGTCTAGGAGGGCGGTGATGGAAAGTGTCTAGGAGGGCGGTGATGGGAAGTGTCTAGGAGGGCGGTGATGAGAAGTGTCTAGGAGGGCGGTGATGGGAAGTGTCTAGCAGAGCGGTGATAGGAAGTGTCTAGGAGGGCGGTGATGGGAAGTGTCTAGGAGGGCGGTGATGGGAAGTGTCTAGAGGCGGTGATGGGGAAGTGTCTAGGAGGGCGGTGATGGGAAGTGTCTAGGAGGGCGGTCATAGGAAGTGTCTATGAAGGCGGTGATGGGAAGTGTCTAGAGGGCGGTGATGGGAAGTGTCTAGGAGGGCGGTGATGGGAAGTGTCTAGGAGGGCGGTGATAGGAAGTGTCTAGGAGGGCGGTGATGGGAAGTGTCTAGGAGGGCGGTGATGGGAAGTGTCTAGGAGGGCGGTGATGGGAAGTGTCTAGGAGGGCGGTGATAGGAAGTGTCTAGGAGGGCGGTGATGGAAAGTGTCTAGGAGGGCGGTGATGGGAAGTGTCTAGGAGGGCGGTGATGGAAGTGTCTAGGAGGGCGGTGATGGGAAGTGTCTAGGAGGGCGGTGATAGGAAGTGTCTAGGAGGGCGGTGATGGGAAGTGTCTGGAGGGCGGTGATAGGAAGTGTCTAGGAGGGCGGTGATGGGAAGTGTCTAGGAGGGCGGTCATAGGAAGTGTCTATGAAGGCGGTGATGGGAAGTGTCTAGAAAGGGCGGTGATGGGAAGTGTCTAGGAGGGCGGTGATGGGAGGTGTCTAGGAGGGCGGTGATGGGAAGTGTCTAGGAGGGCGGTGATGGGAAGTGTCTAGGAGGGCGGTGATGGGAGGTGTCTAGGAGGCCGGTGATGGAAGGTATCTAGAAGGGCGGTGATTTGGGTGTCTAGGAGGGAGGTGTCTAGGAGGATGGTGATGGGAGGTGTTTAGGAGGACGGTGATAGGGGTGTCTAGGAGGGCGGTGATGGGAGGGATTTAGGAGGGCGGTGATGGGAGGGATCTAGGAGGGCGGTGATGGGAGGTATCTAGGAGGACGGTGATGGGGGTGTCTAGGAGGGCGGTGATGGGAGCTGTCTATTAGGGCGGTGAAGGGGGTATCTAGGAGGACGGTGATGGGGGTGTCTAGGAGGGCGGCGATGGGAGCTGTCTAGGAGGGCGGTGATGGGGAGTGTCTAGGGAGGCGGTGATGGGAAGTGTCTAAGAGGGCTGTGATGGGAAGTGTCTAAGAGGACTGTGATGGGAAGTGTCTAAGAGGACTGTGATGGGAAGTGTCTAAGAGGACTGTGATGGGAAGTGTCTAGGAGGACTGTGATGGGAAGTGTCTAGGAGGGCGGTGATGGGAAGTGCCTAGGAGGACTGTGATGGGAAGTGTCTAGGAGGGCGGTGATGGGAAGTGTCTAAGAGGACTGTGATGGGAAGTGTCTAAGAGGACTGTGATGGGAAGTGTCTAAGAGGGCTGTGATGGGAAGTGTCTAAGAGGGCTGTGATGGGAAGTGTCTAAGAGGACTGTGATGGGAAGTGTCTAAGAGGACTGTGATGGGAAGTGTCTAGGAGGACTGTGATGGGAAGTGTCTAGGAGGACTGTGATGGGAAGTGTCTAGGAGGGCTGTGATGGGAAGTGTCTAGGAGAACTGTGATGGGAAGTGTCTAGGAGGACTGTGATGGGAAGTGCCTAGGAGGACTGTGATGGGAAGTGTCTAGGAGGGCGGTGATGGGAAGTGTCTAGGAGGGCGGTGATGGGAGGAATCTATGAGGGAGGTGATAGGGGTTTCTAGAAGGCGATTATGGGAAGTATCTAGGAGTCAGTGATGGGAAGTGTCTAGGAGGGCGGTGATGGGGTGTCTAGACGGGCGGTGATGGGAAATTTCATGGAATTCGCTAATGGGATGTGTCTATGAGGGCGGTGATGGGGGGTGTCTAGGAGAGAGGAGATGGGGCTCAGGATGGGGTCAGGTGGAACCCCATAAGCAGCTGGTCGCCCTTTAAAGCGCGTCACACCTGCGTGTGGACAGATGCGTTCCCAATTAGCGGTGGCAGGTGGCGTCCCCCACTGCTCCCACCTCCCAGGGCGCCGCAGCTGGATCTCCCGTGTCATGAGAATCACTGGGAAGGACTTATTTAATTTACAATTTACAAACAACTCTTGACTATCAACCAGCTGGATGACACAGCAGGCAACACACACACACACGCACACACGCACACACACACACACACACCACACACACACACACACACACACACACACACACACACACGCGCACACACACACACACACGCACACACACACACACATACAAACACACACACACAAACACACACACACACTCGATGATAGCCAGGGGTCTATTGGTAATCCCTTTTATGTATCCTGGGAGGCAGTTGAACAGTCTTGGGCTCATGACACTTATTGTGCTGTCTCTCAGTGTACTCGTGGCACCCCTGCTTTTCATTGGGAAAATGTTGCACTCCTGCCAAACCTTTTGCTTTCATAGGGAGTGATTTTCGTGTGCAAGTTTGGTACT
>WNWK01000279.1:62500-100000 GCA_009830355.1 Cherax destructor
AGCGCTTCACCAAGAATGCAAGAGGATTCTGTTACGACTAGTTTCACATTGTGATATTTTAGTATTTTGTAATTGTTGTGGCAAAGTTCAGATTCTGATGATGGATAAAAAAAGCATCCGAAACGTCAATAGAGGAATTAGATATTTTACGATGGTATTCTCGACAGTTCTGGTCCAGCTTTTTGTAGTAAATAATTTCCTACGTAGTTCTGGTAACTTAGGTTAAGTGACAGCACTTAGGAAGGTGACTTAAGTGGAGTGAGACGTTGTAAGGTTAATGAGCACACACCTGCCAGGTATGGTGTTGGGTCACCACTCCTCGTTATTCCCTTAGTAACTTGCCTTTCTCTTCCAGTTTTCTCTACTTTTTTCACCTTTATATTTTCTCAGTGTTAGGTTTACCTTCTTTTTCATCACACACGCACACACACACACACACACACACACACACACACACACACACACACATATATATATATATATATATATATATATATATATATATATATATATATATATATATATATCTTTCAACACGTCGGCCGTTTCCACCGAAGAGGTGGCCTAAAAGAAAACGAAAGTTTCTCCTTTACATTTAGTAATATATACAGGAGAAGGGTTACTAGCCCCTTGCACCCGGCATTTTAGTCGCCTCTTACGACACGCATGGCGTACGGAGGAAGAATTCTGTTCCACTTCCCCATATATATTATATATATATATATATATATATATATATATATATATATATATATATATATATATATATATATATATATATATATATATATATAGTGTCGAATAGGTAAAATTGGTCAATTAGCAAGAACTCATTTTAAATTAAGTCCTTTGTAAAATTTTCTTTTATACGTTTAAAGATATATTTTCTCCATTTATGTTAATATAAAACTTAATAATTTTGTACCAAAAGAAGCTTAGAAAACTTACCTAACCTTATTATAACAAGTGCAATTTAATTTAGCCTAATCCAACTAAATATATATTAGATAAGTTTACAATAATTTAATAATAAACAAACACAATGAAATATATATTTTTTCGTTAGGTTCAGAATGATTTTTGCGAAATTATTGCATACACAAATTTTCGTTTGCCTTTTTCGGCAAGAAGACCGTTGCTATTTAAGCCAAAATCGCAAGTTTTACCTCTTCGGCACGACAATATATATATGTTTTCACTAATATTTCTTCTTCACTGGTAATTTTTGTCGTACCTTTCTCTCATCTTATTTTTGTTATATCCTTTCGTTTCTCAAAACTGTTCTGACATTTGAGCTCCTGGTTCTCCTACGACAGCCACCACCATAATCTGTCCCACCTATCACGAGTTTATATACTTACCACCGCGTTCACTTGGATACTTTAACACAACACTTGTAGTAGTCAGGAAGTTAGTTGGGTCCAGTCTGGTGTCCACGTGTCAAATGTTGCGACAAGGGTGGCACCTGTCAAGCGTCCAGGACGTGAAGTGTTGAGTACTAACATGAGGTAACTCGGGGGCACCTGTCAAGCGTCCAGGACGTGAAGTGTTGAGTACTAACATGGGATGACTCAGGGGCACCTGTCAAGCGTCCAGGACGTGAAGTGTTGAGTACTAACATGAGGTAACTCGGGGGCACCTGTCAAGCGTCCAGGACGTGAAGTGTTGAGTACTAACATGGGATGACTCAGGGGCACATGTCAAGCGTCCAGGACGTGAAATGTTGAGTACTAACATGGGATGACTCAGGGGCACCTGTCAAGCGTCCAGGACGTGAAGTGTTGAGTACTAACATGGGATGACTCAGGGGCACCTGTCAAGCGTCCAGGACGTGAAGTGTTGAGTACTAACATGGGATGACTCAGGGGCACCTGTCAAGCGTCCAGGACGTGAAATGTTGAGTACTAACATGGGATGACTCAGGGCACCTGTCAAGCGTCCAGGACGTGAAGTGTTGAGTACTAACATGGGATGACTCAGGGGCACCTGTCAAGCGTCCAGGACGTGAAGTGTTGAGTACTAACATGGGTGACTCAGGGGCACCTGTCAAGCGTCCAGGACGTGAAGTGTTGAGTACTAACATGGGGTGACTCAGGGCACCTGTCAAGCGTCCAGGACGTGAAGTGTTGAGTACTAACATGGGTGACTCAGGGCACCTGTCAAGCGTCCAGGACGTGAAGTGTTGAGTACTAACATGGGGTGACTCAGGGGCACCTGTCAAGCGTCCAGGACGTGAAGTGTTGAGTACTAACATGAGGTGACTCAGGGGCACCTGTCAAGCGTCCAGGACGTGAAGTGTTGAGTACTAACATGGGGTGTCTCAGGGGCACCTGTCAAGCGTCCAGGACGTGAAGTGTTGAGTACTAACATGGGTGACTCGGGGCACCTGTCAAGCGTCCAGGACGTGAAGTGTTGAGTACTAACATGGGTGACTCAGGGGCACCTGTCAAGCGTCCAGGACGTGAAGTGTTGAGTACTAACATGGGGTGACTCAGGGGCACCTGTCAAGCGTCCAGGACGTGAAGTGTTGAGTACTAACATGGGGTGTCTCAGGGGCACCTGTCAAGCGTCCAGGACGTGAAGTGTTGAGTACTAACATGGGATGACTCGGGGGCACCTGTCAAGCGTCCAGGACGTGAAGTGTTGAGTACTAACATGGGTGACTCAGGGGCACCTGTCAAGCGTCCAGGACGTGAAGTGTTGAGTACTAACATGAGGTAACTCGGGGCACCTGTCAAGCGTCAGGACGGAAGTGTTGAGTACTAACATGGGATGACTCTGGGCACACTGCAGTCCAGTCTTCCGTTCGCAAGTAAAAAGTACCCTGAGTCTGTCCTGGGGATCGGTTTGGAGACTAAATGGCAATGGATCAGCTCACTTTCGCCTGCTAAATAAGACACCTGAGGTAGTGGCATCCTGGCTGTGAAAGAACTGAGGCATAAGATAACAGCTCTAGCCTGTAAATAACTGAGGTAGTGCACTATGAAAATGCTAAAGGATAACAAGCTCTAGCCTGTAAATGAACTGAGGTTAGATAACAGCTCATAGCCTGTAAATAAGCTTAGATAGGTTAACAACTCTCAGCTTGTAAATAATTTAGATAGGTATAGCAGCTCTCAGCCTGTAAATAATCTTAGGTATGATAGCAGGTCTTAGCCTGTAAATAATCTTAGGTTAGTAGCCGCTCAGCTGAAAAAGGGTTCGGTCTTTTCTCTCATCAATGGCGTGTAATTTCACGGCGGAACTGCTAAAGAGCGACTGTCTATTTTCTCAAGATAATAATTGCTGAATGCTTGTGATAACAATTATTTACTGTGAGAACTTCATGATAACTGGGACAACAAGGGCTCATTATTCCAGATTTAAGTGTTTAATAAGCGGGTGAAACTGTGAGGAGAGTAGTTAATGATAATGACATATGTAACAGCCGGTGTCTCAAGGTAGGTATGAGAAGCAGGTATTAGAAGCACTCAGCGTCAGGGAAAATCTTGGTGAAGTTAGTCATAAGACATGTCATGACTCAGTGAATACAACTGCCTGCGTACCTACGCTGGGTATCGTGACGCAGGTCTTCTTATAACATGACTCAGTGAATACAACTGCCTGGTACCTACGCTGGGTATCGTGACGCAGGTCTTACGACTCATGCTGTTAATACAAACGCTGGCTTCCCGATTTGGGTCTCCACCTCATTTAAAAGAGTCAACAGATCACATTAAGTCGCACCTATAAACACTTAAGCAGAATACTAATGGCTCGCTCTCCGCGTGTTTGGGTGTTATACGCTCTTAAAGGTGGCAACTCTCAAGAGTACAAGAGTATCTACCACTTTCGGACTATTTCATTAGATTGTCAAACTGTACAATGACTCCCGCACTGATACCGGCGCTGACTCAATAACCCCCTCCCCCAAAAAAAAAAATAATTTCACTGATCCAATTGAAACAGTTTAAGGAAAAGACTTGGTGACACTTTTTCTTCCTCAGGTATTGGCACTGAAGTCTGCGGAAATTTACCCTAGAGAGCCTTGTAAACCTAGTGGTTACTACAAGGTGGTGTTTTCACTAGAAACATAAAACTTTCTCCTGACGAGGATCTTAGCCACATGACGACCCACTGATTGAAGTTTCTGGTCCTGTGACCAAGACCTTCCGCTAGCTTACCGATCCCCCCTTCAAGAAAGACTTGACGGCAGGTTGCCCCACTCTACACAACAAAACAACTGATGAAACTCTACCAAGACAAGACAAGAGAAGAAAGCTCTATTAATAGCGAAACGTCGTACACAATAAAGGTTTGTTATGCATCAGATGTGTTTCACCAAGTCTCTCTCCCACTATGTGTCACTCACCACGTGTCTCTCAAACCACGTGTCTCTCAAACCACGTGTCTCTCAAACCACGTGTCTCTCCCATTACATGTCTCTCACCAAGTCTCTCTCATCACGTGTCTTTCACGACGTCTCTTCCAGTCTCTCTTACCACGTCTTTCACCACGTCTAGCACCACGTGTCTTTCACCACGTCTATCACCACGTGTCTTTCACCACGTCTATCACCACGTCTCACCCCGTCTATCACCACGTGTCTTTCACCACGTCTATCACCACGTGTCTTTCACCACGTCTATCACCACATGTCTCACCCCGTCTATCACCACGTGTCTTTCACCACGTCTATCACCACGTGTCTTTCACTACGTATATCACCACGTGTCTCACCACGTCTATCACCACGTGTCTTTCACCACGTCTAGCACCACGTGTATTTCACCACGTCTATCACCACGTGTCTTTCACCACGTCTAGCAGCACGTGTATCTCCCACTATGTGTCTCACCAAGTCTCTCTCATCAAGTATCTCTCACCACGTCTCTCTCAACGTCTCTGCCAGTCTCAGCACGAGTGTGTCTCGTCAAGGATGACCCCAACACTGGAGGTTCACACAGGAATCAGACAACAGTCACCCCGGGCGTCCAGGTGTCCTCACAGTCAATAAACCAACAAATAACTCACGCCAAGCTACACATTAACACAACATTCTAATTGCAATTATATCATCACAAAATCAATTACATAAATAAAAACACCACTTTTCATCTGGAAAAAATCGGGACGGATACCATTATTTCGCATTTTACTAACGGCTCGGGAATAATAAATAATGGCATTTGCATAAATTGGATTACTGAATGCTTTCAAATTCCATTCAATAGAGTAACTTTTCCAAACTTGCATATCAAAGGATTTATTTTATGCCTATGCGTGAGAGAAGGGCATATCAAATTGAAAATATTTGTGTATTGTGTGTGTGGATAACATATTATACACACACACACACACACACGACACTGGAGGACAGGAGATATAGGGAAGACATGATAACGACATATAAGATACTGAGAGGAATTGACAAGGTGGACAGAGACAGAATGTTCCAGAGATGGGACACAGCAACAAGGGGACACAGTTGGAAGTTGAAGACTCAGATGAATCACAGAGATGTTAGGAAGTATTTCTTCAGTCACAGAGTTGTCAGGAAGTGTAATAGTTTGGGAAGCGATGTAGTGGAGGCAGGATCCATTCATAGCTTTAAGAAGGAAGAGTGACCCAGTAGCGGCCAGTGAAGAGGCGGGGCCAGGAGCTATGACTCGACCCCTGCAACCACAACTAGGTGAGTACAACTACGTGAGTACACACACACACACACACATATATATATATATGTGTGTGTGTGTGTGTGTGTGTGTATATATGTCGTGCCGAGTAGGTAAAACTGGCCAATTAGCAAGATCTCTTTTAAAATTAAGTCCTTTCTAAAATTTTCTCTTATACGTTTAAAGATATATTTTTTTTCATTTATGTTAATGAAAAAATTAATTATTTTATGCCAAAATAACCTTAGAAAACTTACCTAACCTTATTATAACAGGCGCAATTTAATTTAGCCTAATCCAACTAAATATATTTTAGATAAGTTTACAATAATTTAATAATAAACAAACACAATAAAATATATTTTTTTTCGTTAAGATCATAATGATTTTTGCGAAATTATTGCATACACAAATTTTCGCTTGCCTTATTCGGCAAGAAGAGCGTTGCTTTTAAGCCAAAATAACAAGTTTTACGTATTCCGAACGACAGTATATATATATATATATATATATAATATATATATATATATATATATATATATATATATATATATATATATAAGATAAGAATGAAATTAGCAGTCACCCACTCCACCGTATGTCCTCGGACCAAGAGTAACACACCTAGCTTGGCTGGGTGCTTGGTTCTTGTAGGATTGTGTGATCCTGTGGGCTAAGGAGTCATGTGATTTTCGCTCACCACAAAGGCAGAGCCAAAACGACATGGGTTCGAATCTTCGGCTAGTCGCATTGTTATATATATATATATATATATATATATATATATATATATATATATATATATAAATATATATATATATATATATATAAGGGATTGATGGGATAAAGATAGAAATGTTAAAAGCAGGTGGGGATATAATTTTGGAGTGGTTGGTGCTATTATTTAATAAATGTATGGAAGTGGGTAAGGTACCTAGGGATTGGCAGAGAGCGTGTATTGTTCCTTTGTATAAAGGCAAAGGGGACAAAAGAGAGTGCAAAAATTATAGGGGAATAAGTCTGTTGAGTGTACCTGGTAAAGTGTATGGTAGAGTTATTATTGAAAGAATTAAGAGTAAAACAGAAAGCAGGATAGCAGATGAACAAGGGGCTTTAGGAAAGGTAGGGGTGTGTAGACCAAGTGTTTACAGTGAAACATATAGGTGAACAGTATTTGGATAAGGGTAAAGATGTTTTTGTGGCATTTATGGATTTGGAAAAGGCGTATGATAGGGTAGATAGGGGGCAATGTGGCAGATGTTGCAGGTGTATGGAATAGGAGGAAGGTTACTGAAAGCAGTGAAGAGTTTTTATGAGGATAGTGAGGCTCAGGTTAGAGTGTGTAGGAGGAAGGGGACTATTTCCCAGTAAAAGTAGGCCTTAGACAAGGATGTGTGATGTCACCGTGGTTGTTCAATATATTTATAGATGGGGTTGTAAGAGAAGTGAATGCGAGGGTCTTGGCAAGAGGTGTTGGGCTAAAAGATAAAGAAGCAAATACAAAGTGGGAGTTGTCACAGTTGCTTTTGCTGATGACACTGTGCTTTGGGAGATTCTGAAGAGAAGCTGCAGAGGTTGGTGGATGAATTTGGTAGGGTGTGTAAAAGAAGAAAATTGAAAGTGAATATAGGAAAGAGTAAGGTGATGAGGATAACAAAAGAATAGGTGACGAAAGATTGGATATCAGATTGGAGGGAGAGAGTATGGAGGAGGTGAATGTATTCAGATATTTGGGAGTGGACATGTCGGCGGATGGGTCTATTAAGGATGAGGTGAATCATAGAATTGATGAGGGAAAAGGGTGAGTGGAGCACTTCGGAGTCTGTGGAGACAAAGAACCTTGTCCATGGAAGTAAAGAGGGAATGTATGAGAGTATAGTTATACCAACGCTCTTATATGGGTGTGAAGCATGGGTGATGAATGTTGCAACGAGGAGAAGGCTGGAGGCAGTGGAGATGTCATGTCTGAGGTCAATGTGTGGTGTGAATATAATGCAGAGAATTCGGAGTTTGGAAATTAGGAGGAGGTGCGGGATTACCAAAACGATTGTCCAGAGAGCTGAGGAGGGGTTGTTGAGGTGGTTTGGATATGTAGAGAGAATGGAACGAGACAGAGTGACTTCGAGAGTGTATAAATCTGTAGTGGAGGGAAGGCGGGGTAGGGGTCGGCCTAGGAAAGGTTGGAGGGAGGGGTAAAGGAAGTTTTGTGTGCGAGGGGCTTGGACTTCCAGCAAGCATGTGTGAGCGTATTTGATAGGAGTGAATGGAGGCATATGGTTTTAATACTTGACGTGCTGTTGGAGTGGAGCAAAGTAACATTTATGAAGGGATTCAGGAAACCGGCAGGCCGGACTTGAGTTCTGGAGATGGGAAGTACAGTGCCGGCACTCTGAAGGAGGCAGTTTTATAACTGTAGTGTAAAGCACCCTTCTGGCAAGACAGTGATGGAGTGAATGATGATGAAAGTTTTTCTTTTTCGGGCCACCCTGCCTTGGTGGGAATCGGCCGATGTGTTAATAAAAAAATAAAAAATAAATATATATATATATATATATACACGTATATGTCGTGCCGATTAGGTAAAACTGGTCAATTAGCAAGAACTCATCTAAAATTAAGTCTTTTCTAAAATTTCCTCTTATACGTTTAAAGATATATTTTTTTCATTTATGTTAATGTTAAAATTTATAATTTTGTTCCAAGAGAAACTTTGAAAACCTACCTAACCTTATTACAACAAGCGCAATTTAATTTAGCCTAACCCAACTAAATATATTTTAGATACGTAAACATTAATTTAATAATAAACAAACACAATGAAATATATTTTTCGTTATGTTCAGAATGATTTTGGCGAAATTATTGCATACACAAATTTTCACTTGTCTTATATGGCAAGGTGAGCGTTGCTATTTAAGCCAAAATCGCAAGTTTTACCTAATCGACGACATATATATATATATATATATATATATATATATATATATATATATATATATATATATATATATATATATATATATATATATATATATATATATATATATATTTTGCTAGGAATTCGCAAGAGCAGGCGAAATATTCACAAACACTGATCTCTGGCCGACGGAGACTCGACCTACGAACCTGTGACAGGAACGCAGTGCTTACCGACCGTACCACACTGGACCAATACCTTGGCATCCAGCTCACGCTAGACGTTGATCCAAGGCACCCAGCTTTCAGGCAGGTGGCTTACAGCTTTTCATCTCATCCCTGCATGCATCGACACAACTAGAGATTTTTACAGTGCTAGAATTCGCAAGACAGGCGAAATATTCACAAACACTGATCTCTGGCCGACGGAGACTCGACCCTACGAACCTGACAGGAACGTCTAGCGTGAGCTGGATGCCAAGGTATTGGTCCAGTGTGGTACGGTCGGTAAAGCACTGCGTTCCTGTCACAAGGTTCGTAGGGTCGAGTCTCCATCGGCCAGAGATCAGTGTTTGTGAATATTTCGCCTGCTCTTGCGAATTCTAGCACTGTAAAAATCTCTAGTGTGTCGATGCATGCAGGGATGAGATGAAAAGCTGTAAGCCACCTGCCTGAAAGCTGGCTGCCTTGGATATATATATATATATATATATATATATATATATATATATATATATATATATATATATATATATATATATATATAAACGTTATATATATATATATATATATATATATATATATATATATATATATATATATATATCACACTGAAAAAAATGAACGCTTTTATATGCCTACACACATATCTTCAGAGGAATAGGAAGAAGAAGCAAGAGGTGAGGTATCTCACTTTGTGAGGTGACAACACCTCACAAACTGAGATACCTCAAAATACAATGTGGGAGGCCTACTGGTCCCCAATATCAATTATAAATAATTTTAAAGCTTTTACAATAAAACAGTAAAATACAAATGAGTCAAACCTCTAAATATATTAAAAATACATCTAACCAATAAGAAGGTGGAGGCTGGGAGGGAAGACTGGTACCACGGGTAACCAGGGTGGTGGAGCCTGGGAGGGAAGACTGGTACCACGGGTAACCAGGGTGGTGGAGATTGGGAGGGAAGGCTGGTACCACGGGTAACCAGGGTGGTGGAGATTGGGAGGGAAGGCTGGTACCACGGGTAACCAGGGTGGTGGAGCCTGGGAGGGAAGACTGGTACCACGGGTAACCAGGTGGTGGAGCCTGGGAAGGCTGGTACCACGGTAACCAGGTGGTGGAGCCTGGGAGGAAGCTGGTACCACGGTACAGGTGGTGGGCTGGGAGAAGACTGGTACCAGTAACCAGGTGTGGGCCTGGGAGGAAGCTGGTACCACGGTAACCAGGTGGTGGGTGGGAGGAAGCTGGTACCACGGGTAACCAGGGTTGGAGTGAGGAAGGCTGTCCAGTAACCAGGTGGTGGAGCCTGGGAGGAAGACTGTCCACGGGTAACCAGTGGTGGAGCCTGGAGGAGACTGGTACACGGTAACCAGGGTGGTGGGAGGAAGCTGACCACGGGTAACCAGGGTGGTGAGTGGGAGGAAGCTGTACGGTAACCAGGGGTGGGTGGAGGAGCTGGTACCACGGGTACAGGTGGAGCCTGGAGAAGACTGGTACCACGGTACCAGGTGGTGGGGAGGAAGACTGGTACCACGGTAACCAGGTGGTGGAGCTGGGAGGAGGCTGGTACCACGGGTAACCAGGTGGTGGAGCTGGGAGGAAGCTGGTACCACGGGTAACCAGAGTGGTGGAGCCTGGGAGGAAGCTGGTACCACGGGTAACCAGGTGGTGGAGCCTGGGGGAAGGCTGGTACCACGGGAACCAGGTGGTGGAGCCTGAGGGAAGACTGGTACCAGGTAACCAGGTGGTGGAGCTGGGAGGAAGGCTGGTACCACGGGTAACCAGGTGGTGGGCTGGGAGGAAGGCTGGTACCACGGTAACCAGGTGGTGGAGCCTGGGAGGAGCTGGTACCACGGGTAACAGGTGGTGGAGCCTGGGAGGAAGGCTGGTACCACGGGTAACCAGGTGGTGGAGTGGAGGAAGGCTGGTACCACGGTAACCAGAGTGGTGGAGCCTGGGAGGAGGCTGGTACCACGGTAACCAGGTGGTGGAGCCTGGGAGGAAGGCTGGTACCCGGTAACCAGAGTGTGGAGCCTGGGAGGAAGGCTGGTACCACGGTAACCAGAGTGGTGGAGCCTGGGAGGAAGGCTGGTACCACGGTAACCAGGGTGGAGCCTGGGAGGAAGGCTGGTACAGGGTAACCAGGTGGTGGAGCCTGGGAGGAAGCTGGTACCACGGGTAACCAGGGTGGAGCCTGGGAGGAAGCTGGTACAGGGTAACCAGGGTGGTGGAGCCTGGGAGGGAAGCTGGTACCAGGTAACCAGGTGGTGGAGCCTGGAGGAAGGCTGGTACAAGGGTAACCAGGTGGTGGAGCCTGGGAGGAAGGCTGGTACAGGTAACCAGGTGGTGGAGCCTGGGAGGAAGGCTGGTACCACGGGTAACCAGGTGGTGGAGCCTGGGAGGAAGGCTGGTACAGGGTAACCAGGTGGTGGAGCCTGGGAGGAAGACTGGTACCACGGGTAACCAAGTGGTGGAGCCTGGGAGGAAGGCTGGTACCACGGGTAACCAGGTGGTGGAGCCTGGGAGGGAAGGCTGGTACCACGGGTAACCAGAGTGGTGGAGCCTGGGAGGGAAGACTGGTACCACGGGTAACCAGAGTGGTGGAGCCTGGGAGGGAAGGCTGGTACCACGGGTAACCAGGGTGGTGGAGCCTGGGAGGGAAGACTGGTACCACGGGTAACCAGGGTGGTGGAGCCTGGGAGGGAAGGCTGGTACCACGGGTAACCAGGGTGGTGGAGCCTGGGAGGGAAGACTGGTACCACGGGTAACCAGGGTGGTGGAGCCTGGGAGGGAAGACTGGTACCACGGGTAACCAGGGTGGTGGAGCCTGGGAGGGAAGACTGGTACCACGGGTAACCAGAGTGGTGGAGCCTGGGAGGGAAGACTGGTACCACGGGTAACCAGAGTGGTGGAGCCTGGGAGGGAAGACTGGTACCACGGGTAACCAAGGTGGTGGAGCCTGGGAGGAAGACTGGTACCACGGGTAACCAGGTGGTGGAGCCTGGGAGGGAAGACTGGTACCACGGGTAACCAGAGTGGTGGAGCCTGGGAGGAAGGCTGGTACCACGGGTAACCCAGGTGGTGGAGCCTGGGATGGAAGACTGGTACCACGGGTAACCAGGGTGGTGGAGCCTGGAGGGAAGACTGGTACCACGGGTAACCAAGTGGTGGAGCCTGGGAGGGAAGACTGGTACCACGGGTAACCAGAGTGGTGGAGCCTGAGAGGAAGACTGGTACCACGGGTAACCAGGGTGGTGGAGCCTGGAGAGGGAAGACTGGTACCACGGGTAACCAGGGTGGTGGAGCCTGGGAGGAAGCTGGTACCACGGGTAACCAGAGTGGTGGAGCCTGGGAGGGAAGGCTGGTACCACGGGTAACCAGAGTGGTGGAGCCTGGGAGGGAAGACTGGTACCACGGTAACCAGGTGGTGGAGCCTGGGAGGGAAGCTGGTACCACGGGTAACCAGGGTGGTGGAGCCTGGGAGGGAAGGCTGGTACCACGGGTAACCAGGTAGTGGAGCCTAGGAGGTAAGACTGGTACCACGGGTAACCAGGGTGGTGGAGCCTGGGAGGGAAGGCTGGTACCACGGGTAACCAGAGTGGTGGAGCCTGAGAGGAAAGGCTGGTACCACGGGTAACCAGAGTGGTGGAGCCTGGGAGGGAAGACTGGTACCACGGGTAACCAAAATGGTGGAGCCTGGGAAGGAGGGCTGATACCACGGGTAACCAGAGTGGTGGAGACTGAGGGAGGCTGGTACCACGGGTAACCAGAGTGGTGGAGCCTGGGAGGGAAGGCTGGTACCACGGGTAACCAGAGTGGTGGAGCCTGGGAGGGAAGGCTGGTACCACGGGTAACCAGAGTGGTGGAGCCTGGGAGGGAAGGCTGGTACCACGGATAACCAGAGTAGTGGAGCCTGGGAGGGAAGGCTGGTACCACGGATAACCAGAGTGGTGGAGCCTGGGAAGGAAGGCTGGTACCACGGGTAACCAGAGTGGTGGAGCCTGGGAGGGAAGGCTGGTACCACGGGTAACCAGAGTGGTGGAGCCTGGGAGGGAAGGCTGGTACCACGGATAACCAGAGTAGTGGAGCCTGGGAAGGAGGGCTAAGACCACGAGTCACCACAGTGGTGGATCCTGGGAAACTTGATCCTTGGGTGAGCACATTGGTGGAGCCTGGGAGTGAGGACTGGGACCACTGGTCACCATAGTGGTGAAACCTAGGAGGACTGGATCCTTGTGTGAGCACAGTGATGAAGCCTGGGTCCCTGGGTGAGCACAGTAATAGAGCCCTGGACCATGGGTGAGCACTATTTAAGCTCACTAATAGCACCACCACCACCAGCCGGGGAGACATCAGAGCTCAGTGTAGTGACGTCAGGGATGACCCCGGCTTATATAGCCTGTGGGCAGGCTTGTCAGGAGCCCTGGCACTCATGTGAAGGATTAAGCCATAGTTGTAGCAGCCACAGCAGAGGAGTAGCACAACACAGAGAGTAGCAGCAACAACAGACAAGCATCAGCAGGAGCAGTAGCAATAGCAGAAGAGCAGCAGCAGAGGAAGAGCAGCAGCAACAGTAAAGGAGCAGCATAGGAACAGCAACGATAGATGAGCAGCAGCAGTAGCAACAGCAGAGGAGCAGCAGCAGTAGCAACAGTAGAGGAGGAGCAGCAGCAGAAGAGGAACAGCAGCAACAGCAGAGGAGCGGCATAGGAAGAGCAGCAGCAAAAGCAGAGGAGCAGCATAAGAGGAACAGCAGAGGCAGCTGCAAAATCAGAGCTAGAATAGCTGGAGCAGCAGAGGAAGGTCAGCAACAGCAGAGGAGCGGCATAGGAAGAGCAGCAGCAAAAGCAGAGGAGCAGCATAAGAGGAACAGCAGAGGCAGCTGCAAAATCACAGCTAGAATAGCTGGAGCAGCAGAGGAAGGTCAGCAGCAGCAGAGAAAGAATATGAACAACAACAACAACAGCAGCAACACACCTTAAGAGTCAAACTTACTATATAAAAAGAGACGTGTTGTGCACAGTGTCTAGCCGAGCAAGACTAGTCAAGTGAACATCAACTTTAAATCAAGTCGCTCAACTTGAGCACTGTACCTCAACAGTGACACTTAGGTGAAGTGTTACTGAGGTGAAGGTGGCTCTCAGGGAGGTGTTGGATCTCCTGTGTACAGTGCTTGAGGTGAAGGAGTGAGGTGCAGGGAGGTGTGGCACTGCTCACCTGGCCAGGTGAAGAAAGGAAGTCCAGGGGAGGGAGTGGCACTGCTCACCTGGCTGGGCTGATGGAGAGGTCACCTGAAGGACACCAGGAAATAACTGGGTCACTGCTCAGGTGAGCCTCCTGGCTCTCTTTCTCTCTTCATCCTCAACTCGCTTACACTCGCTCCTCTGCGGTCTTTTTTTCTATTTCTTCCATTCTCTGTCTGTGTTTCTTTCTCTATGCTTGTCTGTCCTTCCCTCGTCCACCTTGATGATATACGACAATCCTTAATCTAGCTAGAAATAGTTCTCAGCCAATAGCCTCTTTCGTGACTCACGTAATCGTCATAACACGATTACAAACAAACCAGGAACGGATGGGGGTGTGAACCCATGGCGAATGAGTCGTAAAATTCAAGGTCCAATGCGTAAACGACTCGGCCTCTTCTCACTTCTATCTTTCACATGTACTCTTCTCTCTCTCTCTCTCCCACACACACGGAAGTGTGCCGACTAAGACCCCGGCATTACACGTGGGTTAAGCTTCCCCGGAAACAATACAAAGCTTAAATGAAAACTTGAGGAAAAGTTTGAACTCGTGCCAATTATAATATTTTTGTCTTACATTAATACAAAGAGTGAACTCCCAGGCGAGGAACACTGGACTATATTGTTGAACCCAAGTGCACTGTTCACCTGAATAATAGTCTAGGCAACTGCTGGCGCTCATTTTCGTTTTATCAGAACTCTAATCATCACCATTATCATCACTGTCATCGTCATACTACTACATCTGTTATCATCACTGTTACCATGACAGTTTCTTTCTCTGACAATTGCTGTTCCTCATGTCATCTGCAACGCACTGTCACCATCAAAACAATCGTATAACTATCGCCAATCACCATTAAATTCGCCCTCACAGTTGAAGTCACCATTACCACCTTCCCCATCATCATTGTATCATCATCACCTTTCCCATCATCATTGTCACCATCACCACCTTCACCATCATCAATGTCACCATCATGAACTTCCCCACCATCAATGAGTCGATGTCATCACCTTCCCCACCATGATTGAGTCACCATCATCACCTTCCCCACCATCGGTCACCATCACCACCTTCCCTACCATCACTGAGTCACCATCATCACTTTCCCCACCATCGGTCACCATCACCACCTTCCCTACCATCACTGAGTCACCATCATCACCTTCCCTACCATCAATGAGTTACCATCATCACCTTCCCCACCATCGGTCACCATCACCACCTTCCCTACCATCAATGAGTCACCGTCATCACCTTCCCCACCATGATTGAGTCACCATCATCACCTTCCCCACCATCGGTCACCATCATCACCTTCCCCACCATCAATGAGTCACCATCATCACCTTCCCCACCATCGGTCACCATCACCACCTTCCCTACCATCCCTGAGTCACCATCATCACCTTCCCCACCATCAATGAGTCACCATCATCACCTTCCCAACCATCACCGAATCACTATCACCTTCCCCACCATCACTGAGTCACCATCACCTTCCCCATCATCATTGAGTCACCACTTTCCCCACAATCATCTTCCTCACCATCGGTCACCATCACCACCTTCCCCACCATCATTGTCACTATCACCACCTTCCCCACCATCACTGAGTCACCATCACTTTCCCACCATCACTGAGTCACCATCACCTTCCTCACCATCGGTCACCACCACCTTCCCTACCATCATTGAGTCACCATCACTTTCCCCATCATCATTGAGTAACCATCACTTTCCCCATCATCATCTTCCTCACCATCGGTCACCATCACCACTTTCCCCACCATCATTGTCACCATCACTTTCCCCACCATCACTGAGTCACCATCACCTTCCTCACCATCGGTCACCACCACCTTCCCTACCATCATTGTGTCACCATCACCTTCCCCACCATCACCGAATCACTATCACCTTCCCCACCATCACTGAGTCACCATCACCTTCCCCATCATCATTGAGTAACCATCACTTTCCCCATCATCATCTTCCTCACCATCGGTCACCATCACCACCTTCCCCACCATCATTGTCACCATCACCACCTTCCCCACCATCACTGAGTCACCATCACCTTCCTCACTATCGGTCACCATCACCACCTTCCCCACCATCATTGGTCACCATCACCTTCCCCACCATCCCGCACTATCCCTTCCCGCATCACTGAGTCAGCCATCACCGTCTCCCATCTCAGCGTACTCTCCTTCCCCATCATCATCTTCCTCCCATCGGTCCCTCCTCCCCCCCATCATTGTCACCATCACCACCTTCCCCACCATCAATGGTCCCTCATCTGCCTTTCCCATGTGTCTCGCCGTGCTCCGCGTGCTCCACCGTGCTCCGCGTGCTCTGCCGTGCTCCGCGTGCTATGCCGTGCTCCGCGTGCTCGCCGTGCTCCGCCGTGCTCCACCGTGCTCCCCGTGCTCTGCCGATCTCCGCCGTGCTCTGTCGTGCTCCGCGTGCTCTGCCGTGCTCCGCCGTGCTCTGCCGTGCTCCGCCGTGCTCTGCCGTGCTCCGCCGTGCTCCGCGTGCTCCGCGTGCTTCGCGTGCTCCGCCGTGCTCCGCGTGCTCCGCCGTGCTCCGCGTGCTCTGCCGTGCTCCGCCGTGCTCCGCGTGCTCTGCCGTGCTCCGCCGTGCTCCGCGTGCTCTGCGTGCTCCGCCGTTTTCGTGGATTATCAGGGTTTCTTTCACGTGCTATAAACTGTAAACTGTGCCAGTGAACTTATAAAGTACATCCTTCCAGCGCTTGCAACTAATCTAGCAAAAAAATAGTATACACTGAGCCAAAAAAGGATAAAAAGTGTGCCATACTTCCAGGAAGGAACTATAGGCCTAGGGCGCCGTGTGCAAAAAAAAATCTTTGAACAAATTTGTGAGAGGAAAGAAAGTCTCCCTGATAATAGAGTGTCGTACATAGTGGTATAGTGTATACACAGTGGTACCCTAGTGTATATACAGTGGTACCGTAGTGTATAGGTAAGATACCATAATAAATGCTATGGTGAAAATTAAGACGGAAGTGATAAGCATAATAGATAGATAACTGGTGTTGTAAACAGTTGCCAGCAGTCGCCAGGATTCTACCACGCAGGTCACCTCGTATTAATAATCTTCCTAAACCTGCTGGTGTACCTGACGTATAGTCTAGTGATACCACTGAGTAAAAATTCCTATTGAAATACGAAAAGGTGCACAATCTTGAGGAAATACGAAAAGTGTACAGTTTTGTAGAAATACGATAAACAGTGTAGAGTTGTAGAGTGTAG
Source organism: Cherax destructor (assembly GCA_009830355.1). NCBI lineage: Eukaryota > Metazoa > Arthropoda > Malacostraca > Decapoda > Parastacidae > Cherax > Cherax destructor. Next base: position 79,817 of record WNWK01000279.1, read on the forward strand.
AGTTGTCAGTGAGCGCAGCAACACAACAACATAAGACCATTCATCATCCAGAAACCATTTCGCCAGTGTTGCCATAGCTAATAACAGTAACAAAATGGTACTTAGTGTGGTGGAGTGACGAAAATTAGAAAATTCTTCTTTTACTGAAATACGAGAAGTATAGTTACTTGGGCAGATATTCAGGAATCATCTACAAGAGATATTAAACCAGGGAAATGTTTTTGGATATGCCCAAATGGGAACCAACTATGGAAAAAAATCACATTGGTATTAAAAGACGGAAACATCAAAACGGCCTTCATAGAAAACCTGACAGCATTCTATAACAGATGGGAAAATAAAAGGACTGGGCCAGATGGTGCTATTGTCCCTGGTGCAAATGCTGTCCTGGTAGACAGTAACTATAAGAATACAAAAATGAAAGTTGGTGGCTCGGAGGGAGACAAGAGCTCTAGTGGGGAAACAGGTGTAGACAAGGACATGCAAAACCCAAAGTTACAAACTAGCAATACCACTGGAGATAGTAAACAAGGGGATGCCCCAAGGAATAGTGAAGACAAAATACGTACCAGAAAAACTGGCGAAGGCACCATTGTTAGTACAAGTGCTGAAGATAGTAAAGAGACAGAAAAACATGCACCAGTAGAGAATGCAGTCATGAAAAACCAAGGCAAACAGAAATCAGACCTATGCAAATTCTATACATTAGGTATCTGCAGACATGGAATATCTGGAAAAACAGATGGGATGTGCAACTTTGACCATCTCAGAAAATGCCGTGCCCATATGACAACAGGAAAATGCAACCTTCCTTTCTGTAAGCTTTTCCTACCCTGAAATGTGTCCCTCTTCAGTTCAGGAAAAACAATGCTGTAACTTATATTGTCAGGCACACCACCTAAAAAGGACAAGAAGATACAGAACATCCAGACCATGGGAAAACCTGGGTAGCCACAACCACTCCAGAGAGAGAGTTTTTTTTAGCGCCAGGAAGAAAAAAAAAGCTGGTAGGAAATAACAGAAATCGTACACCAACTCCAATCATTTCTGGATCGGAATCACAGTCAATGGCCTCCACTCCAAAACAACAGATATTAGTGCCAGGAAAAAAAATCTCCCCATACCACCAATACGACGACATTCATCTTTGCAAATATATAGGGTCTAAAGCCAGCAACGAACAACAAAATACCTTTCATCCATGGACTGCTTACAGAGTTAAACGCATGTTCGCAGTTTTCAGAGACCCACATAAAGGATCACCTTCACAATGAAATATGGATCCAGGGTTATAACCTATACAGATGCGAAAGAGTGAACAGGCAAAAGGGGGATGGGGTTGACCTGTAGATCACAGAGTCGCTGATATGCTCGGAAGTACTAAATGTCCCAAATGATGTAGTTGAAGTTTTGGCAGTAAAGATCGAGAACCAAAACCTGGTCATTTTGGTTGTATACAAGCCTCCGGATGCAACTTCCCAACAATACCGGGAACAGCTTTTGAAAATAGACCACTGTCTGGAAAATCTTCCAGCTCCTGCCCAAACATCTTGCTCCTGGAAGATTTCAACCTAAGGCACCTAAAATGGAGGAATATAGTAAATAATGCTGTAGCAGAGATAACCCCAGGAAGCAGCTCAGATGAAAATTCGCACACACCACATTTACCTTAAACCAGCAAATAATAGAGCCAACAAGATTGGAGAAGACACTGGACCTCATCTTCACTAACAATGATCTAATACGAAATATTACCATATCAAAAACAATATACTCAGATCACAACATAATAAAGGTTCAACCATGTATGCGCGGGACCCCAGACCAACAAAATGTGATCAGTCGCGAGGAAGCCTTCACCAAATTCAACTTCAATAACAAAAACATAAGGTGGGACCAAGTCAACCAGGTTCTAAATGATATAAACTGGGAAGATAGCCTAAGCAACACGAATCCAAACCTATGTCTAGAACAAATTAACTCTGTGACACTCGAGGAATGCTAAAGGAATGTTCCTTTAAGGAAAAGAAAGAGAAGATGTAAACTAGAAAGAGAAAGGTGCTCCCTATACAGGCGAAGGCAAGGAATAACAGAGCGACTAAAAGAGGCCAATATATCTGTAAGACGAAGGGAGGTACTGGTCAAAGAAATAACAACCATCGAACTAAAGCTAAAGGAATCTTACAGAAGTCAAGAAACGCGGGAAGAACTAAAAGCCATAAATTAAATTGAAAGAAACACAAAATATTTATTTTCTTATGCCAAATCAAAGTCGAGAACAACATCCAGTATTGGGCCCCTACTTAGACGAGATGGGTCCTACACATATGACAGCAAGGAAATAAGCGAGCTAGTCAAGTCCCAATATGACTCGGTTTTTAGCGAGCCGCTAACCAGACTGAGTGTCGAAGACCTAAATGAATTTTTTATGAGTGAGACACAGAATTTGGAAGACTCAAACCTATATGATATTATTCTGACGCCAGACTAATGGAACTCCGTGTTCATCAAGAACTGCTATCATGTGCTTTTAACATCCTATTGAGAGGGATCATGGGCACAGGGGTCGTCCCACAGCTGCTAAAAACAACAGACATAGCCCACTCCACAAAGGAGGCAGTAAAGCAATAGCAAAGAACTACAGACCGATAGTACAAACATCCCATACCATAAAAATCTTTGAAAGGGTTCGAGGAAGCAAGATCACCACCCATCCAGATACCCATCAGTTACACAACCCAGGGCAACATGGGTTTAGAGCAGGTCGCCCCTGCCTGTCTCAACTACTGGACCACTGTGACAAGGTCCTGGATGCTCTAGAAGACAAACAAAATGCAGATGTAGTATACACAGACTTTGCAAGATGAAGTCCGGTGTATACTCCAATCTTGTAGGATCTATTATTTGCTGGTTTAAGGGGAATTTGGTGCAGAGATTTAAAAGCTCGTGTATGTGCGAGTTTTCATCAGAGCTGCCTCCTGGTGTTATCTCTGCTACAACATTATTTGCTATATTCCTCCATTTTAGGTGCCTTAGGTTGAAGTCCCCCAGGAGCAATATGTTGCGGGCAGGAGCTGCTGGAGATTTTCCAGACAGTGGTCAATTTTCAAAAGCTGTTCCCGGAATTGTTGGGAAGTTGCATCCGGAGGCTTGTATACAACCACAATGACAGGTTTTAGTTCTCGATCTTTACTGCTAAAACTTCAACTACATCATTTGAAGTATTTAGTAGTTCCGAGCATATAAGTGACTGTGATATACAGACCCCTCCCCCATTTTTGCCTGTTCACTCTGTCACACTTGTATAGGTTGTAACCCGGGATCCATATTTCATTGTCCAAGTGATCCTTTATGTGGGTCTCGGTGAAATCCGCGAACATTGCATTTGACTCTGTAAGCAGTCCACGATGAAAGGTATTTTGTTGCTCGGTGCTGGCTTTACACCCTGTATATTTGCAAAGATGAATGTCGTCGGATTGGTGGTTTTGGGGGAGGGGGGTCTTCCAGGACCACACTGCCTCTAGTTACTACTACCTCCATGACCACCACTACCTCCAATATCACCACTACCTCCAATACCACCACTACCTCCAATACCACCACTACCTCCAAGACTATCACCATTACGATCAGAGTCCACACACTACTCCAATACAAAGTCAGAGATGAGCCGTGAAGCCACTGCACAACCTCCAGGATACCATAGCTCCAATACCACCACTCGTTCTCTAGACCATTCACTACCCACCACTACCTCCAATACCACCACTACCTCCAATACCACCACTACCTCCAATACCACCACTACTCCAATACCACCACTACCTCCAGGATCACCACTACCTCCAGAACCACCACTACCTCCAGGACCACACTACCTCCAGGACCAATACTACCTCCAATACCACCACTACTTCCAGGACCACACTACCTCCAGGACCATTACTACCTCAAGGACCACCACTACCTCCAATATCACCCCTACCTCCAGAACCACCACTACCTCCAGAACCACCACTACCTCCAGGACCATCACTACATCCAGAACCATCACTACCTCCAATATCACCACTACCTCCAATACCACCACTACTTCCAGAACCACCACTCCAACCACCACTACCTCCAGAACCACCACTACTTCCAGAACCACCACTACTTCCAGAACCACCACTACTTCCAGAACCACCACTACCTCAAATACCACCACAACCTCTAATACCACCACTACCTCCACAACCACCACTACCTCCAAAACCACCACTACATCCAGAACCACCACTACCTCCAGAACCACCACTACCTCCAGAACAACCACTACCTCCAGAACCACCACTACCTACACAACCACCACTACCTGCACAACCACCACTTCCTGCACTATGATAATCACCTGCAGCTTAAACATGCTATTTACTAACCGTGCTTAAGGTATCGATTATGTTGAAAGCCTCATGCAAGGAAGCAGACAGGCATACATGCAGACAAGCAGGCAAACACTCTCGTATGCATGCAAGAAGCAGGCATATATGGACACAGGCAGGCAAACAAGCAAACAAGAAGCGTCAAAAATATAAACAGGTAAATACAGACGCAGTCAAATTAGGTAACTCAACAAAGTCTTTCAGAGCATTGTATAAAATGTCCATCAGACCCATCACAGAGTACGCAGCGCCAGCATGGAGCCCCCACCTTCTGAGAAAACACATCCAGAAACTTAATACATTAATGTCAAATAATGATGATAGATTAGTGAATGACATGTGTAACACCTGGGCAGATTTATTATTGAAACGTTTCGCCAAGTAGTGGCTTTTTCAATTTAATACAGAGATTATGTACTGGAGACAGTAGATGACGTAAAGAGTCCCTCAGCCTTAATAGAATGTGTTCATTTTCTTAGTGTGGATCTGTATTGAACTGAAGAAGGAAGACACCATTGTGTTGCACACGTGTCTCATTAATCTTGTCTAGAGACTTGGGAAAGTCCCGAGATTAGCTTTGAGACTAGTCCCAGAGCTGACAGGAAGGTCCTGCCAAGGAACTAAGCTGCACAATAATGGAAGAAAGGAGATCCAGGAGAGATATAACTACAACGTATAAGATACAGAGCAGACGACAGTGAGCCTGTTTGACAGAAGACGACAGTGAGCCTGTTTGACAGAAGACGACAGTGAGCCTGTTTGACAGAAGACGACAGTGAGCCTGTTTGACAGAAGACGACAGTGAGCCTGTTTGACAGAAGACGACAGTGAGCCTGTTTGACAGAAGACGACAGAGCTCAAGGAAATATCGATGGAAATTAAAGATCAGGTGTGATGAAATGGATCGATATGGAGGAGTAAGTCGTGGAAGTGAAATCCATACATAGCTTCAAAATAGGTATGATAGGACCCTTGAGGCAAAACATAGCGTGTGGTTAAAGAATAAAAAGTCACACTGTGACTTAAATGGTCCAAGTCGGACCGAAACGTCGTCGTAAGCTCCTCTCTCCTTGTGTGGGTTATTGTGTACAATGTGTGGTTCTTAGTGAGTAGCAGCAGCTGGGCCTCACCTCCCACAGTCGCACCCACATAAATAAATCCCAGCCCACATGCAGGTAATGAGGTTTGATCCGTGAAAGGGGAGGGTAACTCCTACTTAAACCCCCTCAAGGGAGGTTCCTTGACGCTGGTGAGGGGCTCTTGATCTAGGGAATTGAATCTGTGCTCCAATTCCCTTAATTAAGCCTGAATACCTTCCATTCCCCCTCAGGCGCTGTATAATCCCTACGGGTTTAGCTCTCCCCATAATAATAATAAAATCCTATCACTTAAATAAGGAGCCCTTCACCAGCACCAACATACAGTCATATTGACATGCATGTAGACAGGTGAAAATAGACGGAGTCATCGACAGGTGTAGAGAGGCGAAGATAGGAAAATTTTATATCTATCTCCGATAAAATATAAACGACACTTTTGTTCCGACCCATTTCCGTATTCCCCAGTGCTATAACCTCCCTGCAGTTATTGGGGTTCACCGGTCCGTAACCTGACGTGTTAACTTCATTTCGTAAGGTGGGCAGGAGAGACGGTGGTAACATGTAGCTTGCAGCTGCACAAGTGACAGATGCACCTACCAGCGCAACCATTGACAGATGCAACACTGGTGCACTGTGCAGTGCACTGAGCTCACACTGGTGATCAACTGAGGCAGCTGCACAAGTGACATATGCAACAGGGCAGCTGCAGACTGGTGGATGCACTAACGAGCTGCCCTGTGAAGATCACACTAGACGGCAGCTGCAACACTAGGTGACAGATGCAACACTAGACGGCAGCTGCAACACTAGGTGACAACACAAGGTGGGAAACAACACTAGGTGGCACCACAACACAAGGTGGTACCACAACACTTCAGAGGGAGAGAGAGAGAGAGAGAGAGAGAGAGAGAGAGAGAGAGAGAGAAAGAGAGAGACTTGATTGTCTCTGGTCAGGAGTTAAGAAGCATTAAAGTGCAGCTCTCCCAATTGGATCCTCTTCTTTCCCAGGGCAAGCCAGGCCACTCTAGGAAACAAAGTTAATTATCTCATTAACGGTAAAATACACGAGATCAGGACACTGATGAAGTATAATTAGGAAAATACAGATTGTAATAATAATAATAATAATAATAATGATTTTAAAGATTATCATGAAAGAAATTTAACATAATGATGGTGATGATGGTGAAAATGATGATGTGACCTGAAGCCTGGTATGACGTTACCTGAAGATTGGTATGACGCCCTGAAGCCTGGTATGACGCCCTGAAGCCTGGTATGACATGACCTGAAGCCTGGTATGACGTTACCTGAAGATTGCTATGACGCCCTGAAGCTGGTATGACGTGACCTGAAGCCTGGTATGACTGACCTGAAGCCTGGTATGACGTGACTGAAGCCTGGTATGACGTGCCCTGAAGCCTGGTATGACGTGCTCTGAAGCCTGGTATGACGTGCTCTGAAGCCTGGTATGACGTGCCTAAGCCTGGTATGACGTGACTGAAGCTTGCCATGACGTTGCATACACGTGAGGTATTTATCTTGTTCCTTTATTTAAATAAGTTTAATTCTCTCTTTTTGTACACCTGACGAAGAGGACAAAAACTATGAGTCGAAACATACACATCAATTTTATTTTCCGTGTTTCTGCTTAACTGTGAGTTATTTCTTAGCATCAATATTACGAACACAAGTAGTAGTCTGATGGCCTGTTGCACCCGGTCGTAAGTCATACCTTTGAAGAGTTTCGAGAGTTTCTCTACTCTCTGAGCCCGGCCATGGGCCAGGCTCTTCTGGTGCTTGCCTGGTCAACCAGGCTGTTGCTGCTGGAGGCCCGCTGCTTCACATATCCATCACAGCCTGGTTGATCTGGCGCCTGGTGAAGATACTTGTCCAGTTTCCTCTTGAAGGCTTCTACACTGGTTCCAGCCGTGTTTCTGATATCTTCTGATAAGATGTTGAATAGTCTGGGACCCGGATTAGGACAGATTAAGGACAAGACAAACAAGCAAGGGTAGATACCCGTGTATTCTTTCACCAATATATACACTGTTCAATGTAATAAGGAGAAAAACAGATTGGAAATGGTACAAATGAGAGCCACTCAAAACAACAGTGGTCACGGCCAGTGGTAGCGGAAGTCTGCTCAATCAGCCAGGTGTGTTGAAGACGTCACCTTGCCTGAAGTGGCGGGCTTTCACGTGATTGGCTGGTTGAACTAATAATAAGCGTAGCAATGGGGCCCCAGAACTACTGCACTATGAACTGCCAGGTCACTGGTCTAGAGGGCGTGACGAACGTCGAATGAAAGGTAACATACTCGATACACGTCACAATCAACATGTATTCATTACCCTTTTAGTGTTTTACACACAAACACACACACACACACATATACACACACACACACACACACATACACACACACACTTCATATATTGTGGAATCATATCTTATTAAGCATGATGCACAGCATATTTCAAATATGAGTTCTTGTATTTATAAACTTGACAGTCAAGAATATTCTTCATAAACTCAAAGGTAAAAATGTTTTTTGCAAAAATACAGAATGTTGTCTTTGTCAAACGAAGAATTCGACTTTATGCTGGACAAATGTATGCTATGTTTGCTAACTGCCTCCAAGCATACATAAGGGGGATTACCAATAGACCCCTGGTTGTCTTCAAGGAGGTGCTGGACAGTTACCTAATATCAGTACCTGACCAGTCGGACTGTGGTTCGTACGTCGGCTTGGGTGCGGCCAGTAGTAACAGTCTAGTTGATCATGTCCTGATCCAACAGGCTGTCACCGCCCCCGCTGCCCGATCCACACATCAGGCCGCGGGGGCGGTGACCCCCGAAACCCCTCCTCCAGGTATGGGAGGGGTTTTTGTGAGGTGTCACCTCAGTGTTTAACACTTAAAATGGGCTTTACTTGCCTCTTCTTCCTATTCCCCTCAAGATATGTATAAGCACATGAAATCTCAGGTTTTATTTCCAAATTTCACCGTGGTTTGCAATGTTGCAGAAATGAGTAGTAAGTCCAAATAGATTCAAGGGAACGACTCAAGCTAGGGTCGTTCCCTTGAACGAATCTACCTGGACTTCCTACTCATTTCTGCAAATTGCAATCTCCTGAAGATGTGTTGACTATAACATGAAAGGACTAGAGCTATTATTCAACTCTCCCCGTGGTTGTTTGCATCTTGTGTCGCTTGTTCGCAATATACATACATATAATATATATATATAATATTTATTTCTGTATATATTGCATGAAGGTACACAGAAAACTAATATGTCTGAAAATAACTTGAAAATATATTATTCCTGAAAACTTGGAAAAAAATAGCGATTTTATTTGAGGAAAGTAAAGATAATTGAAATTACTGTGTGAATATAATTCTCCAATTCATCATCAGTAAATTTACATAGAAGAATTACATGATGAATGTCACATTATTAGCATGATATAAATTTGGTAGGAGTGACTGAGGCTCCACAAGGGTAAATACACCAAGAAATGGGCGTATTTCTGTGTATATTAGCCGACATGTGTTTATCTTGTCTAACTTGTCTAATGTATCTTAAATTCAGATACATTAGATAAGTTAAAATCTTAGAGAATATAAGCTGTTTTTGACAGATCCTTGACTACCTACCTACATTATCATAAAAAAGTCAGGTGTTGTAAGGTAACTGTGAGGTGCAGTCTCTTCCTTATATGTCTTCCTGTTGATCTTTTATTTCTGCAGTTCCTTGATAATTTGAGAAATCACGAAAGCGCTTGGAATTTCACTATTTTTTCATATATATATATATATATATATATATATATATATATATATATATATATATATATATATATATATATCATCCATCTAGTAAAACATTGGGACTTTTGACTATAAAAGTCATAGCTCATTTCAAATTAAGACAAGATAAATTTTAGTATGACAATAACCGTAAAATCATTCTAGGACATACTACGATATATTTCATTGTGTTTGTTTATTATTAAATTAATGTTAAAGTATCGAAAATATATATAGTTGGGTTAGGCTAAATTAAATTGCGCTTTTGTAATAAGGTTAGGTAGGTTTTCAAAGTTTCTCTTGGTACAAAATTATAAATTCTTACATTAACATAAATGAAAAAATATATCTTTAAACGTATAAGAGAAAATTTTAGAAAGGACTTAATTTTAGATGAGTTCTTGCTAATTGACCAGTTTTACCTAATCGGCACGACATATATATATATATATATATATATATATATATATATATATATATATATATATATATATATATATATATATATACATACATACATATGCAAGCCAAGCCACGGGGGGTGAAAATTAAAATATACTCATTTACAAGATCATTTATAATTATAAATTTTAAGACAAGCAATAATAAATTTTATGATAGGTCGGAACACGATCAGACCAGTAACCGGGAAGCCTGGTCTAGGACCGGACCGTGGGGACTGTCACCCCCGCGAGTGCGAGCGCACACATACATACACACACACACTAAGGTGTAGAGAGGTCAAAAATAACTGCGCTAGAGAGTGTAAAAAGTATAGAAGACAAAGGACCCAGGAAAATAAGGAGATAAGTCGAAGAGACAGAAACGAATATGCACAGTTAAGGAGGGAGGATCAGCGGCAATACGAGAATGACACAGCATCAAAAGCCAAGTCTGACCCAAAGCTGTTGTACAGCCTCATCAGAAGGAAAACAACAATCAAGGACCAGGTGATCAAGCTGAGGAACGGATGAGATCACAAGAAACGACCGAGAAGTATGTGAAGAAGCTAAACATGAGATTTAAAGAAGTATTTTCAGTAGTGACAGAAAGGACTCCAGAAAGTCGGAATGGTGGAGTACACCAACAAGTGCTGCACATAATGCACACAACCGAGGAGGAGGTGAAGAGGCTGCTAAGTGAACTTGATACCTCAAAGGTGGTGGCACCGGACAATATCTCTCACACCTTAGGTAGTTGCCCTATCGAAACAGGGCAACTACCTCAGGTGTGGAAGACAGCACATGTAGTCCAAGTTTTTAAGAGAGGAGACAGCGTTGAACTAGAGACCAGTGTCAATGACATGTATGGAATATCTGCAAGGAGGCAACAACGAGTGATAGTACCTGACGAGGTGTCAGAGTGGGTGCCTGAGACGAGCGGGTTCCACAGGCGTCAGTCCTAGGGCCGGTGCAGTTTCTGGTATATGTGAATGACATGACGGAAGGGATAGATTCAGAGGTGCTCCTGTTTGCAGACGATGTGAAGCTAATGCGAAGAATTCAAACGAATAAGGATCAGGTGGGACTAAGGGATGTGGACAAGATGCAAGCTTGGTCCAGCAATTGACTCCTGGAGTTTAACCCCACCAAGTGCAAAGTCATGAAGACTGGGGAAGGTCAAAGAAGACCGCAGACAGAGTATAGGCTAAGGGGGTCAAAGACTACAAACCTCGCTTAAGGAAAAGGATCTTGGGGTGATTATATAATACCGAGCACATCTCCTGAGGCGCACATCAACCAAATAACTGCTGCAGCATATGGGCACCTGGCAAACCTAAGAATACCGTTTCGACACCTTAGTAAGGAATCGTTCAAGAATCTGTACACCGTGTTAGTCAGGCCCATATGGAGTATGCAGCACCAGTATGGAACCCACACCTGGTCAAGTACGTCAAGAAATTAGAGAGTTCAAAGGTTTGTAACAAGTCTAGTCCCGGAGCTAAAGAATATGTCCTACGAGGAGAGATTAATGGAAATCAAACTGATGACATTGGAGGACACGAGGAATAGGGGAGAGACATGTTAACGACATATAAAATACTGAGAAGGATTGACAAGGTGAATAGGGATAGGATGTTTCAGAGATAGGACGCAGCACTGGGGTCACAACTAGAAGTTGAAGACTCAGATGAGTCAAAGGGATGTTAGGAAGTATTTCTTCAGTCATAGAGTTGACAGGAAGTGAAACAATCTGGAGACTGATATAGTGGAGGCAGGATCTATACATAAATTTAAGAAGAGGTACGATAAAGCTCATGGAACAAGGAGAGGGTCGACCTAGTAGCGACTAGAGCAACCAGCGAAGAGACGAGGCAGGTGCTATGACTCAACCCCTGTAACCACAAATAGGTGAGTACACACGTACACACACACGCACGCACACACAAACAAACACACACACACACACTTAGGTAACAATCCACAAAGATAGACTCAGACGTCAGGCAAAACAGTGAGTAGGAAGTTTGTGGGCAAGAAGGTTGAGAGTCAGGTAAGCTCCTCACAAACTTGCAATGCCTGAATACCTAAACATAGACCAGGAATCAAGCAGGAAGCGCCTGACAGGCATCAAGACAGACACCCTGGCAAGAGGTGAGACGGGAAAGGAGTGCAAAATTGCGACAAGCTAAAAAGAGAGTACCGGAAACACGTAAGGCCTATAAGAAAATGGAAAAAATAACAAGATTATGAAGGGAAAGAAATGGAAGGAAACGGAAAGAAACTGAAGGAAATATAGGGAACGAAACGAAAGAAATAAAGGAAAGGAAACAAGATGAACAAAAGCAAAAAAATTTTTACCACGGGGAAGCGCTAAACCCGTAGGGATCACACAAACCTGGGGAGGGAATATGGGGGCAACCAGGTCTGAGGGAAGAAAGGGGAGAGAGAGCTCCCATGCCTTAGATCAAGAGCAGCTCCCCGGCAGAGATAGAAGAGAGAAGAGAGATAGCAGAGAGAGAAGAGAGATAGCAGAGAGAGAGAAAAGGAAAATAAAACAAAACAGAACGAGATACAAAAAAGGAACGTGAGAGGAAAAGAAATAAAGAAAGAGGGAAAGAGAAGATGGGAGGAGGTTAGGTTAAGGTGGGGAACCGATTATGTATTACTGAGCTTGTAACACCACCACTCTCACTCTCTCACTCTCTCACTCTCTTAATGCTTTCCACTGTCAGGAGATAACCCAATGGTGCGTCTCAGCAGGTGTGAGGCCGCCAGTGACGGAAGGTGCTGCTGGAGGTGCAGCAAGAACAGCAAGACGAAGAGAGCAGGAAGAAGAGGAGGACGAGGAGCAGGAGAGAGAGGAGGAGGAGCAGGAGAAAGAGGACGCGGAAGATTAGGAAGAGGAGAGAAGCGGAGGCAAGAGCAGAAGCAGGAACAAGAATAAGAACAATAGCAGGGGGAGAAGGAGCAGCAGTAAAAGGAAAAGCAGCAGCAGCAACAACAAAAGCAGCAGCCAAAACTGCGGTAAAAACTGCAGAATAGAAGGACAAGAACGACTTGATAAAGCTTTATGTGAAGCTTTATAAACTATGACTTGATAAAGCTTTATGTGAAGCTTTATAAAGTACGACTTGACAAAACTTCCACGAAGCGAAACGTCGTCACAATAAAAGCTAGATCTGTGAACGTCTTTCTCTATCCAGCAACGGTATTGTGACTGACGTTCTTATTAGTAAATTACTGTCGCAATAAAGGTCTAAAAGAACCAGCTTATAAATGTGTAAACGTGTGGGCGAAACATCATATCTGAGCACAAATTTAAGAATATATCCTTTGAGTGAGTCTTTGAGAGACTTAACACAGACTACACCATATACTATCTTTCATATAACATTAAACAGAACACGAAGACATCTTTACTGAAGTGTTCATTGATGAAGAACGCAGCATGTTGCACCACAACAATAACAGTGAAGAGTTTTGCAGCATTGTTGCAACCGCTTCAGAAACAGCCGCAGGGATGGTGTGTGTGTGTGTGTGTGTGTACTCACCTCACTCACCTAGTTGTGGTTGCAGGGGTCGATTCACAGCTCCTGGCCCCGCAGTGTGTGTGTGTGTGTGTGTACTCACCTCACTCACCTAATTGTGGTTGCAGGGGTCGAGTCACAGCTCCTGGCCCCGCAGTGTGTGTGTGTGTGTACTCACTTATTTGTGGTTGCAGGGGTCGATTCACAGCTCCTGGCCCCGCCTTCTCGCTGGTCGCTACTAGGGCCACTCTCTCACTGCTCCATGAGCTTTATCGTACCTCTTCTTAAAACTATGTATGGACCCTGCCTCCACTACATCACTCTCCAGATTCTTCCACTTTCTGACAACTCTGTGTTTGAAGAAATATTTCCTAACATCCCTGTGACTCATCTGAGTCTTCAACTTCCAGTTGTGACCCCTGGGTTGTTGTGTCCCATTCCTAAAACATCCTGTCCCTATCCACCTTGTCAATTCCTCTCAGCATCTTATATGTCGTTAACATGTCCCCCCTATACTTCCTGTCCTCCAGTGTCGTCATGTAGATTTTCCTTAACGTCTCCTCGTAGTACATACCACTTAGCTCCGGGACTAGTCTTGTTGCAAACCTTTGCACTTTCTTTAATTTCTTGACGTGATTGACCAGGTGTGGGTTCCATACTGGTGCTGCATACTCCAGTATGGGCCTGACGTACACGGTGTACAGAGTCTTGAACTATTCCTTACTAAGGTGTCGAAACGTTATTCTTAGGTTTGCCAGGTGGCCATATGCTGCAGCAGTTATTTGGTTGATGGGCGCGCTTAAGGAGATGTGCTCGGTATTATACTCACCCCAAGATCCTTTTCCTTCAGTGAGGTTTGAAGTCTTTACCCCCCTAGCCTGTATTCTGCCTGACGTCTTCTTTGACCTTCCCCAATCTTCATGACTTTGCACTTGGTGGGGTTAAACTCCAGGAGCCAGTTGCTGGACCCGACTTGCAGCCTGTTTAGATCACTTTGTAGTCCTACCTGATCCTCACCCTATTGAATTCTTCGCATTAGCTTCACATCGTCTGCAAAGAGAGACACCTCTGAATCTATCCCTTCCGTCATGTCATTCACATATACTAGAAACAGCACCGGTCCTACGACTGACCCCTGTGGAGTCCTGCTCGTCACAGGCTCCCACTCTGACACCTCGTCACGTACCATGACTCGTTGTTGCCTTCCTGTCAAGTTCTCTCTGATCCATTGCAGTACCTTTCCTGTTATACCTCCCTGCTTCTCCAGTGGTTTTTTGTGCATGCGTGTGTGTGTTTGTATGTCTGCGGTGTGTGTGTGTGATTTCCAAGCTGAGGTAGCCGGATGGGGAGGCGGGGAAGGGGGGAATCGAACCTTGGCTCCTTGGTCCGCCTCTGAATTTTTTACCGAGTGACATAGCTTAGCTCTGACATTTCCGCTATGAAATATACATGTGAATTCCGTGTCTGCTGCATAGCTTCTTCAGAGCCCTTATGATGTACAAGTGGTAGTAATGTCTGGGTGTTCAGCGTTGATGTATCCCACTCGCCACCGCCCATGACATTTAAAACACTTATATTCTTGTAAATATATGGTGTACAGTACCGACAAGAAGTAGACACATGTGCAACATCTGGGTATCTTTATTGTAGACGTTTCGCCCTCCAGTGGCTTTATCAAGGACATAATGGGAAGACGGTAGAATTATCTATATTAGATGAAGTAATCACTCCCCCAGTCTTGGACTCGGTGAAGAGCACCATGGTCTTGACTACGGCTGAGAGACTGATTACTTCATTTTTTTGTATATAGTTCTACTCTCTTCCCATTATGTCCTTTAATCTGTATTAATAAAGCCAGTGGGTGGGAAAACGTCTATAATAAAGATACCCAGATGTTGCATATGTGTTTAATTCTTCAGTCATATTTTTGCATTCAAATGTGGTAATGCAGACTAGAGTAAAGATGAGACACGTTGAAGCATGACATCACGGAATGACAAAAAATAAATAACTGAGCCAACACAACTAATCACTCCACATCACTACTCGTGCAGTCGTCAGGAGGAGAAGGAACCTCAGAACAAACTGCACACGACCTGAAGAACACACTACGTGGGATGACCTGTCCAAGTTCTTCACTAAACAAAACCTTGTCTCAATAAAAACTTGTTCTGCGAAGTGGGTTTTATCTTCAGCTTGTCCTTGTCCACCCTCTTTGGTACTAGCTTGGTGGCTAACTTTCGGTACTAGCTTAGTGGCTAACCTTTGGTACTAGCTTAGTGGCTAACCTTTGGTACTAGCTTGGTGGCTAACCTTTGGTACTAGGTTGGTGGCTAACCTTTGGTACTAGCTTGGTGGCTAACCTTTGGTACTAGCTTGGTGGCTAACCTTTGGTACTAGCTTGGTGGCTAACTTTCGGTACTAGCTTAGTGGCTAACCTTTGGTACTAGCTTGGTGGCTAACCTTTGGTACTAGCTTAGTGGCTAACCTTTGGTACTAGCTTGGTGGCTAACCTTTGGTACTAGCTTGGTGGCTAACCTTTGGTACTAGCTTATTGGCTAACCTTTGGTACTAGCTTAGTGGCTAACCTTTGGTACTAGCTTGGTGGCTAACCTTTGGTACTAGCTTAGTGACTAACCTTTGGTACTAGCTTAGTGGCTAACCTTTGGTACTAGCTTAGTGGCTAACCTTTGGTACTAGCTTAGTGGCTAACCTTTGGTACTAGCTTAGTGGCTAACCTTTGGTACTAGCTTAGTGGCTAACCTCTGATAATAGGCTGTTGGCTAACCTTTGGTACTAGGTTGGTGGCTAACCTTTGATAATGGGCTGTTGGCTAACCTTTGGTACTAGGTTGGTGGATAACCTCTGGTACTAGCTTGAAGGCCACAACATTTCCTCGACGTTCTTGAGAGTCACCTTCATTATACTACTCTGGTGGTAAAGCTCTGAACTTCTTAGAGCGTCTGTCTATTCTCGAATAATTGCTGACACAAGTTTTGCTAAAGCAAGCTGGAATGCTCTACAACTTTGTATATGCTTCTGGTTTCTTGTTTGTGTGCTTTGTGGGACAGGTTCGTCTCACTTACTATCCTGGATCAGTTTCTTTCACTGAAACTTGAGTTGTTTCCTCAGGGACTATTTTCAATAGTTCCCTGTGGTTTTGACAATAGATACCACATTATTAATTATTCCTGCAGATTGTGTAAGCCGTCTTACACTTATCTTCTGCCTTCCTGCATTAGTTTCCTCTTCAAAAGTTTTATATCATCTGTGAACATTGAAAGCAGGAATCATACACACACACACACACACACACATACACACACACACACACACATACACACACACACACACACACACACACACACACACACACACACACACACACACACAGGATGTAGAAAACACCAGTTCTAGCAATGATGGTAAAAGGACCAATCATTGCAGAGCACACCTGCGAAGGCGTGGATTCTGCCAAATTGCAGGCGGAAGGTTGCACACACAATACCTGCTGCGTTTTCTATTACACCCATAATACAACTGCCTTCCTCAACACACTTCCGCATGCAATATACTCTTAATATTTTTTCGCCTACAAATTCACACTACGTTGATTTTGTACATTACTGTTGTTGTTTTTGTTGCTATTATTATTAATCTTTTCTTCTTCTTCTTCTTCTTCTTCTTCTTCTTCTTCTTCTTCTTCTTCTTATTATTATTATTATTATTATTATTATTATTATTATTATTATTACATATTTCTTAACACACCATCCGTCTCCAACAGCAACATTACGGTCCAGATGGCGCTCCGAACTGTAACATCCACTTCTGTTTGCTCCTGGCTACTCATACTATGCTGCACAACTTACCTTCTGTTTGCTCCTGGCTACTCATACTATGCTGCACATCTTACCTCTTGTTTGCTCCTGACTACTCATACTATGCTGCACATCTTACCTCTTGTTTGCTCCTGGCTACTCATACTATGCTGCACAACTTACCTCTTGTTTGCTCCTGACTACTGATACTATGCTGCACATCTTACCTCTTGTTTGCTCCTGACTACTCATACTATGCTGCACATCTTACCTCTTGTTTGCTCCTGACTACTGATACTATGCTGCACAACTTACCTCTTGTTTGCTCCTGGCTACTCATACTATGCTGCACAACTTACCTCTTGTTTGCTCCTGGCTACTCGTAAATTATCTAACAAATGTATTCTTTTATTCCATGCTAAATATATCTATGTTTGCAAATCCGTGAATTTTACCTGTGTCATAATTTGCTTTCAATGCTAACTTTACGCAAATCAAACTTGAAGTTTGCAAATCCTGGAATACCTGGCTATATTTTGTTCTAACATCTAACTTACCGGCAAATGCACAATTGATAAGTCAAAATCCTACATACCGTGGACTGGTATAGTCAACAAACCCACAATACGTGCTGGATGTCCAATAACCACAATACCGTGGCTGGTATAAGTCATAACTAACCCACAATACCGTGGCTGGTATAAGTAACAACCCACAAAACCGTGGCTGGTATGTCACAACTAACCCACAATACCGTGGCTGGTATAAGTCACAACTAACTCACAATACCGTGGATGGTATAAGTCACAACTAACTCACAGTAACGTAGCTGGTATAAGTCACAACTAACTCACAATACCGTGGTTGAAACAAGTCACAACCTAATATACCGTGGCTGGTAAAACTCACAACTAAATACTGAGGCTGGTACAATTTACAATGCACATGGCTGGTGCAGTGCACAACCCCCAATATCATGGCTGGTACAAAGGAATAGTACCAACCACAATACTTTGGCTGGTACAATTGACAGCTAACCCAGTTAACTCAAAACTAACCCAGTTAACCCACAATACCGTGGCTGGTACAAATTCACAACCCACAATAGAGTGGCTCGAGCCATTCACAAACAACAATCATATATTGGAAAGGAAACTATGGACGACGTTTCGGTCCCTCCTGGACCATTATCAGGTCCTAGACCATTATATCCAGCGACAACTAAGTCCAGTAGCAAGTGTTAATAACCTTGCCTCAGTCCCTCACTTCTCACCACCCTCTCTCCCACTCATTTTTCTTCTCCCTTCCCTCCCCCTTGAACTTCTCCATCCCCTTCCTTCTCTTCTTGTTCTTCCTTCTTTCCTTCCCATTTTCCACCCGTGCCTCCTCTACCTGTCCATTTTATTCTTCCTTCCTCCCTCCTTTCTCCTAACCACCTGGCTGAGAGAGTCTACGTCGATAAGCCTTAATGACACGGTATTGTATTGAGTGGTGCCATCTGTTGTGTAGCCCAGATGAAGAAGAGGAGGACGCCGAGGAAGAGGAAAACATTGAAGAGGAAGACGAAGAAGCTGATGAAGAGGAAGACGCTAAGGAAGAGGAAGATACCGAGGCAAAGGAGAACAGGAATTTAAACAATATGGACAAGACTACGTGATGTGGGAGAGAAACAATATACATGCTACCATCACACTATTATATTACATTATTATTGTTATTATTATTATTATTATTGTAGTTATTATTATTATTATTATTATTATTATTATTATTATTGTAGTTATTATTATTATTATTATTATTGTAGTTATTATTATTATTATTATTATTGTAGTTATTATTATTGCTGTTGTAATTGTTTTTTATTATTATAATTACTGTTGTAATTATTATTATTGTTTTAGTTATTATTATTATTATTATCGTTGTTGTATTTATTATTATTATTATTGTTGTAGTTATTATTATTATTATACACCAGGCAACAAAATATAACTTTTCACCCAGAACAGAAACCAAATTGGTTGATTTAAGTTAAGTCTGATGCGCTGATAACGAGTCTTAGCTTGTTTAGTCTCTATCATGTAAGTTATGTGAAACCTTATGATCTATATTTCTGGTTATGTAAGTTTGAAGAATCACATCATATATATTACCTAACAATCATGTTCACAGATATTAAATGTGGTGCATAATATATATATATATATATATATATATATATATATATATATATATATATATATATATATATATATATATATATATATATATATATAACACAACTAACCGAAATTTCCAATCATACAATCATGTTTATATCACAGTTTCCAGGATTTCTCGCCTGTGTTCAGTTTCTCTCCTGCGCAATAGTGGACCATCAAACTGATAATCAGGTTTCTGTGTTATCTTCTCCATGATGGTCATGTCCTGGTGAAATACTTGACTGCACTCATCACTAACGTTACCGAGGTTTGGAGAAAAAATCAACGTGAGAATTAAAGAAATGAATCTTAAATAACCTCCGACATTCCAGTAGATGATATGCTGTCAATAACTCTTCTACAATACTTGTGTAATCATCACTATGATAACTGACCAAGAAACCTACACAAGTGTTCTTGAATGCCACATGTTCTCAGCTCAGCATCTTGGAGATATTCGTCAAAATGAGGATCATTTCGTAACTTCTGAATTTGAGCTCCGATGAAGATATCTTCCTTCAGTTTGGCGTTAATAGCTTTGGCAAACCTCTCCTTCAGATGGTCAAACTCTGCACCTTCTTTGTCCAAAGCTTTGACGAAGTTTTTAATGAGGCCCAGCTTGATGTGTAAAGGCGGAAAGCTTATGTCCTTTGCATCGACTAATGGACTGTGTTGAACGTTCTTCACGCCTTACTTATACGATTCTCGAGTTGGCCACTTACAGTTTTTGTTGTGTATCTCCACTGTGCCACTGGCACAGAAAACACCAGTACTTTGTAAGTCTACCTTACAGTCCCAGTAACAAACGTATAACTTTTAGGTGACCACAAATTTTCCACCCAAACTTCTC
>WNWK01000279.1:105000-155000 GCA_009830355.1 Cherax destructor
AAAGTTGGATTTCCTACATTCACTGACAGACATGTCTCTAAATACTCCTCTTGTGGATACAAGGAAACATTTTGTAATTCTACATATAATGTATTTCATATCAGCGGCTACAAAGTAACGTTAACAAAATCAGGACTTCTGCCGAGAACGGATGTGCTCGTGTAGGAGATCCAGGATGTGTTTAAGTGATTGTTTACATTGTCTTGAAACAAACCGTGAGAGTCAGTAATAGCAAACTGAGCTCTAGTCTGGCCAGCTTCCTCTTCTTTCTTAATGCAGACTGTAAGCCTATTCTTATCTTTATTCTCTTGGGTTGGTGAGTACAGCCTTGTTGTCTCAATATTATTATGGAAAATGGAAGGTAATGAGTTTGCTTATATATGGAGACATACATTTATACATAGCTGCTGTGTGTGTGTGTGTGTGTGTGTGTGTGTGTGTGTTGATGTGTGTGTGTGAAAGAGAGAGAGAATGTAGACATAACATAGCTGGTGAGAGATGCCATACACTTCACACAGTTGGGGAGAACACCTGTGTTGATAGTGAGGGTGGGAGGAGTGTGTGGAGGAATGCCTTCCCCAACCTATATACCTGGAGAACAGGTATATAGGTTGGGGAAGAGATGTATACGCTGGAAAAAATATAAAAACTGGGGAAACACACAACTATCGTCAACCTCTTTCGTCCTTCCCTCCTTTCCTAACTCTCTCCTTCATTCTCTACCTCTCTCTCTCTCTCTCCCTCCCCGTCCCCTCACCTACCTCTTTTGGTTGCTCCACGCTGAAGCACCTCGCTACACAGCTCTTGGTCACTCACCTGCAAGAAAGAAAGGTTAATTGTGTCATAAAACTTATTTCTTCACAGTTTAACAAAAACACCCTGAATAAAAAATGTGACAAAAGCACCTCTAACAAAAACAGAACGTAAAACAAAAAAACACTGCAAAATACAAATAAGTCACAAAAATACCAGTAATGAAAGACGGAGTAAAATAATGACCAAAAAATTTTGCCGCAGGAACCTCGGTACAAAATGGCAAAAATTCCCTCATATCTAAAAATGTATTTCAGATCAAAACGAGACAAAACATTGAGTTGTTCGAAAAAAACAACTAATGAAAAGTACATGAAAAAAACACTAATAAGAAACACAAAACAATGTTTGTTGTTTGTTGCATAATGTTTGTTGATGTGAGTCAGACTGTTAGTAGCCTGTTACATTAACACTGAACATTCTTCTGATAAAAGAATGATAATATATATTCAGAAAGAATACATTCACACACACAATATATATATATATATATATATATATATATATATATATATATATATATATATATATATATATATATATATGTATATGTCGTGCCGATTAGGTAAAACTTGCGATTTTGGCTTAAATAGCAACGCTCACCTTGCCATATAAGACAAAGTGAAAATTTTGTATGCAATAATTTCGCCAAAATCATTCTGAACATAACGAAAAAAATATATTTCATTGTGTTTATTTATTATTAAATTAATGTTAACGTATCTAAAATATATTTAGTTGGGTTAGGCTAAATTAAATTGCGCTTGTTGTAATAAGGTTAGGTAGGTTTTCAAAGTTTCTCTTGGTACAAAATTATAAATTCTTACATTAACATAAATGAAAAAATATATCTTTAAACGTATAAGAGAAAATTTTAGAAATGACTAAATTTTAGATGAGTTCTTGCTAATTGACCAGTTATACCTAATCGGCACGACATATATATATATATGTATATATATGTATATATATATATATATATCTGTAGGCTCTTGACTCACATAGTAACTCTAACAAAATTCTCCTTTGAAGCTGGACGTAAGCCAAGTATACAGCAAGCATTTCCCCTCTGGACAGCCATGTTGAGGCGCTGGAACATGAAAGTGGCCGCCCTTGCGTCCCTAGTCAACTCAATAAGTATGGAACCCAGTTCTCTGAGGAAGCATGGCATTCAATCCCAATTTTCCCAGGGTCTCTGATCCCACTGGGACAAATTGATACTAATGGCTTATGTCTCTGTACTTGCTGATCTTGTACTCCTCCCTGTTATCCGCAGCATCTCCCTGTTAACCAACACTGTGACGGATGTAGGTGTCAACCAGCGTCGACACGCAGGTATAGTCCCATGATAAAAGCTTGCCATTCGTCCAAGGATAGATGGTGTTCCCATCGGAGTGGTTTACAGGACTGTGAGTATTGTTGGATGCTAGGGATCGGGGATCTATATCAGCAGGGCACCCAGCTGAAGCAAGGCTCTTCTTTATGATGTTGACTTCATTGTGTCTCACGTGCCAACCCATTTTTTTTAGAGCAGTTTAGACCTCGTAGACCATATTGATCGGCTTGCGCATCGCCACTAATACACGTATATTCCGTGTCAATTGGAACAGCAAGGTGGAGAGCCACTGCAATTGCAATACGGAGGGTTTGTGGGTCAAGGCGTATTCCTATTGTCGATATGTGAACTGTTAGGAAGGAGTTTCCAGAGAGAGGTGCGCTCATAGCTTGGAGACGGGCAATCTTCCTGCTGGATGCTGCTGCTCCGAGCATGCTGCTATGCACCATTCCAGCAATGGGGCCATCCCATCTGGTGCAGCTTGGGTCCTGTATTTCTGCTAGGTTACCAAGGTTGTCAAGAATAATTTGTTTTATTAGCTCATCCGATGCAATGGAGGAGGATAAGAAAGCCTGACTGGAAATGAGGCTTGCAACCACTGTCCATTTTCAAGGGAAAGATTCAGTACACTCTCTAGCATGATCTTTAGGAGGGAGTCATATTCCTTGAGTTTTGAACTGTTGAAAGCTAGGGAGCACCTCAAGAAGTTAAATAAGTTTTGAAAGGAACATGTTTCTGGTGAACTGGTAGAAGCCATCATGTGTGTCATTGTCTTTCATCATTCCTTCCATCATCCTGAGGTCTGAGATTTCTTTTTCTAGAATCAGATCCATAGCATTGAACCCGAGAGGAGCACCTAGGAGAGCGCTAGTGGCTGCATCAATGGCTCATGCGCTTGGCAAAGCATTAATATCCTCAATAATCTGTCGGTTGGTAGAAACTTTTCGCATTTGGTGGGGTTTAAAGAAAGGCCCAGGCTCTCTCCTACGTCTTTTATTTTCCTGATGTTCTCTAAAAAGATTCTGTAGTGCCAGCCAGGGTACCATTATCCAAGAACCAGATATAGAGCTGACTGAAGAGTGTTTCTGTGACTTCCTTGATGACCAGACAGAATAGAAAAGAGGCAAAAGGGTCCCTCTATTGCACTCTTTCACAGAGAGTCAATTTCAATTGGACGAAGGGACCGAGGGAGAAAGTGTCTAGAACATGGATGGAGAGCAGCATCACTTCTGACTAGGTTAAATGCATTAGCAAAATATATTATATTATATATATATATATATATATATATATATATATATATATATATATATATATATATATATATATATATATATATATATATATATATATATGTGTGTGTTTTTGTGTGTGTGTGTGTGTGTGTGTTGTGCCGAATAGGTAAAACTGGTTAATTAGCAAGAACTCATTTAAAATTAAGTCCTTTCTAAAATTTTCTCTTATACATTTAGATAGTATATATTTTTTCATTTATATTAATGTAAAAAATAATAATTTTGTATCAAAAGAACCTTAGAAAACTTACCTAACCTTATTAAAACATGCGAAATTTAGCCTAATCCAACTAAATATTTTTTAGATAAGTTTACAAAAATTTAATAAACAAATACAATGAAATATATTTTTTTCGTTAGGTTCATAATGATTTTTTCGAAATTATTGCATACACAAATTTTCGCTTGCCTTATTCGGCAAGAAGAGCGTTGCTATTTAAGCCAAAATTGCAAATTTTACCTATTCGGCACGACATTGCATTGCTATTTAAAGCAGAGTTAACTGTACTCTATCAGCATAAGTTTTTATAGTCTAAATTACTCACGAATAAATAATGTGTTAAGTTCAGATTTACATCACACACACACACACACACACACACACACACACACACACACACACACACACACACACACACACACACATTAAAAATTTATTCTGGCCGACCCTCAGCTCCTGTTTCGATAAAACAGTGGGTGAGTGAGGCAGGTATTAACTGGAGTGTAAACACCGCCGACAGCATCCCTTCAGAGAGAGGTAAATATAATAGAGCCTTTGAAGCGAAGCTTTTATTCTCATCATGGTGTTTACACTTTCTGCCACGGCAAGGTGTTTTTATTTCCCCTTGTTTTTTTGTAGGCAGGGTAAGGAGGATGTTATGAACTAGAGGTGTTTGGAGTGAGGAGATGGGTAGATGAAACTGAAGCAGGTGTTTGTTGGAGGAAGGTGGTTGGATAATAAAAGCAGGTTTTTGTGGATGAAGGAGGATGGTTAGGATGAACTAAAGCAGGTGTTTTGGTGGAGTGAAGGAGGATGGTTAGGATGAACTGAAGCAGGTGTTTTGGTGAAGTAGGGGAGGGGCAGGATGAACTGAAGCAGGTGCTTTTGGTGGAGTAGAGACAAGAAAGACGTAGGATAAATTAAAGCAGGTGTTTTGTGGGCTATTACAATATTTAAACCGTATTGTTAGTGTACTGTTTACTCAGTTACCAACTGTCAAAGATTGTTCATGTATCACACAGTGTGTGTGTGTGTGTGTGTGTGTGTACTCACCTAGTTGTGGCTGCAGGGGTCGAGTCACAGCTCCTGGCCCCGCCTCTATCACACTGTGTGTGTATCACACGCAGTGTATGTGTGTGTGTGTGTGTACAAGAGCTACTCCTGGTGTTGGGCTACATTTAACAACTTTTAATTCGTAAAATACACAGTAAGAAAGTCTTATTCATAGTCCGGAAGAAGGACCTAATTGCAAGCTAAAACTGAGATTAAAACACACAAACACAGACAGGTAGACGGATATACAGAGACAAGCATGAATGGATAAAGCGAGAAGACACGAACAAGAGTTAAAAAAAGGAACAGATAAAATTAACGAAAGTTTTAATTAAACGGGTTCAGAAGCAAATGAGAAAATCGATACAATTACAGCAACGAGTGAAAAATTCAGAGGAAGCCACTGTAACGGAATGTAAGGAAGAGAATACGGAAGGAATAAGGAAGAAGCAATATGGATTACGGTCATGAGGAATAAGGAAGAAGCAATAGGTATTAAGGTCATGAAGAATAAGGAAGAAGCAATAGGGACTACGGTCACCAGGAATAAGAAGCAATAAGGACTACGGTCATGAGGAATAAGAAAGGAGTAATATGGATTACGGTCATGAGGAATAAGGAAGAGGCAATAGGTATTAAGGTCATGAAGAATAGAAAGGAATAAGGGCTACGGCCGGAATTAGAAGAAGAATAGATACTAAGGTCACCAGGAATTAGGAAGAAGCAATAGTACTAGGTCCAGGAATTAGGAAGAAGCAATAGATACTAAGGTCACCAGGAATTAGGAAGAAGCAATAGGTACTAAGGTCACCAGGAATTAGGAAGAAGCAATAGGTACTAAGGTCACCAGGAATTAGGAAGAAAGGAAGCAATAGGAATACAGTAAGGTCACCAGGAATTAGGAGAAGCAATAGGTACTAAGGTCACCAGGAATTAGGAAGAAGCAATAGGTACTAAGGTCACCAGAATTAGGAAGAAGCAATAGGTACTAAGGTCACCAGGAATTAGGAAGAAGCAATAGGTACTAGGTCACCAGGAATTAGGAAGAAGCAATAGGTACTAAGGTCACCAGGAATTAGGAAGAAGCAATAGGTACTATGGTCACCAGGAATTAGGAAGAAGCAATAGGTACTATGGTCACCAGGAATTAGGAAGAAGCAATAGGTACTAAGGTTATGAGTAATAAGAATATATAAGAAAAAATAACTACAGTTTTACAAAAGGGGAACAAAGATTGTTCTATAAAATACTGAGAACAACGTACATGTCTGAGGCAGCTGTTTGTACCGTGGTCGAATCTCAGCTCCTGGTTCCGAGGTTCCTGAATTTGTCACCATGCAATTACGTGGTTGATTCCAAGTACCCACTTGCTAGACCTACCCAAGTATTCCTCTACCCTGCCTTACTCTCTTAATTTGTTTTTTTAGCTACGCCTCATCGGCACATGTAAATAAATATAAAGTATATTATTTCTAATCTTTATTATCTCTTATATATATATATATATATATATATAAATATATATATATCCAGCGAAAGCTGGATGCCAAGGTATTGGACCAGTGTGGTACGGTCGGTAAAGCACTGCTACCTTGTCATAGGTTCGTAGGTTGAGTCTCCGTCGGCCAGAATAGTGTTTGTGAATATTTCGCCTGCTCTTGCGAATTCCTAGCATATATATATATATATATATATATATATATATATATATATCTCACACACACAGTCCTTTAACTTCTCCCCTTCCTGCGTCTCCTCTCCCCTCATCTGACACCCCTCTGATACAAAACTCAAGACCATTGTGGGAGGGGAGAAATACGGAAGGTAGAAGGGGTAAAGGGAAGGGAAGCTGAAAAAGGCAAAGGGGCAGGGAAGAAAGGTAAATGGGAAAGGTAAATTAGGTTAGGTTAGGTTAGGTTAGGTCAAGAGAAATTATTTACAGGAGACAGAGGACAGAGAGAGAGAGACAGAGAGACAGAGAGAAAGGAAGAAGAAGAATTTGGATATCATAAAATATCTAACTGCACATGGCTTTTAAAGATAATAAATATAGTCACTAAATGCCTAAGAATAAATACTGGCTCTAGCCTCGTGATTATTTGTTTAATATAACAAATGGCTGCATCAAATCAACTGTGTTGCTACTTTAAGGGTTCAAATGTGGGGGGGGAGTCAAACCACCAGTGTGGGGGACAGTCAAACCACCAGTGTGGGGGACAGTCAAACCACCAGTGTGGGGGGACAGTCAAACCACCAGTGTGGGGAGATAGTCAAACCACCAGTGTGGGGACAGTCAAACCACCAGTGTGGGGACAGTCAAACCACCAGTGTGGGGGACAGTCAAACCATCAGTGTGGGGGACAGTCAAACCATCAGTGTGGGGGACAGTCAAACCACCAGTGTGGGGGACAGTCAAACCACCAGTGTGGGGGGACAGTCAAACCACCAGTGTGGGGGGACAGTCAAACCACCAGTGTGGGGGGACAGTCAAACCACCAGTGTGGGGGACAGTCAAACCACCAGTGTGGGGGACAGTCAAACCACCAGTGTGGGGGGACAGTCAAACCACCAGTGTGGGGGGACAGTCAAACCACCAGTGTGGGGGACAGTCATGCCACCAGGGGAGGGCAATCAAACCACCAGTGTGGGGGACAGTCAAACCACCAGTGTGGGGGACAGTCAAACCACCAGTGTGGGGGACAGTCAAACCACCAGTGGGGGACAGTCATCACCAGGGGGGAATCAAACCACCAGTGTGGGGGACAGTCAAACCACTAGTGTGGGGGACATCAGTCAAACCACCAGTGTGGGGGGGGGAAGTCAAACAACCTGTGTGGGGGACAGTCAAACCACCGTGTGGGGGGACAGTCAAACCACTAGTGTGGTAGGACAGTCAAAGTACCAGTGTGGGGGGACAGTCAAACCACCAGTGTGGGGGGACAGTCAAACCACTAGTGTGGGGGGACAGTCAGTCAAACCACCAGTGTGGGGGACAGTCAAACCACCAGTGTGGGGGACAGTAAACCACCAGTGTGGTAGGACAGTCAAACCAGCAGTGGGAGGACAGTCAAACCACCAGTGTGGTAGGACAGTCAAACCACCAGTGTGGTAGGACAGTCAAACCACCAGTGTGGTAGGACAGTCAAACCACGAGTGTGGTAGGACAGTCAAACCACCAGTGTGGGAGGACAGTCAAACCACCAGTGTGGTAGGACAGTCAAACCACCAGTGTGGGAGGACAGTCAAACCACCAGTGTGGAGGACAGTCAAACCACCAGTGTGGTAGGACAGTCAAACCACCAGTGGGAGGACAGTCAAACCACCAGTGTGGTAGGACAGTCAAACCACCAGTGGGAGGACAGTCAAACCACCAGTGTGGTAGGACAGTCAAACCACCAGTGTGGTAGGACAGTCAAACCACCAGTGGGAGGACAGTCAAACCACCAGTGTGGTAGGACAGTCAAACCACCAGTGTGGTGGGACAGTCAAACCACCAGTGTGGGGGACAGTCAAACCACCAGTGTGGTAGGACAGTCAAACCACCAGTGTGGTAGGAAGTCAAACCACCAGTGTGGTAGAAGTCAAACCACCAGTGTGGTAAGAAAACAGTGGAAACCACCAGTGTGGAGGACAGTCAAACCACCAGTGTGGGGGACAGTCAAACCACCAGTGTGGGGGACAGTCAAACCACCAGTGTGGGGGACAGTAAACCACCAGTGTGGTAGGACAGTCAAACCACCAGTGTGGTAGGACAGTCAAACCACCAGTGTGTAGGACAGTCAAACCACCAGTGTGGGGATAGTCAAACCACCAGTGTGGGGGGATAATCAAACCACCAGTGTCGGGGGGCAGTCAAACCACCAGTGTCAGGGGACAGTCAAACCACCAGTGTGGGGAGATAGTCAAACCACCAGTGTGGGAGGACAGTCAAACCACCAGTGTGAGGACAGTCAAACCACCAGTGGGGGACAGTCAAACCACCAGTGGGGAGATAGTCAAACCACCAGTGTGGAGGACAGTCAAACCACCAGTGTGGGGGACAGTCAAACCACCAGTGGGAGGACAGTCAAACCACCAGTGTGGGGAGACAGTCAAACCACCAGTGTGGGGGCAGTCAAACCACCAGTGGGGGGATAGTCAAACCACCAGTGTGGGGAGATAGTCAAACCACCAGTGTGGGGGGATAGTCAAACCACCAGTGTGGGGGGATAGTCAAACCACCAGTGGGGGGACAGTGAAACCATCAGTGTGGAGGACAGTCAAACCACCAGTGGGGAGATAGTCAAACCACCAGTGTGGTAGGACAGTCAAACCACCAGTGTGGTAGGACAGTCAAACCACCAGTGTGGAGGAAGTCAAACCACCAGTGTGGAGGAAGTCAAACCACCAGTGGGGGATAGTCAAACCACCAGTGTGGGGATAGTCAAACCACCAGTGTGTAGGAAGTCAAACTACCAGTGTGGTAGGACAGTCAAACCACCAGTGGGAGGACAGTCAAACCACCAGTGTGGGGATAGTCAAACCACCAGTGGGAGGACAGTCAAACCACCAGTGTCGGGGACAGTCAAACCACCAGTGGGGGACAGTCAAACCACCAGTGTGGAGGACAGTCAAACCACCAGTGTGGGGGATAGTCAAACCACAGTGTGGGGAGAAGTAAACCACCAGTGTGAAGGGATAGTCAAACCACCAGTGTGGGGGGATAGTCAAACCACCAGTTTGGGGGACAGTCAAACCACCAGTGGGAGGACAGTCAAACCACCAGTGTGGTAGGACAGTCAAACCACCAGTGTGGAGGACAGTCAAACCACCAGTGTGGTAGGACAGTCAAACCACCAGTGTGGGGACAGTCAAACCACCAGTGTGGTAGGACAGCCAAACCACCAGTGTGGTAGGACAGTCAAACCACCAGTGTGGGGGGACAGTCAAACCACCAGTGGGGGGACAGTCAAACCACAGGTTTAAGTGTGAGGGACAGTCAAACCACAGGTTTAAGTGGTGGGGACAGTCAAATCACAGGCTTAAGTGTGGGGGACAGTCAAACCACAGGCTTAAGTGTTTGGGTATTAACTGGAACACAAGAGTAGAGGAAGTAGTGGAGATATGCTCAATACACAGGTTTAAGTGTGAGGGGTAACTAAGGTATAGAACACCCAAGGTGAGCACGTACTAGATATACACTCATACGCACGTCCATGTGCATATATGACAGAGTTTAGGTAATTATATTTATTAAAGATTCTGGGGATCATTGCCCTGCGTCTCAGTCTCAGACAAGCTACTCTAAATCCGTACAGACTTAAATTAAAATCCGTGTAAGGTATCAGAATTGTTTAGGCTTAAGAGACATCCCACCGCCCAGAAGCACACAAATACGGAACACACAGAAACACAGAACACATGATCAACAACACTAATCACCTAAGGTGGGAACAATAGCGAGTTAAATATTTACAAAGTGATGAGACCAAAGGATCATTTACGGCTTTATACACTCGAAAACTTCACTCAGGTGCACTCTCACCACTCAGGTGCACACTTTTACCACTCAGGTGCACTCTTACCACTCAGGTAACATCTCACCACACAGATGCACTCTCACCACTCAGGTGCACTCTCACCACTCAGGTGCACTCTTACCACTCAGGTGCACTCTTACCACTCAGGTACACTCTCACCACTCAGGTGCACTGTCACCACTCAGGTGCACTCTTACCACTCAGGTGCACTCTCGCCACTCAGGTGCACTCTCGCCACTCAAGTGCACTCTTACCACTCATGTGCACTCTCACCTCTCAGGTAACCTCTCACCACACAGATGCACTCTCACCACTCAGGTGCACTCTTACCACTCAGGTGCACTGTCACCACTCAGGTGCACTCTTACCACTCAGGTGCTCTCACCACTCAGGTGCACTGTCACCACTCAGGTGCACTCTTACCTCTCAGGTGCACTGTCACCACTCAGGTGCACTCTTACAACTCAGGTGCACTCTTACCACTCAGGTGCACTCTTACCACTCAGGTAACATCTCACCACACATATGCACTCTCACCACTCAGGTGCACTCTTACCACTCAGGCACTCACCACTCTTAGGTGCACCCTTACCACTCGAGATAGCTGTCACCACTCAGAGTTGCACTTTTACCTACTCAAGACTTCTAACCACTCAGGTGTCTCTCACCACTCAGGGCCTCTCACCACTCAGGTGCACTCAGCCATTCAGAGTGCACTCTTACCACTCAGGTGCACTCTTACCACTCAGGTGCACTCTTTTCCAATTGGTAAACATCTACTACATATGCGTAACACATCCTCGAGGTTTAAAATCTTAATGCTGATCTAAAACTATACTGTAAAAACGTACGCTGTAATCTGTACCACTTTTGAAGTACAATGAAGTAGAGGGGTTGGGGAGAGTTTATAGGGCATGGAGAATACCTTTCTTGGATCACTGAGGTAGAGTTAGCTGGACTTGCGGGATACAGATATCTTTCTGAATCATTGAGGTACAGTGGCCTGAACTAATGGGATATAGGGATACCATTCTAGGAACATTGAGGTACAGTGGCCTGAACTAATGGGATATAGGGATACCATTCTAGGAACATTGAGGTACAGTGGCCTGAACTAATGGGATACAGGGATACCATTCTAGGAACATTGAGGTACAGTGGCCTGAACTTATGGGATACAGGGATACCTTTCTTGGATCACTGAGGTAGAGTGGCCTGGTGACAGTTTTCCTGGATCACTGAGGTAGAGTCGCCTGGTGACAGTTTCCCTGGATCACTGAGGTAGAAAGGCCTGGTGACAGTTTTCTTGGATGCCTGAGGTAGAGTGGTGACAGTTTTCTTGGATCACTGAGGTAGAGTGACCTGGTCACAGTTTTCTTGGATGCCTGAGGTAGAGTGACCTGGTCACAGTTTTCCTGGACCACTGAGGCAGAGTGACCTGGACTTATAAGAAAACAGGGATGCCTTTCATGGCTTGTACAGTGACAGAACCACATCTACTTTCATAACAGTTTAAAACAACTTGCATCAATTATAAAATATGAACTGAGTCTTATAAAAAATAATCAGTGGATAAATAAAGATAAATAGTATAATGCGATCCTTTACTGACTACGTTTCGCCCACACAGTGGGCTTTATCAAGTCACAAACAGATCTACCTGGGTAAAGAGTACACGAGTACATGGAGAATGTTGTGTAGGTTGTGTCTGAGACAGACCTGCACGTCCTGGCCAGGAGAGCAAGGTCAAGTGACAGGTAAGCACCAGTAAGGGATGCTTGCCTACAAGAAACCGGTCGAGGGATACATAGCCATGAATATACGATAGAGGGATACCTGGCCATGAATATACGATAGAGGGATACCTGGCCATGAATATACGATAGAGGGATACCTGGCCATGAATATACGATAGAGGGATACCTGGCCATGAATATACGATAGAGGGATACCTGGCCATGAATATACGATAGAGGATACCTGGCCATGAATATACTATAGAGGGACATCTACTAATGACTGTACGATCGAGGGATACCTAGATAGAACACGAATGGCCATACGATAGAGATCAAGCCTGAATATACGATGAGGATACCTGGTCGAATGAATATACCAGCCATGAATATACGATAGAGGATACCCCATGAATATACGATAGAGGATCAACAATGATGTAGATCGAACCTGATGAACACGACGAGGATACCTGACAATGAATATTCGATGGAGTGATACCTAGGTAGACCACGATGGAGGGAACCTAGGTAGAGCCACGATGGAGGATATGCAGGGAAGAGAGAGCGCAGCTTAACGAGGCAGTGCAAGCGGGGAGCAACACACCCACCATGATAGCTACGCCACGAGGAGAGAAGATAAAGAGGGATTAGAGAGAAAGGTCAAGAGTAATGAGGGCAAGAAGGAAAAATGAAAGCAAGGGAGGAAGAATCACAGTAGGGGAGGCATAAGAGATGAGAGAGAGAGAGAGAGAGAGAGAGAGAGAGAGAGAGAGAGAGAGAGAGAGAGAGAAAGAGAGCTGGTGGGCAGGGCTGGTGGGCAGGAGTGCCTGGCTGGCCCAAAGCAGTCATGTGAAGTCAGTGAGGAAGGTATCCAGGTAGACGACCCACCAGAATCAGGGCACAGACTGTTACGATGAATAGACGAGGTGGGGCAAGAGGTACCTACTTACTGCTAGGTGACCAGGAGCAGCTGGTGTAAAGAAACATTCCCAATGTTCTCACCTTTGCCGGGTATCGAACCACGGGCACGCAGTATGTGAGCTTGACTAGAGCCTGAGCTTTCTGGGATACAGGTTTACCTTCCTCGGATCGTAATACCGCCGAAACACATTATTTACTACGATATACTTACGGCAAAGCGCTAAGACCGTAGGAGCAATACAGCGTCTGGGGAATGGGAGTGAATCATCTTTGAAGGAATTTGGGTAAGACAATGGATACCAGTCCATGATATCAAAGGAAAACATCAAATCAATAGATTATAACATCGTCTTATTATTATTACATTATATTACCCGTACATTACTAATTTTTTTATTATTATATCATTATTTATTATAGTCGATAACAGCGGAGCAGCAAGTCGTTAAAGGCCGCGTTAAATTGCTACCCAGCAGGTCATTAACTCTGCAAGAACTCATCAGTCTGACTTCACAAGGCAAGATTAAATTTATGATGAACTCTAATTGAGGATTGATCTTTCCTCACCTGAGGATGCTACCCCCTCAATGCTCTAGCTCCTGTGTGAGGCAGAGGTAGGAAGGAGGATACAGACAAGCAGGGGAGAGAGAGTCTAATTCTTCAAGTATTCTTACGTTGTAGAAATGCTTCTCAATTATGTGATTGATAAGCACCTTCCACCTGTCCTCCTCGCTCTCACTCTTATAGAAAACTTCTGTTATATTTAACATCGTGCTTTTGTGTGTGACAGTTAACAGTTTTCGAAGGCACTTGCCGATAGACACTTGCCTGTATTACATGTGATGTGTGTGTGTTTTTTATGTATACTCACCTATTTGTAGTTACAGGGGTCAAGTCACAGCTCCTAGCCCCGCCTCTTCGCTGGTGTGTTTGCTTGTGTGTGTTAAAGCGGCGAGCGTAAATATCCAAAAATATTCTTCTATCAAATTAAGGAAATACCACCTGGTTAAGGGATTCAATTACTCCTTTTTCCTTTGCAGAAGAAAAAACTGTAAGGAAGCCTCACTTGTCAATACTCTGGTTTCCCTCAGCCCAGGAAACCTCGGGTAAAGCAACTAATCCCTTTTATATCCGTCTTCATTAGCGTCCTTTTTTCTCTACGAATTAATTTTTATTTCTTCATTAAATACACATTTTCTTCCCTACAAAGAAAACTACAAAATGGAGGAGTATATCCCTGTTCATCTTTGTTCATGTAATCAAATAATTTCAGAATTTTTTATGTAATATTTTTTAATCTGGCATCAAAGGTGTTAAGGGATAAGTCTTTCTAAACTTACACAAACAGATACAATTTTACAGATGTGCATTAAACATCCTTCGCTAACAAATGTGCATACTTAATAATCCATTGCTTTCATGTACAACTTCTTTACCAACACACACACACACACACACACACACACACATAGAGCTGAATCTCAACCCTCGTCACTATAACTAGATGAGTACACCCAGCCTGCCCTCCCTCTGCTCTGCCACAGACAGAGCCAGTGATCTATAAATCGGTCATAACGCTGCCTGCTGGGGGGTCAGAGAGGCCGGCAGGATCCCCGGGTAATGAGAGGGCCAGGTCACATAATTATTCCATACGTTAGCAGCATGATTACATGATGGTGATTGGGTAATTAGGCGGCTATCAAGAGAGATTTGGCCAATCCACCCCCTAGAGACTGTTGCCATGAACAGACGGCCTATTTCCTCCCTTCAGTGCCATCAGTGCTCTTATGGGTATGTCTGTACGTCTGTACATATAATACCACAAGTTTCAGCTTGAGTTAAGGTAACATTTATATATAGGGTCCCTAGCGATTTTGAGAAGCTTCGGTCAACCATTTCTCTATTTTTAGAGGATGTACTGATATTAAATTATATTTTCACGAGATTTACGACTGTGTGTATGATTAAATATATAAATATAAACAAAAAATTATCTATATATATATATATATATATATATATATATATATATATATATATATATATATATATATATATATATATATATATATATATATATATATATATATATATATATCCCACCGAGGCAGGGTGACCAAAAAAGAAAAACGAACGCACTTCTTGCCGAATAGGGAATGCGAAAATTTGTGTATACAATAATTTCGCAAAAAATCATTCTGAATCTAACGAAAAAAAAATATATTTCATTGTGTTTCTTTATTAAATTACTGTAAACGTATATAAACTATATTTAGTTGAATTAAGATAAATTAAATTGCACTTGTTATAATAACGTTAGGTAAGTTTTCTATAGGTTCTTTTGGTACAAAATCCTTTATTTTTATATTAACATAAATGAAAAATATATCTTTAAATGTATAAGAGAAAATTTTAAAAGGGACTTAATTTTAAATGAGTTCTTGCTAATTGACCAATTTTACCTATTAGGCACGACATGTAATATATATATATATATATATATATATATATATATATATATATATATATATATATATATATATATATATATATATATATATACGAGTGCATTACAGCTCTTCAACTCCCTATTCACGTGTCTTACTCGTGTTTGCGTCATCCTCACCTTCCCAATAAGCGAGTGAAGTTTCCGCCAATTTGTAACTCCCGTCTTGTCTTCCTTCCACTTTAAGAAAACTCCTTTAATCAAATGATTGTAGATAAACCCGTTTCCTCTCAGCTATTGTTCGTTGTCTTAATGGCAGCCGTTTGCAATTAGTGTCTCCTGAGATGGTGCTTAGCTGCTCGTCGTATTTACTGGCTTCCTGATTGAGCATTATCAAGCCATTTTCTTAATCAGTGATAGAGTCATATTGCCCTGTTTGGTAGGTAGACAATATAACACTAGACCTGAGGTGTATGTCTCTCAGTAAATATATGCTGAGTTCTTGACAGGTACTACACAGGTAACAAGCAGCATTGATGACTCTCGTGTAGTCTATTGGCTTTAGGTTTCATTAACTACTTCGGGTAGCAATATCGGTTTTAAGTACTGATAGAAACTTCGTCTATTTTTGTTTTCAAGTTATGGGTCTTCTGTGAACTTTATCGTGGTTACCTTTAGAAATAAAACTAAAATTCCTGAAAATATAACTGATAAAACAAGAGCTGAAATAAGGATAAAAAAACCAGAAGGCCGTCCTCCTATTCTTCCCTATCTAGCTCACGGCTGCTCCTTTAAAGATTCTTTTCGACTCACCGCGCAGTGTATTATATTATTATGTTAGGTGTATTATATTATTATGTTAGGTGTATTATATTATTATGTTAAGGGAAAGCGATAACCCTTTGTGGCTCATTCAACTCTTCAAAAATTATCAGGATGAAATTTTACAAAAGCGGGAATATCTGAGCTAAAGTTACTGCTACCACAGTTACTGATATTTTCACTACATTATTATTTTTGCAATAATTTAATAGCAATGCATAACTACTGGATCTGGTTATCTTTTTACACAGGAATTATCGTTATTGTTGTTATACTATTGTATACTACTCTTTTTTAACACACCAGCCGTCTCCCACCTAAGTAGGGTGACCCCCCCCCCAAAAAAAAGAAGAAACACATTCACCGCTGTTTACCCAATCAGTGTCTTGCCAGATGAGTGGTGACATCACAGTTCAAATGACCCTCCGAACTGCAACACCTTCACCCCTTCAGAGTGTAGACTGCAACACCTTCACCCCTTCAGAGTGTAGACTGCAACACCTTCACCCCTTCAGAGTGTAGACTGCAACACCTTCACCCCTTCAGAGTGTATACTGCAACACCTTCAGAGTGTAGACTGCAACACCTTCAGAGTGTAGACTGCAACACCTTCAGATTGTAGACTGCAACACCTTCAGAGTGTAGACTGCAACACCTTCACCTCTTCAGAGTGTAGACTGCAACACCTTCAGAGTGTAGACTGCAACACCTTCAGAGTGTAGACTGCAACACCTTCAGATTGTAGACTGCAACACCTTCAGAGTGTAGACTGCAACACCATCAGAGTGTAGACTGCAACACCTTCAGATTGTAGACTGCAACACCTTCAGAGTGTAGACTGCAACACCTTCAGAG
Source organism: Cherax destructor (assembly GCA_009830355.1). Lineage (NCBI taxonomy): Eukaryota > Metazoa > Arthropoda > Malacostraca > Decapoda > Parastacidae > Cherax > Cherax destructor. The sequence continues at coordinate 122,020 of WNWK01000279.1, forward strand.
TGTAGACTGCAACACCTTCAGAGTGTAGACTGCAACACCTTCAGAGTGTAGACTGCAACACCTTCAGAGTGTAGACTGCAACACCTTCAGAGTGTAGACTGCAACACCTTCAGAGTGTAGACTGCAACACCTTCAGATTGTAGACTGCAACACCTTCAGAGTGTAGACTGCAACACCTTCAGAGTGTAGACTGCAACACCTTCAGAGTGTAGACTGCAACACCTTCAGAGTGTAGACTGCAACACCTTCAGAGTGTAGACTGCAACACCTTCAGAGTGTAGACTGCAACACCTTCAGAGTGTAGACTGCAACACCTTCAGAGTGTAGACTGCAACACCTTCAGAGTGTAGACTGCAACACCTTCAGAGTGTAGACTGCAACACCTTCAGAGTGTAGACTGCAACACCTTCAGAGTGTGACTGCAACACCTTCAGAGTGTAGACTGCAACACCTTCAGAGTGTAGACTGCAACACCTTCAGAGTGTAGACTGCAACACCTTCAGAGTGTAGACTGCAACACCTTCAGAGTGTAGACACTGTTCTTCCCTCCTCATGACTCAAGTCCGACTAACAGTTTTCAATGAATTTCTTCATAAATGATAACTTGTTAACACTATAATAACACGTCAAGTCATAAAAAAAACTTGATTCCCCTGTGTTCTAACGTGATCACACAAGCCCTTCCTCGGACGACCCCTACCCCCTACACCCTGCCACCCAGGATTTATATCCCATTCTTAGTCATCCTATTTTGCATCATCCTTTCTAAATGCCCAAAGCACCTCAATAACCCATCCTCTTCTACTCTCCAATCCCCTGATTCTTTGTATACTACTCTCATCACACACAGGTTCCATCACTGTCTCAGGCTCTTCCTTGCTGCAATGTTTAAAGTCCATCCTTCACACCCATTTAATAGTGTTGGTATCACTGTACTCTGATAACTTCCTCTTTCTTGCATCCATGGTGAATTTTATATTGAAAGCAATTCTAATGTTGTATCCGCATTTAGTTCTCTCTCTCTCTCTCTCCTCTCTCTCTCTCTCTTGAATTTTCTTTATAATTTTAGTGTGCATAAATTTATATTTTATCTCTCTTGCTTTCCTCTTCCACTATATTAGCTCTTACATGTTCTGTCATCCTCATTGTCTAAGGTTGTTGTTAACTTCCAGGGCAAAATCAGCGGACGAGTCTACACCATTTGTTGGTCTGCTTATTAAAAACATCTTAGAAACCGTGTCAATACTTAAAGACTTGTGTACAGATAGTGTCCGTTCTGATAGCAGTATTTTATTCTTAAACTTGCTCCCTACATGCAGGTATTTGCAGCTCTACCTTTGACTCACCCTTCTCTCTCTCTCTCTCTCTCTCTCTCTCTCTCTCTTCATTACGTTGGTCGAGATATAAAACATATATTCCACCCCAAGAGACATGACATATTACAATTATACACTTACTGGGACATATTGTGGTGGTAAACACGGGGTGACGGGGGGAGAGATGGGGGAGGCTATGCTCATAGATAAACGCTTATCGAGCCTTGAAAATTACCAATTAAGCTAAATGAGGCGAATTGAAGAACTGCTCGGTTTTAAAATGCACTAATTTTTTTAAGAGAGGAAGCAAATTTTGCGTTATCAATATAGCGAAAACTGCAGTTTATACGAGTTTTTAATGGAAATAAAATTAAGTGGGTATATATTGTTTTTTTACGATTTGTCAACATTACATGAGTAAACCATAAGAGTTCAATTTCCAGATAATGAGCATCTGTCATCATTCCTCCCCCCCCCTCCACAGGGGATCACGACACCCAGGTTAAGTACCACTCAACTGGTGGTAGTAGTAGTGGAGGCTAACTCCGTTGGTGAATTAAAGTTATATGACAAACCCCGAGTAGCTGTTGATGAATTACATGGAACATATTGCGTTAGAGTGGTGGCAGGTCTGACCTCAGTAGTCACATCGATCGGCGCACAAGTACAAGGATCTAGGTTATGATGCCGGCATGGTGAGACGTATGAGCAAGTCTCCTTACACCTTCTGTTCCTATTCACTTGACAGTCAACAAGTATCCAGAAGTTAGGTGACATTTGTTAGGTTAGGTATTCTAGGCAAAGAGAGACTTATGAGTAAGTTTCCTGATGTCTGCTGCCTCCCTTCACCCACCAATAAACAGGTACCCACATTGTTGTTGGTAAATATCCCCTGAAAAAAAAAGGTTAATGCAAATTCAAACGAAAACACTGAAAACGGGACATAACATTCCTTCCCTTGCTCTTTTTTTCATTGTTTAACTATGTCATTCCATCATTGAGTATGAATCACCAGCATGGAACCTCTCTGTAGAAATTGTAAAAGTTCTAAAGATATTCAACCAAACTAGTCTCAGAACTTATAGGAATGAACACTAAAGATTATTAAACTAACAGGGAAGCGCTAAACCCGAAAGAGGTGGGGTAATGAGGTTTGATTCAAGGAAGGGGAGGGTGGCTATTATTCCCTCACCAGCCTATGCACTGGGAAGAGTAGATGAAGGAAGTTAATGTGGCCACCTTTGCATGTTAGGTTAGGTTAGGTAAGGTTTGTCAAGAAACTACAAGTGTCTCCTGGCGCGGGTCTTAGTCATATGATGACCTTCGGTCATCTGACCGAAGGCCTTCCGCTGGCTTACCGGTCCACCAATTTAAAAATTATGGCTATGATTATAACCATTAGATACGTATATACCTGTGCATGAGATAAAGACAACAATAGATGAAGACCCAGGGAGGGGACAGGTGGAAGCTAAACACACGAGAATATTACTTTACCTTCAGGGTTTATATAAAAATAGAATGAACTGAAATAAAATGTTACATAGGTACACTATACATAGTTTTATTAGTATAAATGATAAGGCCATAAATCTTCAAAAGAACAAAAAAGGCACAATATAAATCCGTAAGAATTTGTGGCGAGAAAGTGTAATTAAATAAAAAAAAATTGCGAAGTTAGGAGAAACCTGGAAAGAGTTGTTCTAGATAAAGAAAGTTTAAATATTTTAGAAACATTTCTAGAAGTAAAAATTGTGAAGAACGCGAACATGAACACTTGAACAAATACTCTGGGTTCAGTATATAACAAAAGAAGCAATAATTCGGTAAGAAGCAAACACGCACTTCGTCAAACCCATCATTAGGGTCAACAATATATTTCTTACTAAATATTTCAGGTTAAGAGGAAGTGAAAACTAGAATACTATGTATATAACAATAAGCATATTACCAGATTATTATTATTATTATTATTATTTTTTATGAAGGAGGCAGAAAAAAAATTGTGAGCGCATTACTCTCTGTGTTACTTGTTGACCAGTGCTGTGCTACGCTGGGAGGGCAAAGAAAGGTGGAGGTGAGGTAAGGGAATGGAAGAGGATGGGGTGGAGAGGAATGGGAGGAAAAGAGGAGTGAGGGAACTGGTAAGGATGGATAGCGGGAAGACACAGTAACTTTCAACTCTGTATGATTATCACTGGTGTGTGTGAGAATGTGTTGGTATTATCACTGGTGTGTGTGAGAATGTGTTGGTATTATCACTGGTGTGTGTGAGAATGTGTTGGTATTATCACTGGTGTGCGTGAGAATGTGTTGGTATTATCACTGGTGTGCGTGAGAATGTGTTGGTATTATCACTGGTGTGCGTGAGAATGTGTTGGTATTATCACTGGTGTGCGTGAGAATGTGTTGGTATTATCACTGGTGTGCGTGAGAATGTGTTGGTATTATCACTGGTGTGCGTGAGAATGTGTTGGTACTATCACTGGTGTGCGTGAGAATGTGTTGGTATTATCACTGGTGTGCGTGAGAATGTGTTGGTATTATCACTGGTGTGTGTGAGAATGTGTTGGTATTATCACTGGTGTGCGTGAGAATGTGTTGGTATTATCACTGGTGTGTGTGAGAATGTGTTGGTATTATCACTGGTGTGTGTGAGAATGTGTTGGTATTATCACTGGTGTGCGTGAGAATGTGTTGGTATTATCACCGGTGTGTGTGAGAATGTGTTGGTATTATCACTGGTGTGCGTGAGAATGTGTTGGTATTATCACTGGTGTGTGTGAGAATGTGTTGGTATTATCACTGATGTGTGTGAGAATGTGTTGGTATTATCACTGATGTGTGTGAGAATGTGTTTATATTATCACCGGTGTGTGTGAGAATGTGTTGGTATTATCACCGGTGTGTGTGAGAATGTGTTGGTATTTGTGGGTTAAGACATCCAAACTTTGTTGTGAATATTAATAATAACCTTTTATATGTAATTTAAGCAAACATGAAAACTAACACAATCATTCCAACTTCGTCCCAGATTTTTTCTCCAGAGGGTCCAAAAACCAGGCGCTTTCGGTATAAAATGACCTTGTAAGATCCGGTGATTTGAACAAGGAACTTAGCCTGTGTCTGGCGGAGTGTGGCATCTTCCTGGAACCTTCGGCAGGAAGAGGTGTGATTGGTCGGATCTTAAAAATTTCTAGAAATGTTTCTAAATTACTTAAACTTTCTTAACCTAGAAGAACTCATTCCAGGATTTTCCTAACTTCACAATTTTTCTTTATTTCATTACACTTTCTCGCCACAAATACTTACGGATATGCATTTGTTCTATTTGAGTGTGTACCTTATAACCAGTTCCACTGCTCTGAGTACTTCCCTGGTAATGAGTTTATCTTCGTTAGGTAAGAGGACGCATGTGTAACTAATGCCACATTTTTATTGTGGCAACGTTTCGCTCTCCAGCAGCTTTATCAAGGTGTTACAATGCAATACAAGAACACAGAGGTATATAGGTATTAGAGTTAGATGTAAGGAATAACATAATCTAATACCTATGTATACCCTCTGTGTCCTCGTATTGTTTGCAACAGCTTGACAAAGCTCCTGGAGAGCGAAACGTTGCCACAATAAAAATGTGGCATTAGTTGCACTTGTGTCTTTTACCTAACATATTGTGGACAATTCTACCAACGTTATTACGAGTTAATCTTCGTTTACTATGTTTGTCTCAGAGCATTTTATATGTAGAGATCTTATACCCCCTCCTCTTCTTGTTGCTTCATCCACAGATGGAAGGCCTGGCTGAGCTCACTCGTTTTTTTCTTCATAACTTATGCCCCTCAACTCAGGCACAAGTCTGGATGAACACCTTTGCACTTTCTCCAGTTTCACTCTGTGTTACCGTGCAACGCTTGCAAAAACTTTATGACTGAGGAATCGTGCGGAGAATCGACTTGCTAATCTCACATGCGTGAGGCCAACACACTAGCCACTATACCACCAGCTTGCAGTGTGTGTGTGCGTGTGTGTGCGTGTGTGTGTGTGTGTGTGTAAGAAGAATACAAGTCACACAGTCACGTGACTGGAACAAATCACAAAATACCCCACATGAAAAGAAAGTTAAGACGACACTTCCCATCTTTCTGGACAACTGTCAAGTCACAGTTGTGTCTATGTATGTATAAATATATTAATAAATGTATATATATATAGAAGATGCTATCAAAAAGTTCCCGAGTCGAATTTTCGTGCACTTGGTGAAACATGGCGGCGGCGTAGATCACGGTGCGCGGTACACCTTTTGTGAAGTTGAGTGGCAAGTTTCAGTGCGGTCGGTCATTCCGTTGAGGGTAGAGTGGCATTTTTGTGTTGTCAGTGTGTTGTTGAAGTTTTTGTGTTGTCAGTGTGTTGTTGAAGTTTTTGTGTTGTCAGTGTGTTGTTGACGTTTTTGTGTTGTTAGTGTGTTGTTGAAGTTTTTGTGTTGTTAGTGTGTTGTTGAAGTTTTTTGTGTTGTCAGTGTATTGTTGAAGTTTTTGTGTTGTCAGTGTGTTGTTGAAGTTTTTGTGTTGTCAGTGTGTTGTTGAAGTTTTTGTGTAACAGAGTGGAATCTTTGAAAAAACAGCGTTTGTGTGTAAAAATTCTGTTGTGAACTTGGTAAAAGGTCAGTGAAACTTACAGAATGCTTCAGCAAATTTGACGACGAAGATTACTGCTGTTTTGAATAGTTTTTCTGGATTCAAAGGAGGACGAACGTCAGGTGAGGATGATAAACGTTCTGGTCGTCCATCAACGTCAAAATCCGACGTCAATATTGAAAAAGTGAAGAAGGTTATTCACCAAGATCGTCGTCAGAGTATCCAGGACACTTCAAGTACTGTGGGAATTTCTTATGGGTCGTGTTAAAAGAATTTTGACTAAAAATTTGAACATGATTCGAGTGTCCACGAAATTTGTGCCCCGCTGGCTGACTTCAGACCAGAAAGACCATCATCTGGATTTTTTCAGGACTTGAATAAATAAGTTAAGGATGACCCAGATATTCTTTCTATGGTTATTTCTGGCAGCAAAACTTGTAACTACGGCCACGACCGAGAGACCAAGCACACAGTCTTCACAATGAAAAAGCCCCAACTCTCCCACGATAATAGCGGCATGCCAAGTCAAAAGCATGCTCATTTTTTTTGGCACAGTGGTAAACGTTTACCAGGAATTTGTTCCAGAATAGCAGACAGTTAACCAACATTTGTACATCGACGAGGTTCTGAAACGTTTGAGAGAAGACGTGAGAAGGAAACCTCCAGCGTTGTGGGCGTCCAACGACTGCTTCATTCACCATAATAATACTCTTGCTCTCAAGGCACTGTACAGCGTTTGCTTTTTATTTTTTTATTAACACATCGGCCTTCTCCCACCAAGGCAGGGTGGCCAGAAAATGAAAAACTTTCATCATTCACTCCATCACTGTCTTGCCAGAGGCGTGCTTACACTACAGTTATAAAACTGCAACATTAACACCCCTCCTTCAGAGTGCCGGCACTGTACTTCCCATCTCCAGGACTCAAGTCCGGCCTGCCGGTTTCCCTGAATCCCTTCATAAATTTTACTTTGCTTACACTCCAACAGCACGTCAAGTCCTAAAGACCATTTGTCTCCATTCGCTCCTAACACGCTTACGCATGCTTGCTGGAAGTCCAAGCCCCTCGCACACAAAACCTCCTTTACCCCTCCCTTCAACCTTTCCTAAACCGACCCCTACCCCGCCTTTCCTCCACTAGAGGTTTATACACTCTATAATTCATTATATTTCGTTCCAACCCTCTACATGTCCAAACCACCTCAACATCCCCTCCTCACCCCCTGGATAATAGTTTTGGCAATCCCACACCTCCTCCTAATCTCCAAACTACGGATTCTCTGCATTCTATTCACACCACACATTGCCCTCAGACATGACATCTCCACTGCCTCCAGCCTTCTTCTTGTTGCAAGAGGCAGTGGATATGTCATGTTACCAACGTTTTCTGGTAAAAAAAAAATGGTGGTTGTCTCCCCACTCTCCTTGCTCCCCAGATCTAGCTCCCACTCTCCTTGCTCCTAGATCAGCTCCACTCCTGCCCCAGATCAGTCCACTCCTGCTCCCAGATCTAGCTCCCACTCTCCTTGCTCCCTAGATCTAGCTCCCACTCTCCTTGCTCCCCAGATCTAGTTCCCACTCTCCTTGCTCCCCAGATCTAGCTCCCTATGATTTCTTTCTCTTCCCCAAAATAAAAACGTCGCTCAAGGGGCGGCGTTTTAACGATATGGAAGAGACTATAGCAGAATCGTAGGCTGATCCAGAAATGTTTCAAGAAGTAGCAGAAGCGCTGGGATCAGTGTACAGCCTCCCAAGAAGTAGCAGAAGCGCTGGGATCAGTGTACAGCCTCCCAAGAAGAGCACTTCCAGGAAAACAACTTCTGCTAGGTGATTAACCTATATAATTTTTTATGGCAGTCCGAAACTTTTTGATAGCAACTCATATATGTAGGTATTTATGTATTTATATATGTATATGCATGTATGTATTGCATGTTTGTTCTTGCATGTGCACCTTCTTGTGAGGAAAAAAACTGTTTACCTACTGTAGTTAGAACTTTGATATAAGGTACAGTGAGTAGCACTTTCGAGTGATTAGAACGTCATCAGTCGCCATGTCGCCTTCTTTCTTCATCAATTTGCTCTTATCGGGGCTAATTTCTAGTAAGCACTTGTTAGGTTATTCTGCACACTCCTCAAGCTCTCCTGCGGTATGATGCCTTCATCCATCTCTCGCATCATTCTCATCAAATTTACATCTGAAAATAATACACAGGAGTCGAGTTTCCCTGGCAAGTCGTTTTCATATATTAGAAATATCATAAATTCGAAAACTAATTTTTAATAAAATCCTTTCATCACTTTTCTCCGATCTGATGTTTCAATCATCCGGTGGTTTTGTTTTCTCTCTTCCAGGTACCCTCTTCCAGGTACCCTCTTCCAGGTACCCTCTTCCAGGTACCCTTGAAGCATTTGCCAACTTTCAAGCCACTCCAGTTTACAACTCCAGTTTGTAAAATGCTTGTAAGGTACAGTGTCGAGTACCTTCTGGCAATCCAAGAAGACGCGGTCTGCCTACCCAGTCTGTCTAATTTCCATCAGCCTTACGTAAAATTTTAATAGGTTCATTAAGCAGGACTTGCCTTACCTATTCCTGTGTTGGATCTCCGTGATCAAGCTGACCTTGGCCAGGTGTTCCACAAAGCTGCTGCTCATTATCCTTCCCCTTAACTTTACACAGTATGTATGTCAGGGATACTGGCTCAGTAACAAGTCATTATTTTTAAGATAGTAGCTATAATGGCCGTCTTCCTGTAGTCTGAGTGTTCTGTCTTGAGTGAAATCTCCTTCACTCAGGACACTGGTGCCTCCCACTATCAGGTGATCGCCAACAGCCTAATGGAGGATCAAGCCTTCACCAGTTTTTGCTCTGAATGATCCACATGAGTTTAGAGCTTCGTGTACAGTAATACAATCCTCTCAATTTTCCTGAGGATGCTGAAACCCAGAGTCACTGTTGTATTAAACTCTCTCGGACATGACGTTATCTATTCCCTTTTTACAACGCAGTTCCTCAGCTCTGCTTGTTATGTTCCGATTTTCACTGCACCATACTTCTTCGTCAACCTCTTTGTTAACCTTACTGATATTATACTGTTGGTTTTTAATGATACTGTACAGCAGCTTGGAGTCAGTATTTGCCTTAACTGTTATATCATGTTCTTATTGCTTTGTCGTTTTTCTTCTCATTTGGTGTACTAACTCCTATCTCTCTCTTGCTTTGTTCTCTCTTTGTCGTAATATTTGAATCCTGGATGTTTTTATATTCTTTTGTGGCTGTGTTTAGCTTTTAGGCAGCTTTTGTGCTTCTGTTTTGGCTGTTCCTGGATGTTCTTTAGAAATACCTCTTGGAATTTACATATTACGTAACCCAACGTGGCTTCAATACCCAGGCTATTCAATTAACCTTTTTAAAGAACCACATATAGGAACTCTCTCATTCCCACGTAATCACCTCTCTTGTATTGCAGCCTTCTGCTCCTTTCCCATTTCTCGCTGTTTACCAATTCTACTGACTGTAAGATCAGCCAGGCTGTGACAGCTATGTAGGCATGTGAGACGCCACCAGCAACAGTCTGGTTGGTTTAATAAGAAATCCTTTCCTTAGGCAGTACTGTGGGGGTATAAGGACCCTCTAAACCAGTCACAGATATGCAGTAGGCAAGTGAAAACACCAGCATGGAGTTCTCTTACACAAAAGAAGTTCTTCCACGATGATACCTCCTATCCATGCTTTGTTTTGGAGCAAGACTAGATCGAGTTCCTCTTCTTCCCTTGAGAGAAGAGTGAAGATAGCCAGGTGTGGGAGGGATCAGCAAGCTCCATTCTGTTCTAGTGACCACCATGTTGTTCCCTTTAGTGTTGCATCTCTCTTCCTCTTTTATGTAATGATTTTTTATCTCTCACCTGAATATCCTCCCTCTTCGGTTTCCAATCTCTCTCCTGTGCTGCTCCTTCTTCCTCTCCCTTTCCTGTGAGTCATCTTTATGCCATTATTTCCCTCTAATCTTCTCACAATCCTTCTTTTCCTGTGGTCCCTTATAACTTTCCTTCTCTTCCTTTGGTCCCTCTTTTCCTTTCTCTAGCGTTCCCTCAACCTCCTCTTGTAATTCCTCCCTCTCTCTTTCACCTTTTTTGTATTTTTCTTTCCGTCCCTTTTCTTCTCTAAAACCTCTTTTTTTTTGCTTTCCCCTTTTCATCCTCTACATTTATGTATTTGTCCTTTCATCACTCCCTCTCTCTCTCTCTCTCTCTTTCTCTCGTTTAGTCCCTGCACCTCTTAGTTTACGAGGCCATCTCCCACCTTTTAATTTCCCCACAGCAACCAGCTTGTCGCTAATGGAGTTCCACTTTTCAGGACTAATCTCTCAATGTCTAGGCTCTCTAAGATGGTGAAGCAATAGTGTAGTGTAGTGTATTAGCAGCAGTAGTAGTGGTGATGGTGGTGGTGGCAGTGACAGTGGTTCTGACGGTAGTTCTAGTAATGATGGTAGCGATAGTAGCAATGGGAGCCGTGGTGGTGGTTGGGGTAGTTGTAGTTAGTTGTGGTGGTGGTGGTAGGAATAGTAGGAGCTGTAGTCATCGTTGTGGTGGAAGTAGTGGTAGCATTATGAACAGTCGTGAAAACTGTAGTAATAGTTGAAGAAGTAAAGTAATTGGTAGTCTGAGAAGAATTAAAGACAAAACATACACTGCGTACAGCATAATGCTAATGGAAATGAACTCAGGGTGAATCCTACTGACATTATTCTTTTGTATTTACACCGGAAGTCTGCAGACGGCGAGTGCCAACTTCTTAAGCTTCGAGCGAGCACGAAAACATGTTGTCATGGCTCTCTGACCAGGCACTGCAGGGCGTTCTCACCTGGTGCGCAGTCAAGGCCTCACCTGAGACTCACCTGGGTATTAATGGCCAACAAAGTTAATGTGACGTTTATCAACCTTAAGAGGGTGTTATGCTGTCCTGTTTTGATGTAGGAATGTGTGCTTTATAGAAACATAAACAGCAACAGCTGCAACAGCAACAGCAACAGCAACACCACCACCACCACAACCAACGCTACCACCACTACCCACATTCCCCACCACCACTATCACCGCCACAAGCACCAAAAATTCAACACATACAGCCGCCCACACTGCCTTAATCATCAAGCTACCACCACCATTATCATCACCACCACAAGCAACCAGCATTCATTACCACCACCACAAGTATTCAATATATTCATTACCACCACACATACTTAACACACTCATTACCACTACCACCACTACAAACTGGCATAGTGCCAGACAAGTGGAAAATGGTAAATGTAATACCTATTTACAAAGCAGGTGACAGGTCCGTAGCTTCGAACTATAGACCAATAAGCCTTACCTCCATAGTGGGAAAATTTATGGAATCAATAATTGCCGAGGCAATTCGTAGCCATCTTGAAAGGCATAAACTGATTAATGAATCTCAGCACGGTTTTACAAAGGGGAGTTCCTGCCTTACGAATTTACTAAAAAAAATTCACCAAGGTATTTGAGGAGGTAGATCAGGGTAATGAATACGATATTGTGTATGTGGACTTCAGTAAGGCTCAAGTATTTAACATCAAAATTCCCCTCACTGAGCGACGTTAAGATAAGAGAGGGAGTCTTCACTGGTCCTCAGATTCGAGAGCTTCTTAAAGATGGTGACTTTGAATCAGACCTTCATGGCGAGGAGAAAGCTGCTTGGGAAGCATTCAAGTTAGTGGCGAAGGGATTTCTCGGAAACAGAAGGGAAGGCAACTATGAAGAATTGGTGGAAAACCTCACCAAGGCTTACAAGAACATGGGATGTAACATGTCACTTAAAATCCACTTTTTGGACTCACATTTAGACTTTTTTTCCAGCGAACTGTGGGGCAGTTAGTGACTAACATGGTGAAAGGTTTCACCAAGATATTTCAACCATGGAAAAATGGTACCAGGGCAAATGGGGCACAAGAATGCTTGCAGACTATTGCTGGACATTGTCAAGAGATGATTCTTCAGCCCAATATAAGCGTCAAGCAAAAAGGCAGATAGTAGGTACGAATTAGAGTTTAAAACATACTGACACATATTGTACGTTATAAAATAATAAAATATTACATGTCTCGTATCTTTAAACCTATAACCAATAAGCATTTTTCAAGGTGATATTTGGATTCAGGACATGAAAATACATAAGAATTAACTAATCTCATTTAAGAAGCATACAACTTTTCAAAAATTGTTGACCAGTGAGTCCTCAGGTTGTTCTTCAACTCTATATATCTTTGGTTAGGCCTCATTTAGATTATGCTGCACAGTTCTGGTCACCGTATTACAGAATGGATACAAATGCACTGGAAAACGTACAAAGGAGGATGACAAAGTTGATCCCATGTATCAAAAATCTCCCCTATGAGGATAGACTGAGGGCCCTGAATCTGCACTCTCTAGAAAGGCGTAGAATTAGGGAGGATATGATTGAGGTGTATAAATGGAAAACAGGAATAAATAAAGGGAATGCAAATAGCGTGCTAAAAATATCTAGCGAAGACAGGACTCGAAGCAATGGTTTTAAGTTGGAAAAATTCAGTTTCAGGAAGGATATAGGAAAGCACTGGTTTGGTAATAGAGTTGTGGATGAGTGGAACAAACTCCCGAGTACCGTTATAGAAGCTAAGACGTTGTGTAGTTTTAAAAATAGATTAGATAAATACATGAGTGGGTGTAGGTGGGTGTGAGTTTGACCTGACTAACTTGTGTTAATAGGTCTGATGCCGTGCCCTTAAGAGGATGTGATCTGACCTGACTAGGTGAGTCATTGGTTTAAGCCGGGAGGTGACTTGGACCTGCCTCGCATGGGCCAGTAGATCTGCTGCAGTGCTCCTTCTTAGTATGTTCTTATTACCACCGTAGCACCCAACATTCTTTACCTCCATCTCCACCACAATTATTCAACATTCATTACCATCACCACCGCAAGCACGCAACATGTATTACCCCACCATCATCTCAACACAACTACGAACCACTAGCACCTCCATAACCCCCGCAAACATCACCACATCCTCCAACACTACCCCAACAATCAACACATCCACCACCACTACAACCATTTCTAATACAGCAACCATCACCTCTTCCATTACAAACACCAGCACTGCCACGCCCCTTACAATCACCACTACTCTAACGCACAACTAGCAATACCACCACAACCACTATTAGCAGCACCACTCACACAACCACCAGTCACATACACTTCAAGAACACTGTCAGTCACATCACACTAGCACTGGGAAGGACCCGTCTGGGAAGGTCTCACTAATGAGGCAGGAGCCAGGTACGAACCACCACCTGTCGTATCTTTCCACTAAAAAACTCTACCTGAATTAATACACTTGTATTTGATGAATAATATGATCCAAGGCATCGGAGCTTCCTTTCCCTTTTCCTCAGACCAAACCTTATTATTCCCACCCCTCCAAACACTTAAGATAAGTTTGCGTAGTTCGTTCCTGTCATATCAGTGTTTATCTAGTATGTAGGAAAAACCTCCAGTGTATTATTCCATATATTCTTTCACGAATTTTTTTATGTTTTCATCATATTCTTTCTTTTTCAACGCTCCGATGAAAAACTTCTGAACTCCAACGAGATTCTTTATGTGCTTGGCTGGTTGAGGATCTCACACTGGTGCTGCATACTCGAGGGTTAATCTTGGGTCATGTATAAAATTATTGCCTCATTCAAAGAGGCTGGAGGCAGTTCATAGGTTTCCGAGACTCCTGACTTATTTGCTTATATTGCTTGTGTGTGTTTTGGGAGACGGATTTACCTCGTGTGTGTGTGTACTCACCTATTTGTGGTTACAGGGGTCGAGTCATAGCTCCTGGCCCCGCCTCTTTACTGATTGCTACTAGGTCCTTTCTCTCCCTGCTCCATGAGCTTTACCAAACCTCGTCTTAAAACTATGTATGGTTCCTGCCTCCACTACGTCACTTTCTAGGCTATTCCACTTCCTGACAACTCTATAACTGAAGAAATACTTCCTAACATCTCTTTAACTCATAGGAGTCTTCAACTTCCAATTGTGACCCCTTGTTTCTGTGTCCCCTCTCTGGAACATCCTGTCTCTGTCCACCTTATCTGTTCTTCGCAGTATTTTATATGTTGTTATTATGTCTCCCCTAACCCTCCTGTCCTCTAGTGTCGTCAGGCCGATTCCCTTAACCTTTCTTCGTAGGACAATCCCCTTAGCTCTGGGACTAGTCTTGTTGCAAACCTCTGCACTTTCTCTAATTTCTTGACGTGCTTGACCAGGTGTGGGTTCCAAACTGGTGTGTGTGTGTGTGTGTGTGTGTGTCTACATACTCACATAGTTGTTGTTGCGGCGGTCAGAGAGAGAGACTTGAATCAATAACCTCCTCCCCCCCCACACAAACACGAGCTGTATACACGGTACATAGGCAATGTATACTCTTGTGTCGCTTGTTTGTCTCTCTCTTGCTTCATTCCTTGCAAAATCTTGCTTAATATTCCAACCTGGAATGCATTACATATTTTGGAATCTCTTATTGACTTTTTGTCTTGCTTCCTCCCTCTTGGTTCATTAATTTTACCTGGTCACAATGTATTAAAACCATCTTATTATTTTTTATATGTTTTTCCTGCTATTTCCCCATGACTCTAATGAAGCATCATGGGTTGTAAACGTTGCAGCGAGTAGGGTGGAGGCTGTGGAGATATAACTGATGCCAATGAGTAGTGTGAATATTGCGCAGATTTTCATGTATTTTTTATTTCCATTTAAAATAAACTATTTGTCATAAAAATAAACTATTTATCATAAAAATAAACAACTGTCAGTGAATAAACAGAAGGGTGGACGAAGGGCTCGAACCGCGGTTTGTAAACTGACAGTTCGACGCTCTATTGTGGGGGTTATCAAAAGTATTGTTCAGAGGGCTGAGGAGAGGTTAAGGTGGTTTGGGCATTTAGAGAGGATGAAGCCATGTAGGATGACTAGAAGGGTGTATAAATCTGGAGTGGAGGGAAGGTGGGGTAGGGGTCGTCCTATGAAAGGCTGGTAGGAGGAGGGTTAATGAGGTTTTGCGTGCTAGGTGCTTAGCCATCCAAAGAGCTTGTGTAAGCATGTTAGTTAAGAGCAGAGACAAATGGCTTTAATGATTTGACGTGCTGTTGGAGTGTGAGTAAGATATTTAAGGGTGTGCCAAAGTATTGATGTCGGTATCGGTTAATTTTGGTGGTATCGGTAATGGAATTGGCCTAAAAGTGAGTATCGATATCGGCAAAAAATTGGTATCGTCCCAGTCCCTGTAACATTGATGAAGGGATACAGGGAAAACCAATTAGCTGGACTTGAGTCCTGAAGGTAGACAGTACAGTGTCTGTACTCTGAAGGTAGACATTACAGTGCCTTTACTTTGAAGGTAGACAGTACAGTGTCTTTACTCTGAAGATAGACATTACAGTG
This sequence comes from Cherax destructor, assembly GCA_009830355.1. Classification (NCBI taxonomy): domain Eukaryota; kingdom Metazoa; phylum Arthropoda; class Malacostraca; order Decapoda; family Parastacidae; genus Cherax; species Cherax destructor. The sequence continues at coordinate 137,471 of WNWK01000279.1, forward strand.
CTTGTACTTTGAAGGTAGACAGTACAGTGTCTGTACTCTGAGGGTAGACAGTACAGTGCCTGTACTCTGAAGGTAGACAGTACAGTGCCTGTACTCTGAAGGTAGACAGTACAGTGTCTGTACTCTGAGGATAGACAGTACAGTGCCTTTACTCTGAAGGTAGACAGTGCAGTGCCTGTACTCTGAAGGTAGACAGTACAGTGTCTGTACTCTGAGGGTAGACAGTACAGTGCCTGTACTCTGAGGGTAGACAGTACAGTGCCTGTACTCTGAAGGTAGACAGTACAGTGCCTGTTCTCTGAAGATAGACAGTACAGTGCCTGTACTCTGAAGGTAGACAGTACAGTGCCTGTACGTTGAAGGAGGAGTGAGGATGCTGCATTATGGAGGTTCACCTGAACCGTGATATCAGTGTATGCTTCTGGTTAAACAGTGATTGATTAAATAATAGTAAAAGTGTCTCATCATTTTCGAGAAGTCTGCCTCGGTGGGGTACGGCCGGTGTGTTAAATATTATTTTATTATTAATATATATATATATATATATATATATATATATATATATATAACATTAGTAGCCCGGAACCTAACCTGCCGTATAAGCGTACAAACTCTATGACGACACAATGTTTAACCTGACTACAAACTCTATGACGACACAATGTTTGGGAAGAGAAGAAAAACAACAAAACCAAACAGTATATATATATATATATAGTGTGTGTGTGTGTGTGTGTGTGTGTGTGTGTGTGTGTGTGTGTATTGTGTGTGGTGTGTGTGTGTGTGTGTGTGTGTGTGTGTGTGTGTGTGTGTTTATAAACACATCTGTCGTCTCCTACCAAGGCAGGGTGGCGAAAAAAAAACTTTCACCATCGTTCATTCCATCCATCACTGTCTTGCTAGAGGCGCCTTACACTACAATTATAAAACTACAACATTAATACCTCCTTCAGAGTGCTGACATAGTACTTCCCATCTCCATATATATATATATATATATATATATATATATATATATATATATATATATATATATATATATATATATGTCTATCGATTAGGTAAAACTTGCGATTTTGGCTGAAATAGCAACGCTCTTCTTGCCATATAAGACAAGCGAAAATTTGTGTATGCAATAATTTCGCGAAATCATTCTGAATCTAACGAAAAAATTACTGTAAACATATCTGAAATATATTTAGTTGGGTTAGGCTAAATTAAATTGCGCTTGTTGTAATAAGGTTACGTAAGTTTTCTAAGATTCTTTGGTACAAAATTAATTTTTTTACATTAACATAAATGAAAAAATATATCTTTAAACGTATAAGAGAAATTTTTAGAAAGGACTTAATTTTAAATGAGTTCTTGCTAATTAACCAGTTTTACCTATTAGGCACGATATATATATATATATATATATATATATATATATATATATATATTAATATATATATATATATATATATATATATATATATATATATATATATATATATATATATATATATATATATACAGAGAGAGAGAGAGAGAAATGAGAAAATAAGAGAATTTTGTTATAGCCCTCCATCCCTATTCCTCCATCATTCATTCCACAGAAACATAAATATCTGGGAGAAATTAATAAAAAATATAGGTGGCCACCAACCCCGCCTGGTTTAAGGTGTCTTGTGACTGTATTTTAGGGCGAGAGGAAGGGTGGGGCAGGAGAAACTGAGAGAGAGAGAGAGAGAGAGAGAGAGAGAGAGAGAGAGAGAGAGAGAGAGAGAGAGAGAGAGAGAGAGAGAGAGAAAGCCAGCTACAACTGCAACTACAACTGCATCTACAAATATAACTGTCATGATTTACAGAAAGAACTTTCCAGGTGGTCCTAGGTATCAGGAATCATTTTGCCAAATAGTCAAAATGCATATTTGATTATGGTAAAACTAAAAACCAATCATGACATCAACAAGTGTATTTCACTGATGACAGCTAATAGTAATAACTGAAACTGTTACATAAACTGAGTTAAATTATTCATTGGACTGACGCGCTTGTTTTGGTGAGAATGAAGAAACAGAAAAATAATGCATTTTATAGGAATAGAGTAAATTTTTCGAAACCATTATTAAGAAATTTGTCTTTTATAGTATAGTATAAGTATATACATCCTAGGTATTAGGTTGGTAGACAGCAACCACCAGGAGGTACTACCGTCCTGCCGAGTGTAAAACGAAAGCCTGTAATTGTTTTACATGATGGTAAGATTGCTGGTGACTATTTTCTGTCTCATAAAGATGCAAGATTTCAGGTACGTATTGCTACTTCTACTTACATTTAGGTCACACTACACATGCATGTACAAGCATATATATACACACCCTCTTCTGGGATTTCTTATATTTTTCTTACTAGTTCTTGTTCTTGTTTATTTCCACTTATCTCCATGGGGAAGTGGAACAGAATTCTTCCTTCGTAAGCCATACGTGTCGTAAGACGCGAATAAAATGCCGGGAGCAAGGGCCTAGTAACCCGTTCTCGTGCATATATTACTAAATGTAAAAGGAGAAACTTTCGTTTTTCATTTTGGGCCACCCTGCCTCGGTGGCCACCCTGCCTCGGTGGCCACCCTGCCTCGGTGGCCACCCTGCCTCGGTGCACCCTGCCTCGGTGGCCACCCTGCCTCGGTGGCCACCCTGCCTCGGTGGTCACCCTGCCTCGGTGGTCACCCTGCCTCGGTGGGATACGGCCGGTGCGTTGAAATAAGAAAGATGTATATACAGAGAATAAAACGCTGGAAACACCTGAGAACTTCAGTGCATGAAAACATGGGAAAATGACTCAGATATTTCCGTTGTTTAATATTTTACTGATATATTTTTAAGTATAATTGTTGCCACACCATTGATAATATTTCCTATTATACTACTTACAGGTTTACCATCCCTCTGTCCTCATCACCCATTACATGTTTATTTCCTCCTTCCAATCACTCATAAAAAGTTTATCACTACCTTTAATAACCCATAACAGGTTTACCCTTCCCTGCATTCACCCATCAAAGGTTTACCCCTTCCTTCAACCACCCATAACAGGTTTACCCCTTCCTGCATTCACCCATCAAAGGTTTACCCCTTCCTTCAACCACCCATAACAGGTTTACTCCTTCCTGCATTCACCCATCAAAGGTTTAGATCTTGTCCTAATAACCTGACAATATAAGGAGTATTGATCACCTCCTCCTCTCACCCACTGACCTGGTAACTACCCTCGTGGTGCTCAAGGGACACGCAACACACTGACGGTCCGACACCACGCAACACACCGACAACACGCAACACACCGACACCACGCAACACACCGACACCACGCAACACACCGACACCACGCAACACACCGACACCACGCAACACACAGACAGACCGACACTACGTGAGACAGACGGACAGACACCAAGCGACACACAGACAGACCGACACTACGTGACACACAGACGGACCGACTCCACGCTTAGTATCGCACCGCTAGTGATAAAACGTCCATATTTGAACCTTATCTGTGCCATCAATGATATACAATACTGACAAGTTAATAAATAAGATACATGTTATATGTATCTCGTCTGTTTCCTCCTCGTTACCACACGTATCACCACCATATGTATTAATAATTGTAAGCTTATACAATATATATAATTGTATGCTCATACAATCTAACCCAAAGCAACCTAACCCCATTCTAAATTTACCCAAACTAAGCTAACATGAAGGTGAGGTAGAACTGATAGCAGCGACCAGTGTGGTGAGTCAAGAGTGGATCGTTCTGCCTGGTGAAGGGCTCTTGATACACGGAATTGGGCTACCCTCCCGTATCATGGATCAAATCTGTCTCCCAGCATCATGCTCCAGGCGCTGTATGACCTCTACGAGTTTAGCGCTCCCATGAATGTAATAACATAATAATAATAATGAAAATAATAATAATAATAATAATGAAAATAATAATTATTATGGCACAAACGCTGAGGTACTAGGTAAGGGAACTTTTGCCAGATAAAATATTGTGTTGAAGGAAATGATATGAGAGCACATATTTCAGGTATAATATAAATTCGGTAACGCAGAACAAGCCACATGGGGATGGAAATATTTAACTCTGATCTTCACTGTACGTCGTCGTCAGGAGCTATGCAGTGTTACGAGACAACAGATGAGAGGGGAAATTTCTGAGGTACGGCAGAAGGTATCAGCGGCTACCGATACCTTCTGCCGTGCCTCAGAGACTTTCCCTTTCTATGTGTTGCTGGATTGCAACATTGCATAGCTCCTGACGACGCACGAGATGGCGAAAGATCTAGAGTTAAAGATTTCCATCCCAATATGGCTTGTTCTGCATTGTTGAGATAGCTTATTTGCAACTGTATTACATAAATTCAGTAATATAAGAACTTATGGTAGAGCATGCTGCTCGGCTGCCATGCCATTGTACAAGGAATTATAGAAGGAGGATCTCTACTTAATAAATCGTTATAAATCTTATGGTAAGAAGTTGATTGGCTACCATAAGGTATTAAAAACAATGGTAGCGCCTCCTGTCTGGCTACCATGCACACAGTACCATAAAATAGTGCCGGTTGCAAGAAGGTCCCTGGAGAGGGGAAGGTGAGTCGTCCTGGCTCTAACAGTCGTTCCAGTGAGCAGTGATCCCTGGCGAATAGTCGCCAGGCGTACTATATATGCACTGCCGCTGTCATAACGTACAGTGTTAGTGGTGGGTGAAGAGGGTGTGTTGTAGTACCAGGGTACTGTATTTGTCAGTACGATCAACCTGCCTAATATACAAAGTCAGCACGGTCAGCCTGGATGATATACAAGGTCAGCACAGTCAGCCTGGCTTATACACAAAGTCAGCACAGTCAGCCTGGCTAATGCACAAGGTCAGCACAGTCAGCCTGGATGCTACACAAGGTCAGCACAGTCAGCCTGGATGATGAACAAGGTCAGCACAGTCAGCCTGGATGCTACACAAGGTCAGCACAGTCAACCTGGATGCTACACAAGGTCAGCACAGTCAACCTGGATGCTACACAAGGTCAGCACAGTCAGCCTGGATGATGCACAAGGTCAGCAAAATCAGCCTGGATGCTACACAAGGTCAGCACAGTCAGCCTGGATGCTACACAAGGTCAGCACAGTCAGCCTGGATGATGCACAAGGTCAGCACAGTCAGCCAGGATGATACACAAGGTCAGCACAGTCAGCCTGGATGATACACAAGGTCAGTACAGTCAGCCTGGATGATGCACAAGGTCAGCACAGTCAGCCTGGATGCTACACAAGGTCAGCACAGTCAGCCTGGATGATACACAAGGTCAGCACAGTCAGCCTGGATGATACACAAGGTCAGTACAGTCAGCCTGGATGATGCACAAGGTCAGCACAGTCAGCCCTGGATGCTCCCAAAAGGGTCAGCACACAGCCTGGATGATACACAAGGTCAGCACAGTCAGCCTGGATGATACACAAGGTCAGCACAGTCAGCCTGGATACTACACAAGGTCAGCACAGTCAGCCTGGATGCTACACAGGTGCTGGGAAGCACTATTATAGGACACTTGCTTTCTTGGGTTACTGACCTTGGCTTCACTGGTGTTTCTTAACCCACATAAGTTCCTCTTAAAGGTGTTTACTGTGGTTCTCACATTAGTGCCATCAGTCCTCTTCTTTACCTACCTCTTCTATCCTTCATCAGTAGCTTCTTCCTTTCTATTTCCCCTCCATTATTGACCCCCCCTCCCCCACTACCTCCCTCTCATCTCCCCTCCTCAGTCTTCCTCCATCTCCCTCCCAGCGCCCTCACCTGCCGCAAATCCAATACAAACACTGCCACATGTCAAGACTAAAAAGTCAATACAGAAACTTGTGTGACGTCCTCCACCTCCCTCCACCTGTCCCCTCCTCCTTCCCTCTGTCCTCCTTCTCCCTCCTTTACTTCTGTCCTCTCCCTCACTCCCCTTACCTCTGTCCTCTCCTGTCTCCACTCCCCCTTACCTCTGTCCTCTCCTGTCTCCCCTCCCCTCACCTCTGTCCTCTCCTGTCTCCCCTCCCCATTACATCTGTCCTCTCCTTTTCTCCCCTCCCATTTCTTCTGTCTCTTCCTGTCTCCTCCCCTTACCTCTGTCTTCCATTTCTCCCTCCCCATTACCTCTGTCCTCCTCCTTCTCCTCTCCCCTTATCTCTGTCTTCTCCTGCCTCCTCCCCCTCACTAATGTCTCCTCCCTTTTCCTCTGTCCTTCCTGTCTCCCTCCCTCACCTCTGTCCTCCTCCTTTTCCCCTCCCTTACCTCTATCATTCTGTCTCCAATCCCCCTTACTCTGTCCTTCCTGTCTAACTCCCCCTTTCTCACTCTCCTGCCTCCCCCTCCCTTTTGTCCTCTCCCTGTCTCCCTCCCACTTACCTCTGTCCCCCCTCTCTCCCCTCCCCCTCACCTCTTTTCTTCCCTGTCTCCTCCCCCTCACCTCTGTCTCTCCTGTATCCACTCCCCTTACCTCTGTATCTCCTGTCTCCCTCTCCTCACCCTCTTGTCCTCTCCTGTCTCCCTCCCCTTTACTTCTGTCCTCTCCTGTCTCCCCTCCCCTAACTCTCTGTCCTCTCCTGTTCCCTCCCCATCACCTCTGTCCTCTCCTGTCTCCCCTCCCCTTTACCTCTGTCCTCTCCTGTCTCCCTCCCCTATCTGTCCTCTCCTGTCTCCCCTCCCCTACCTCCCTCTCCTGTCCCCCCTCCCCTTATCTCTGTCTTCTCCTGTCTCCCCTTTCCCCTTACCTTTGTCCTCTCCTATCTCCCCTCCCCTCACTTCTGTAATCTTCTGTCTCCTCTCACCTCACCTCTGTCCTCTTATATCTATCCTCCCCTTCACCTCTGTCCTCTCCTGTCTTCCCTCCCCCTTACCACTGTCTTCTCCTGTCTCCCCTTCCCGTCACCTCTGTCCTCTCCTATCTTCCTCCCCCTTACCTGTGTCCTCTTCTGTCTCCCCTTCCCCTTACCTCTGTCCTCTCCTGTCTCCCCTACTCCTCACCTCTGTCCTCTCCTGTCTCCCCTTCCCCTCACCTATGTCCTCTCCTGTCTCCCCTCCCGCTCACCTCTGTCTTCTTCTGTCTCCTTCCCTCCCTCCCCTCACCTCCTCCCTTCCCCTCCTCTTCCTCCTGTCTCCCCTCCTAGTCCCCTGTCCTCTCCTGTCTCCCTCCTCCTCACCTCTGTCTTCTTCTGTCTCTCCCCTCCCTCTGTCCTTCCTTCCCCTTCCTCTCACCTCTTTCTCCTCTCTCCCTCCCGCTCACCTCTGTCCTCTCCTGTCTCCCTTCCCCTCACCTCTGTCATCTCCTGTCTCCCCTTCCCCTCACCTATGTCCTCTCCTTTCTCCCCTTCCCTCACCTCCTCCCTCCCCTCACCTCTGTCTTCTGTCTCCCATTCCCCTTACTTCTGCCCTCTCCTGTCTCCTCCTACTCGCCTGTCCTCTCCTGTCTCCCTACCCCTTACCTCTGGTCTTGTCTCCCCCCCCTCCTTCTGTCCTCCTGTCCCCTCCCCTCATCTCTATCTTCTCCTGTCTCCCCTCCCCTCATCTCTATCTTCTCCTGTCTCCCCTCCCTCCTCAAATTCCTCTGTCTCCCTCCCTTACCTCTGTTCTCTCCTTTTCCCTCACCTCTGTCCTCTCCTGTCTCCCCTTACCTCACCTCCATCCCCTCTTTCCTCTCCTGCCACCCCCTTCCCTCAGATTTATGCCTTTCTTTCTTCTCCTGTCTCCCCTTCCCCTCACCTCCATCCCCCTCTTTCCTCTCCTGTCACCCTCTCCCCTCAGATTTACCCCTCTCTTTCTTCTCCTGTCTCCCTTCCCCTCACCTCCATCCCCCTCTTTCCTCTCCTGTCACCCCCTCAGATTTATCCATCTCTTTCTTCTCCTGTCTCCCCTTCCCCTCACCTCCACCCCTCTTTCCTCTCTGTCACCCTCCCTCAGATTTATCTCTCTTTCTTCTCTGTCTAACCCTCCCTCAGATCTATCCCCACTTTCCTCTCCTGTCTGACCCTCTCAGCGTTTACCCCCTCTTTCCCTCCCCTCAGATCTATCCCCCTGTATCCTCTCCTGTCTCCCCCTCACCTCTATCGTCTCATGTCTCCCCTTTCCTCTGTCCCTAACACTCCTTTCTACCCTTCCTCATCGTCTCTATCACCCTCTAATCTCACTCTTATTTCCCCCTCTCCTGTTTTCTCTCTTCCCTCTCCCTCTCTTGTATTTCCCTCCCCTCCTCCCTCTCCTATATCTCCATCTTTCCTCATATCTCCCATGCCTTCTCATTTCTTCCCTCCCTCCTCATTTCTTCCTTCACTACTCATGTCTCATCTCACTCTTCTTATCTCCCTTCCTCTTCCAGTCTTTCCCTTATCTTCTTATCTCCCCGTCTCTCTGCCTCTCCTCACCTCTTCCCTATTTATATTATCACATCTTTTTCGCTCTGCTTCTCTTCTTGAGAATGATGATCGTCTTCGCTCTTTTTGTAACCTAACTACACACACACACACACACACACACACACACACACACACACACACACACACACACACACACACACACACACACACACACACACAATATATACAACATGTCGAGCATCATGTCTTTCCATGTGCCTAGGACAATGTAATCTACACACACACACACACTTGTCTGCAGTCATCATGTCTGTCCATGTTCTTTGCCGTCTCGTATCTCGTCAACACCTCCCAGTACATGTCTCCCACCCCTCTCCCTCATCTCTTCCTCTCCCTTCTTCCTCCCCTGCTGCTGCTGCTCCTCGCGACGCCTCTCATTCCCAACATTTTGTTTCACAACTGCCACAGTTAGATGTCCTTTTTTTTTGCTTTATCGTCCACCTCATTCTCTGGAGTCTCTCCATATCTTTCATTACAGTCTCTCACATCTTAGTTCTATTTCTTCCTGAAGTGTATGTGTGTATTAACGTGGTTGGTTTTGCAAGGGGTCGATTCTTAGCTCCTGGTCCGGCCTCTTGACTACTAACGGCTGGCTTTAATGGTTTCTATCATTAAAGTAAGTCTCTACCAACTCATATATTTAACATTTCCTAACAACCCTAAAACTATAATTTTTTCCAAGATTCAAGTAGCTGAGCTGCGTATTTAGGTGGCGTCTATGACTGCCTTAGCACCTATCCACCTCTAAGGTTCTGTATGCTTAACCATGTCCACCTAGTCATCTGGAACCCACTAAGTGCCTCTCCACTTAGCGCTCTATGCCAGGAGATTCTTATGAATTTGAGTGTGATGACGTATTTTTATATATTTAGATGTGTATTCCACTATGAGCCTGACATGTGAGTAGAGTATTAAACGATTCTTTGTTAAGGTTTATGACAGCAGTTCTAGAAGGTAGTAAGTCCAGAAAAATATTTGCTAGGTTTTCTGGTTACTTATTTCTCACAGCAGCAGCAGCAGCAGCGGCAACAACAACAGCAGCAACACAGCAGCGGCAACAGCAACAGGAGCAGCAGAGTTATGCTGGTGGTGTACTGACATTACTGTATCACTGACTACTAGATCTCTCACTTTGTACTGTCTGTCGTGTCTGTACCATCTGTGTTGTCTGGTCCTGCATGATGCTGCAGCACTCCCTTATATACACGTTCATTTGCATGTATGTGCGTGTGTGTGTGTGTGTGTGCACGTATCTTGTGTTTGTGCGTGTGTCGTGTATTTGTGCGTGTCTCTTGTGTGTGTTTGTGCATATCCCTTGCGGTGTGTGTTTGTACGTGTGTGTAGTTGTGCGTGTCTCTTGCGGCGTGTGTTCGTGCGTGTCTCTTGCGGCGTGTGCTTGTGCGTGTATCTTGCGTGTGTGTTTGTAGTTATCTCTTGAGTGTGTTTGTGCGTGTCTCTTGCGTGTGCTTGTGCGTGTGTGAGTATGTGTTACTGTCTTTAAAGTATTTAATTTTTCTGTCTCTCGTTTCTCTCTTCGTCGAGCCCCTCCCTCCCTTGTTTCACCCCTCTCCCTCTCCTCCCCTTCCTCCTGCATTTTCAATTCGTCCTTCTCTTACTCTTTCCTTCCCTCCTTCCTTATCTCCCTTTCTTCAGTTCTCCCTTCTCTTCCTTCCTCGGCAGTGTTTCTTTCCACTTATGATAAAGAAAGTGCTGCCAGGGAAGATATTTAGAAATTCCCGAAAGAGGAAACAGAAGAGAGACTGAGGAGGCCAGGGAGGAGTAAGGAGGCCAGGAGGGAGAGGGGTGCCAGGGAGGAGGAGCTAGGAGATGACAGGGAGGGGAGGAGGTGCCATGGAGGGAAGGAAGGAGGTGCTAGGGAAGGGCAGGAGGTCCCAGGGAGGGAGGGGAGGAAGGTGCCAGGGAGGGTGAAGGAAGAGTATGCCAGGGGATGAGAGGAAGTTGCCAGGGAGGGGGAGAGGAAGGGTGTACTAGGGGGTGCCAGGGAGAGGAAAAGGAGGTGCCAGCCTCGGGGAGACCACAACACACAATTACATATTCTTTCAGTTGGACTGTGATGAGCATTCCAGCAGCTTATTATTATCATTACGAAGAGGGAGAAGAGGAGGAGAGGGGAAGGAGAAGAAAAGGAAGGAGAGGGGAGATAGAGGGAAGATGAGATGCAGCAGGATGGGAAGATGGCAGAGAAACGAAGAGGATGAGGATCAGAATGACTATTATAATCAGAATTATTATTATGATCAGAATGATTATGATCCTCCTCAGGAGGACAGGGAGGAATAGCAGCAAATGGAAAGTGAGGGGAATGGAGAGGAGGAGAAGGAGAAGGAGGAGGAAGAGGAAGCAGGTGTGCTGGGCGAGGCAGGTGTATTATTATTCACAAGTAAGCAAACACAATACTGACAACAATAACATTGCCTCGAATTCAGCACAGAATCAGACCTAACATAAAATGACATTCTCGCGCTTATAGTCCCTACTGACACGTGCCTGAGCCCCGGTTCCACTTGTATGCCATTACGACGAGCAGTGACCTACACACTGTACGGAGGAGCGAGCCTCCAACACTCCCGGTGCTCTATGCTAGCATACGAAAAGAAAGCAAAGTTATATTGTGGTGTGTGTGTGTGTGTGTGTGTGTGTGTGTGTGTGTGTGTGTGTGTGTGTGTATGTGTATGTGATGTGTGTGTGTGTGTGTGTATGTGTGTGTATGTGTGTGTATGTGTGTGGTATGTGTGTGTATGTGTGTGTATGTGTGTGTGTGTGTATGTGTGTGTGTGTATGTGTGTGTGTGTGTATGTGTGTGAATGTGTGTGTGTGTGTGTGTACTCACCTATTTGTACTCACTTATTTGTGGTTGCAGGGGTCGAGTCATAGCTCCTGGCCCCGCCTCTTCACTGATTGCTACTAGGTCCTCTCTCTCCTGCTCCATGAGCTTTATCAAACCTCGTCTTAAAACTATGTATGGTTCCTGCCTCCACTACATCACTTTTCTAGGCTATTCCACTTCCTGACAACTCTATGACTGAAGAAATACTTCCTAACATCCCTTTGACTCATAGGTGTGTGCGTGTTTGTGTTGTGTGTGTGTGTGTGTGTGTGTGTGTGTGTGTGTGTGTGTGTGTGTGTGTGTGTGTATGTTGTGTGTGTGTGTGTGTGTGTGTGTGTGTGTGTGTGTGTGTGTGTTGTGCGTGTGTGTGCACCTTGTCATATTTCTGCACACCTTGTCATTTATGTGTCACATCTTGTTAATTATTATGAGCCACATCTTGTTAATCATTTCTCACATCTTGTCAATTATATGTCACATATTGTCATTTGCGTCTTACCTTGTCAATAATGTGTCAGTCACGTGTCACACTTTGTCAATAATGTGCCACTCACGTGTCACACCTTGTCAATAATGTGTCAGTCACGTGTCACACCTTGTCAATAATGTGTCACTCACGTGTCACACCTTGTCAATAATGTGTCACTCACGTGTCACACCTTGTCAATAATGTGTCACTCACGTGTCACACCTTGTCAATAATGTGTCACTCACGTGTCACACCTTGTCAATAATGTGTCACTCACGTGTCACACCTTGTCAATAATGTGTCACTCACGTGTCACACCTTGTTAATAATGTGTCACTCACGTGTCACACCTTGACAATTATGTGTCACTCACGTGTAACACCTTGTTAATAATGTGTCACTCACGTGTCACACCTTGTCAATTATGTGTCACTCACGTGTCACACTTTGTCAATAATGTGTCACTCACGTGTCACACCTTGTCAATAATGTGTCACTCACGTGTCACACCTTGTCAATAATGTGTCACGTGTCACACCTTGTCAATAATGTGTCACTCACGTGTCACACCTTGTCAATTATGTGTCACTCACGTGTCACACCTTGACAATAATGTGTCACTCACGTGTCACACCTTGACAATAATGTGTCACTCACGTGTCACACCTTGACAATAATGTGTCACTAACGTGTCACACCTTGTCAATAATGTGTCACTCACGTGTCACATCTTGTCAATAATGTGTCACTCACGTGTCACACCTTGTCAATAATGTGTCACTCACGTGTCACACCTTGTCAATAATGTGTCACACCTTGTCAATAATGTGTCACTCACGTGTCACACTTTGTCAATAATGTGTCACTCACGTGTCACACCTTGTCAATAATGTGTCAGTCACGTGTCACACCTTGTCAATAATGTGTCAGTCATGTGTCTTACTTGTCTTCGTCACCTCCACTGGTCTTCATGTTTATTTAAAAGCTTCAAGTTACCCGCAGCTGCTGCTGCTGCTGTGCTGCTGTTGTTACTGCTGCTGTTAATACTATTAATTGTGTTGCTGTTCCTTTTGCTGCTACTTTCACTTTTCTTGGTGCTGATAATGCTGTTGTTACCGCTACTGCTGTAATTTCTGTTTCTCCTAGTGCTTCCACTGTTGTTGCTGCGGCCTATTTTTTGCTATTCATACTAGTACTACTGTCGCTGTTGTTAATTCTGCTTTTCCTGGTGCTGCTAATGTTGCTGTTGCTATAACTACCGGTTCTGTTTATGCTTCTGTTGCTGGTGCTGCTACTACTACTACGTTTGTTGCTACTTCTGTTTATATTGGTTCTGCTAACGTTGTTGTTACTTCTGGTGCTGCTTCAGCCTACTCTAGTGCTGCTTCAGCCTACTCTAGTGCTGCTTCAGCCTACTCTAGTGCTGCTTCAGCCTACTCTAGTGCTGCTTCAGCCTACTCTAGTGCTGCTTCAGCCTACTCTAGTGCTGCTTCAGCCTACTCTAGTGCTGCTTCAGCCTACTCTAGTGCTGTTTCAGTATACTCTAGTGCTGTTTCAGTATACTCTAGTGCTGCTTCAGCCTACTCTAGTGCTGCTTCTGCCTACTCTAGTGCTGCTTCTGCCTACTCTAGTGCTGCTTCAGTATACTCTAGTGCTGTTTCAGTATACTCTAGTGTTGCTTCAGCCTACTCTAGTGCTGCTTCTGCCTACTCTAGTGCTGCTTCAGTATACTCTAGTGCTGCTTCTGCCTACTCTAGTGCTGCTTCAGTATACTCTAGTGCTGCTTCAGTATACTCTAGTGCTGCCTCAACATACTCTAGTGCTGCTTAAACCTACTCTAGTGCTGCTTCAGCCTACTCTAGTGCTGCTTAAACCTACTCTAGTGCTGCTACTTGTGCTGCTGCTACTGCAGTTATTGCTACTGCTTTTTGCTGTTGGTGGAGCTGCTGTCACTGCTGTTTGTGGTGGTAATGCATCTTCTACTGCCGCTGATATTTCTGCTTTTGTTGAAGGTCGTGATAGCGTCTCCCACGTGTCCTGCTGCCACCATCGCGTGTCCTGCTGCCACCATCGCGTGTCCTGCTGCCACCATCGCGTGTCCTGCTCCCACCATCGCGTGTCCTGCTGCCACCATCGCGTGTCCTACTCCCACCATCGCGTGTCCTGAACGTGTCAGTCTTAATATTTTACGTTTGATCTACTGTGTACCAGTGACCTATATACAGTATACTGAGACCTGCATCATCCTGCGACACACACACCTGTACTCACCTATTTGTGTGTGTGTGTGTGTGTGTGTGTGTGTGTGTGTGGTGTGTACTCACCTAATTGTGGTTGCAGGGGTCGAGACTCAGCTCCTGGCCCTGCCTCTTCGCTGTCTGCTACTGGGTCTCTGCTCTCCCTGCTCCATGAGCTTTACCATACCTTGTCTTAAAACTATGTATGATTCCTCCCTCCACTATACTAGACTATTCCACTTCTGATCTCTGTGGCTGAAGAAATGCTTCCCTGACATCCCTTTGACTCATCTGAGCTTCAGCTTCCATGTGTCCCTTGTTTCTGTTTTCCTCTCGAAACATCCTGTCACTATCACCTTGTCAATCTACAGTATTTTGATGTCGTTATCATGTCTCCTCTGACCCTTCTTTCCCCCAGTGAGTGTGGTGTGTGTGTGTGTTGTGTGTGTGTGTGCTGTGTGTGTGTGTGTGTGTGTGTGTGTGTGTGTGTGTGTGTGGGGCGTGTGTGTGTGTGTGTGTGTGTGTGTGTGTGCGTGTGTGTGTGCGTGTGTGTGTGTGTGTGTGCGTGTGTGTGTGTGTTATGTGTGCACTGTACGTGCGTGTAGGAATAGGAATGTAGGAGAGGTGGATGGGAGATTTATGGGAAGGTGATGAGTAGGTGTTGCGTGGGAGTGGGGCTAGGTGGTTGGGGTAGGTTGGGGTGAAAGTGGGGGCAGATTAGTAGTTGTTGCGTGGGAGTGGGGCTAGGTGGTTGGGGTAGGTTGGGGTGAAAGTGAGGGCAGATTAGTAGGTGTTGCGTGGGAATGGGGCTAGGTGGTTGGGGTAGGTTGGGGTGAAAGAATTTTAACCATCTAACAGAGATCTTTGGCTAAAAGTTATTCATGCTAAGTAATCAAAAACATCAATCTGTTCCCACCCTAAGAAATAACCTTCACCATCCCTCCAAAAGATATACTCCACTCAAAAGCACTCACCTCCCACTCAAGAAAGAACCTTCCCTTCCTCCACCTCAAAAACAACCTTCACCTCCCCACCCAGAAACAACCTTCACCTCCCACTTCAAACAACCTCCCCCTCCCACTCAAGAAACAACCTCACCCTCCCCACCTCAACAATTCACCGTCCCACCTCAAAACAACCTTCACCCTTCCCACCTCAGAAAGTAACCTTCACCCTCCCCCACCTCAAGAAAGCAACCTTCACCCCGTCCCCACCTCAAGAAAGCAACCTTCACCCGTCCCCCACCTCAGAAAGCAACCTTCACCCCGTCCCCACCTCAAGAAAGCAACCTTCACCCCGTCCCCCACCTCAAGAAAAACCTCGTCCCCACCTCAGCCTTCACCCCCTCCCCCACCTCAAGAAACCAACCTTCACCCCGTCCCCACCTCAAGAAAGCAACCTTCACCCCGTCCCCCACCTCAAGAAAGCAACCTTCACCCCGTCCCCACCTCAAGAAAACCCTTCACCCCGTCCCCCACCTCAAGAAACCAACCTTCACCCCGTCCCCCACCTCAAGAAACCAACCTTCACCCCGTCCCCACCTCAAGAAAGCAACCTTCACCCCCCCCCACCTCAAGAAACCAACCTCGACACAAACACACTCACAGGAACACATTAAATAAATCCCTAACATATAAAAATACTCTGTATCAATCAATAAAAAAATGAATTAGTATACGCTTCAGTAAGCTTGCCGCCCCCACCTCGAGGCTTATAAAAAATACAACGAATTCGTTAAGGCGGAATCGTGGAGAGAGAGTAAAAGAATGCAGCACAGCAGAGCCCCACAAGCGGCATATTATTATTATTATAATCAAATGGGCTAACAGGGTTACAGCGCATAGTGGGGCAGGATACCCCCGTCAAACATGTGTCCACGAGGGAGGTGCGTGTGCCAATCCTGAGGGACTGATTACCTCAAACTTCTTCTCTGTATTGGACTGATGAAGCCACTGGCTGGCGAAACGTTTCCTCAATAAAAAATCCCAAATATTGGACAAGTGTCTCATTCTTCATCATTACGTCACGCTTATTATAGTCACGGAGAAGCGCTAAACCAGTAGGAGTAAGACAGCGCCTGGGAAATAGGAGTAATCAGGTCTAATAAAAGGGGAGTGGTAGCTCCGTTTCCGTGGATCAAGAGCCCTCCATCGAGATTATGGTTCTCAGGGATAAGATTCCTGGGGAGGGAGGGCGAGACACCAGGTGCTAGGGCAGCACTCTGCTAATCAATAAACAACATAATTTATCGGCACAACGTTTCTTGTTAAGATCTTAAACGATCGAAACTTTGTGGCAATTAAAGCTTGTTCGTCAAAGTGGCTTTTCTCTGTCGGCAGCACCACCTTTTAGTTGCAACTGTGCAGCGTGTTACACCTGTGTACACTCCAAGGCTGGTTGTGTGAGTGGGTGTGGCATGATAAGAGTACGTTATATTTTATTCAGTGTATATCACACACCCATATTGGCATGTTCTCCCGACCAACAAACCAGATGCTAAGGGTATAATGAGTTATGCTAGCACCTTGGTTCAACCAGCCAATCATAAGGAAGCTCGCCAAAGTTGTGAAGCGATGTGTACACTCGTGAATCAACTTTGGCAGACTCACCTCCAAGTCTGATCAAAGGCGGTTCTCACCGTGTCTCTTGCTTGCAAAGTTGCCTTACTGTACATATCGTCTGTAAAGACTGTACATATTATTGCTTGCTGTTTGCTGAAGGAAATATATAAGTATTTACTCTCTGCTGCCTTTTGCTCGTTCCTCGTTTCTACCTTGGTTATCGTGCTGCAACTAGACTACACCTGTGCTCGTAATAGTGGGACTGGGTGATTGGGGATGGGTGTGTGGGGCTGGGTATGAGGCTGGGTGAGTGGGTCCGGGCGATTGGGGCTGGGTAAGTGAGGCTGGGTGAGTGGAAACGGATGAGCGAGGATGTGTGAGTAAGAATGGGTGAGCGATTCTGAGTAGGGCAGGATGAGTGGGGCAGGATGTGTGGGGCAGGGTGAGTGGGAGCATGGGGAAGAGTACACGAAGATTTTTTGTTATTGGATACATCTACTATGTGATGCTAGGCTATTCTATATAATAGTCACACAGTGTGAACAAAAGCTGCCTACATATGTTTCCTGACATATTCCATCACACAGGATGGCTCACTTACAGTGTTTATGTCTGTCAGTCTGACCTGGAAGACTTCAATAGGACAATGTGGACAACATTAAGTGTTCCGTTAAAGATTTCTCTGTCACGGGAGCTTGAAAAGTTTCGTTCCGGCAGTGCTGGAGTTACTGTTACTTGGGAGGAGTGATGGAGTTACTGTTACTTGGGAGGAGTGATGGAGTTACTGTTACTTGGGAGGAGTGATGGAAGAGTTGATGTGGGTTGTTTGGTGTAGGAAGGCAGATGACTGTGAGAGGGTTGGAATGGGAAGGTGTTGACTGTGAGAGGGATGGAGTGGGAAGGTGTTGACTGTGGGAAGGTTTCAGTGGGAAGGTGTTGACTGTGGGAGGGTT
>WNWK01000279.1:160000-227500 GCA_009830355.1 Cherax destructor
CATGATCCTTATCATACCTATTCTTCAAACTGTTTGTGGAAACATCATCTTCCACTTCCCATCCAGATCACACTGCTTCCCTCCAGCTCCAGACTATACAAGCTCTTTCTGACGTCCACCTCACCCTTTTCCCTTTAATTAAGGCTTTAAGAGATGAGAGAGCCGGACAATACAGAGTATTGCCTTTATACCTTTAATGGTATAAAAGTAACACCTTAAATACACCTTAAATGCACTTTAAATACAAGCGCTGTATGTTTTCAATAATTTTGGTACACAAAATTAGTTGTGCATGAAAACAGGACCAGCCTTGATGCTGGTGAGGGGATCTTGACCCGAGGAGTTGGAACAATCATCCATTTTCCTGGCTCAAACCTGATTTAATTCCATTCTGTAGGTGCTGTAAAACCTGCAACGGGTTTAGAGCTTTCCTGTGAATATAACAACACTGGCTGCTGCGCCCCGCCACGAACACCTCAAAGCCACAATATTTACTGATACTTCAGCTGTCAGTGAAGTTCTGCGAGTTGGGGTAGGCAGGGGAGAGGGAGGGGAGTGATAGAGAATGGGGAAGAGGAAGGTGGAGGAGGAAAGTGGAGGGGAGGAAGAAAGGAGGAGGGAGGGGAGGAAGGAAAGGGAGAGGGAGAGAGAGGGGGTGGATAGAGGATGGAGGGAGAGGAAGGAAAGAAAGGAAGGGAGAGGGATTAGGGAGAGAGAGAGGGGGATGGGCTGAGGATGAAGAGAGAGGAAGGAACAGAAGGGAGAGGGATTAGAGAGAGTGAGGAGAGAGAGAAGGGATGGGCTGAGGGAGGGACAGGGAGGAAGGAAAGGAGGGAGAAGTATGAGGGAGAGTAAGGGGGATGAGCTGAGGATGGAGGGAGAGGAAAGAAAGGAAAGGAGAGGGATGAGTGACAGTGAGGGGAGAGAGTGGGATGGGCTAAGGATGGAGGGAGGGGAGAGGGATGAGGGAGAGTGGGATGGGTTGAGGATGGAGGGAGAGGGATGAGGGAGAGAGGAGGATGGGCTGAGGATAAAGGGAGAGGAAGGAAAGGAAGGGAGAGGGATGAGAGAGAGTGAGAGGGAAGAAAGAGGGGCGGATGGGCTGAGGAATTAGGGAGGGGAAGGAAGGGGAATGTATCTCTAAATCTGAAATCCCATTCCTGGCCTGGAAAAGTCACTTCTGGAATGGGGACGTGTCAGATCTGCCCCCTGACTCCCTTCACTCTCCCTGCCTTAACACCGTATACAGGGTTCCTTCAAATATCCTACTGATAACACGTGATGATGTGTCTACTTAATTCACTATCATTTTTTTATCACTTCTTATTTTTACATTTTATCTTCTTTTCCTTCCATTCTGAGTGTTTATTATTAAATTATTGTAAACTTATCTAAAATATATTTAGTTCGATTAAGCTAAATTAAATTTCGCTTGTTATAATAAGGTTAGGTAAGTTTTCTAAGGTTCTTCTGGTACAAAATTATAAATTTTTACACATTAACATAAATGAAAGGACTTAATTTTAAATGAGTTCTTGCACGACCAGTTTTACTATTCGGCACGATATATATATCAATGCGAATAGGATAAACTGGTCAGTTGCAAGAACTCATTTAAAATTAAGTCCTTTCATTTATTTGTAAAAATTTATAATTTTGTACCAGAAGAACTTAGAAAACTTACCTAACCTTATTTTCACAAGCGAAATTTAATTTAGCTAATCGAACTAAATATATTTTAGATAAGTTTACAATAATTTAATAATAAACATATATATATATATATATATATATATATATATATATATATATATATATATATATATATATATATTCTCGATTAGGTAAAACTGGTCAATTAGCAAGAACTCATCTAAAATTAAGTCCTTTCTAAAATTTCTCTTATACGTTTAAAGATATATTTTTTCATTTATGTTAATGTAAGAATTTATAATTTTATACCAAGAGAAACTTTGAAAACCTACCTAACCTTATTACAACAAGCGCAATTTAATTAGCCGACCCAATTAAATATATTTTAGATACGTTAACATTAATTTAATAATAAACAAACACAATGAAATATATTTTTTCCGTTATTATTCAAAAATGATTTTGGCGAAATTATTGATACACAAATTTTCACTTGTCTTATATGGAATGAGCTTGCTATTTAACCAAAATAAGTTTTACCTAATCATGAATACATAATATATATATATATATATATATATATATATATATATATATATATATATATATATATATATATATATATATATATATATATATATATATATTCTCCATGGGGAAATGGAACAGAATTCTTCCTCCGTAAGCAATGCGTGTCGTAAGAGGCGACTAAATGCCGGGAGCAAGGGCTAGTAACCCCTTCTCCTGTATATATTACTAAATGTAAAAGGAGAAACTTTCGTTTTCCTTTTGGGCCACCCTTCGGTGGGAAACGGCCGACGTGTTGAAAGAAAGAAGATATATATATATATATATATATATATATATATATATATATATATATATATATATATATATATATATATTATATATATGGGGTCCACCTCTGGTGTGAATTGTGGGTCCAATAGCCTCGGAGAAGTGGATAAAAGGCTTCAAGGAAGAATATTTAGATGTCTTTCTGAAGCCATTTGAATATTCCACTTCCCTACCACCCCATCTTTTAATAAATATATATAAAATTTATTTCAAGATACAATACATTGTCAAAATACATTAACAAGAATACAATAGTGAGTAAACCAACATAGATGACAACTCAGAGCTACATGTCAAATACTTCGTCCAGCTCCCAGGTAGTGGGCCGCGTGCCCAGAATACTGCAGGCATTTTCCTCTGGATCGCAACACTGAGTCTCTGAAAGAGGAAGCTGGTCGCCCTGTGGTCCTTGGTTTCTATGATGAATTTTCCACCCAGCTCCTTGAGAAACTTTAGAGCACACTTGCCCCATGCTCCATGGGTCTCCGACCCTATTGGGATGAAGTTATAGCAAGAGGGAAGGTCTTCATATTTGCGGGTCTTCTGGGTCTCCCTGTGGCTGGCAGCTCCACCCCTTCGGCTAAGGAGTGTGGCAGGTAGGTGTCTGCCAATGTGGCAGCACAGGTGTAGACCCAAACAATCTGCTTACCATCCTTCCAGGGAGCATGGTGGCTCCATCAGGACGCTTTTGACTTCCATCAGACCTCTGCACTTGGGGTTCCCGTTGAGCTGGGCAACGGGCTGTGGCGAGGCTTCTCTTTATGATGTCACTGACCTCCTCATGTCTAGCATACTTCCCTTCTGATGTGTGACACATTAGACCATGAAGTCCGAATTGATCAGCCGTCGCCCTGCCGCAAATACACCTATGTTCGGTGAGTATGGGGGCGGCTAGGCGAAGAGCAACACCAATCCGAATGGCCTGTGGGTCGAGTCGAGTCCCCAGAGAGGAATGGGAACAGCTAGAAGAAATCTCCTGAGTGTGGTGCCTTCATCGCTAGGAGACGAGCTTTGTCCTTTCCTGAAGCGTTGTTGAGCATTGTGTTGGCAATTTTTTCCATGATCGGTTTGTCCCAGTGGGACTGTTTGTGCTCTTTGGGAGGAGATGGTTTACTGGAGGAGTCTGCCAGGATGTCCCACTGCACTGCTGCTTCAATGAACTTGGGGTCTTGAGCTCCGACCACACCTCTCAAACGTTCAGGGACAATTCTCTTGACTAATCCACAGGAGGCCAAACACGATGACAGAAATGCAGGTAACGCTACCTGCCTTGCTTTGCGCATCCTTATACGTACCTCCCAGTCGCACTGGGAGGGTTGCCTGCTCATTGTACCCACGAACGAGTGGTATTGATCAATAACAACACTGCGACTAGCCAAGGACTCGAACCCATGTTGTTTTGGCCCGCCTGATGGTGAGAGAACACCACATGACGCTCTAACCCACAGGACCACCAAGTGAGTAGAATGAAATTAGCTCAGATTCACCCTCACCACCGTATGTCCTTGGATCACGGTAAAACACCTATCTCTGTTGGGTGCGTGATTCTTGTAGGATTTGGTGGTCCTGTGGGTTAGAGCGTCATGTGGTTTTCGCTCACCACGAGGTGGGCCAAAACAACATGGGTTCAATCTTGGCTTGTCGCAGTGTGTATTGATCAATACCACTCGTTCGTGGTACATATATATATATATATATATATATATATATATATATATATATATATATATATACACACACATACAGGAAGAGAGAGAATTATTGAAAATCTTACCAATATTTAAGCTAAAACAATGATAAGCCTCACTGACACAAAGCCAGGCAAATACACACAAAAAAATGACTAATGGTTATCTTACCTAAGTTTCTCACCGAGTGGAGTTCGAACCTACGGCAAACTAGAACTAGCAAGTCAGTGCTCTATCCACTATACAATGTTGGCATATCAAGATTCACCCAACGAGGTGTACGTATTTCTATGCATATTAGGAAGGTTGGCATGGGCTCCACTGTGAACAAAAAGCACGTTTTTACAGACGAATTTCACTCAGGCACGCATGTGGCGTGTTCTAGCGCACGTCCCATCATAGCTGTTCATAACGGCCTTGAAGGGACTAACATGAATTAAAAATAAATGATAAATTACGATATTACAGGAAAATAATTATATAAACCAAATGATACAGTTAACAGAAACTTAATCGACGAACTTCAATTTTCATATATTTTAAGTATTTCAGAAGTAAACTTTAGACATTAGTTGAGCCTACCATTCAACAGGAACCTTCCGAAGAAAATGGTTATCAACAATTTTCAAGAGAGAAAACGGAACTACTCTTTCCCCTGGGGAATCCAGGATACTCATGTTTAATATTATTGTTAATATAACTTATGTTAATGGCAGTTCTAACGAAGTTTTCGACTTCAAAACCTCTTTTAGTTGGGTGTATTGATGCTGAGGGAAGGACTCTTGATCAAAGGAATTGAAGCCACCCTTGTTGATTACCTCCCATTTCCCCATTATTGATACAGACGTTGTTCTGTATCACCCATGAAAGGTGATACAAAAACAGACATTAGTGGCATTAAATTGTAATGACCTGACTTTATATTATTACCACCGTTTTCATCTCTCTTTTCCTCCTTCCGTTATTCCATAATTCTCCCTCTTCCATATCTTTCCCTTCCTTCTACAATATCATCACCACCGCTCATCCCTCCATCCCTCTCTTTCCTTCCAGTAAACTCATCAAGAGAATGACAAGTGTTAAGTGAGTCTCAGTACATCATGGCCTGATGTACTCACATCAGTCTGGTTTACAGCACAAGACTCATGTATTCCGATACACTCAGCTTCCCCTTCTCCACACACACTACCCCTTGCCCAACCTGCGCAGATCAACCAGAAGACCCGACACTGACCAATTATAAGAGACACAAATACAGACACACTGTTCCCCTTTACAGGAAACACAAACCAGAATGCACACACATATACACTCGCCTTCACAGACTGCCGGGGTACACAAACAACCTGGCTGCTCAGGTTAACAGTGTAACGAACTTCTGTAGTGTTCCCGTGGGGCAAGAGCACAGCTATTTTTTCTTTGCTCTCACTCTTACTCAGAAATTTGCAGAGTTTAGGAAGTCAGATTTTTTTTTAGCATCTTATTTTTTTAGGTTAGCAATTCTCTTCCTAACCCTCCCATTATCTTTCCATTAACGTTGTATTTTTATTATTACTCTAACACTTCCTCGTGTTTTTCATATTTTAGTAGTTCTATTGTCATTCTTGCCTTTCTTTTAATTAATTTTTCCTCTTCGTATTCTAATCTTGGCTGTTCTTAAACACACATTCCAATACGCAGAAAAATACAACCATCAATGTGCATTTTTAACCCGTTTCTGTATTTTTAGCGAAGACTTGTTTATTCCCAAGTTGGAAATTGAGAAGTGGGAATGTCACGCGAGGTGTGATGAGATTCCCGGCATTTCCTGATGATTCCTGGCACTGCTAAGTGCTGAGGAATGACCCATTTCCCAAGCAAGGTCACCATCAGCCGCATACCAGGTAGATGGTGGTGAGGATGATGGTGGTTGTAGTGATGGTGGTTGTAGTGATAGTGGTTGTAGTGATGGTGGTTGTGATGGTGGTGATGGTGAGGATGGGGGTTGTGGTGGTGATAGTGAGGATTGTGGTTGTGGTGGTGATGGTGAGGATTGTGGTTATGGTGGTGATGGTGAGGATGGTGGTTGTGGTGGTGACGGTGAGGATGGTGGTTGTGGTGGTGATGGTGAGGATGGTGGTTGTGGTGGTGATGGTGAGGATAGTGGTTGTGGTGGTGATGGTGAGGATGGTGGTTGTGGTGGTGATGGTGAGGATGGTGACGATTGTGACAGTGAGGATGGTGGTTGTGATGGTTGTTGTGATGGTGATGATGGTGGTGGTGGTGAGGATGGGGGTTGTGGTGGTGATGGTGAGGATGGTGACGATTGTGACAGTGAGGATGGTGGTTGTGATGGTTGTTGTGATGGTGATGATGGTGGTGGTGGTGAGGATGGGGGTTGTGGTGGTGATAGTGAGGATTGTGGTTGTGGTGGTGATGGTGAGGATTGTGGGTATGGTGGTAATGGTGAGGATGGTGGTTGTGGTGGTGATGGTGAGGATGGTGGTTATGGTGGTGATGGTGAGGATTGTGGTTATGGTGGTGATGGTGAGGATTGTGGTTATGGTGGTGATGGTAAGGATGGTGGTTGTGGTGGTGATGGTGAGGATGGTGGTGATTGTGACAGTGAGGATGGTGGTTGTGATGGTGAAGATGATGATGGTAGTGGTGATGGTGAGGATTATGGTGGTAGTGGTGGTAATGATTATGATGAGGCTGGTGGTGATGATGAACAATAAGAACGAGGGTGATAGCATTGATAATGGTAACATAATACACCGTTACAGCTACACTACACACTAACATAACCTCAACACTACACACTAACATAACCTCAACACTACACACTAACATAACCTCAACACTACACACTAACATAACCTCAACACTAACACTAACATAACTCAACACTACACACTAACATAACCTCAACACTACACACTAACCTCAACACCTAACCTCAACACTACACACAACATAACCTCAACACTACACACTAACATAACCTCCAACACTACCCCAACACTACACACTCAACCTCAACACTACACTAACACTAACCTCAACACTACACACTAACATAACCTCAACACTACACACTAACATAACCTCAACACTACACACTAACATAACCTCAACACTACACACTAACATAACCTCAACACTACACACTAACATAACCTCAACACTCTACAATACACTAACATAACCTCAACACTACACACTAACATAACCTCAACACTACACACTAACATAACCTCAACACTACACACTAACCTCAACACTACACACTAACATAACCTCAACACTACACACTAACATAACCTCAACACTACACACTAACCTCAACACTACACACTAACATAACCTCAACACTACACACTAACATAACCTCAACACTACACACTAACATAACCTCAACACTACACACTAACATAACCTCAACACTACACACTCAACATAACCTCAACACTACACACTAACATAACCTCAACACTACACACTAACATAACCTCAACACTACACACTAACATAACCTCAACACTACACACTAACATAACCTCAACACTACACTAACATAACCTCAACACTACACACTAACATAACCTCAACACTACACACTAACATAACCTCAACACTACACACTAACATAACCTCAACAAAATCAACACACTAACATAACCTCAACACTACACACTAACATAACCTCAACACTACACACTAACATAACCTCAACACTACACACTAACATAACCTCAACACTACACACTAACATAACCTCAACACTACACACTAACATAACCTCACACACTACACACTAAACATAACTCCTCAACACTACACACTAACATAACCTCAACACTACACACTAACCTAACCTCAACCTAACCTAACACTACACACTAACATAACCTCAACACTACACACTAACATAACCTCAACACTACACACTAACATAACCTCAACACTACACACTAACATAACCTCAACACTACACACTAACATAACCTCAACACTACACACTAACATAACCTCAACACTACACACTAACATAACCTCAACACTACACACTAACATAACCTCAACACTACACACTAACATAACCTCAACACTACACACTAACATAACCTCAACACTACACATAACATAACCTCAACACTACACACTAACATAACCTCAACACTCACACTAACATAACCTCAACACTACACACTAACATAACCTCAACACTACACACTAACATAACCTCAACACTACACACTAACATAACCTCAACACTACACACTAACATAACCTCAACACTACACACTAACATAACCTCAACACTACACACTAACATAACCTCAACACTACACACTAACATAACCTCAACACTACACACTAACATAACCTCAACACTACACACTAACATTCTACTCATCTTGCACTAATACTGACCACTAGAAGACAGTAAATTTAATAATATTATCTTGCTTCAGTTTTATCAACATTAGGTTACTAGGATTGTTTTCGGTGCAAATTATCTTATGATAATTCGACTAAGTCACAAACACATTTATAAAGTTACATGAAGATTACATTTGTATATACTCACGGATAAGTACTAAACCCGCTGGGTCATGCAGTGCCTTGGGAATGGGAGGTCATCAGGTATGATCCAAGGAAGGGGAGAGTATCTCCAACTCCTTGCATCAAGAGCTCTGCACCAGCATCAAGCCGTCTCCCTTCAAGAGAGTGAATTTTAATGCCCTTGTTGTATCAAGTGGCATCATTACAAGAAATCTGATTTCCCGTCGAGTCATCCTAATTCTGGTCTCAATTTGTCACCGTGAGAGCTATTAAATCACGTTGACTAAATAACAAAAAGGCACAATACCGTGACTGGAACAATACACACACAACCCGCACATATAAAAGAGAGGAGCTTACGACGACGTTTCGGCCCGACTTGGACCATTTACAAAGTCACACTGACCTCCGGATTTCTGTAACATCAACAACCTCAATTAAACTGACATCAACAATCTCAACTAAACTGACATCAACCCTTGAGGAGAGTCACATAAACGAGGCTACAACAATTTTTTTATTAAGTTTCTCTTAACTATATCCATATTATGTTGATAAACTGGGCTTTTAAAATTGGACGAGTTCAATGTTCTTCAAACCTTAATAAAAAAAAACAGGCATCTTTTGTCTTAATTCCATTCTGCAAATCAATTTATACTGCAACTTGGCCATCCCCCGCTGAAGATAAATTCTCAGAAAATTGAAGCTCAATCTTCACATTGGTAAAATCGAGGTCAGTATATTTATACCTGTGTTCAATACCTGTCATTCTGCCTGTCTGAACGTAGCCACTGAACCATCACAACATACACGTAACGATCTCAATTTAGGAAGTTGGCAGATACTACTACAATATACTACCTTTAACTGTCCTGCGTCCTACATTCTTATTAATTTATGATAATTGTCTCCACCTCTGCCTTACACTCTTCCAGTAGTGGTCTTTTCTTCTTTTGTAACAATGTCTTAATACATTTTAACTCTGATGACCAGTCACCGGGGCTCTCAATTACAGGTTCCTGGGACACCATATGAAACGATCATTTCTCGTGCGCTGTTAAATTAACTGAATTAATCCAGTGCAACCGTACATTCCCCTATGTTATACTAAGTGGATTTTCTATTACCAAAACTCTGCAAGGTTAATTAAATTTTATTGTTTCAGTTACACTATTCCTATGATACCATTAAGTTATTCTTATTCCTTCGTTTTGTAGTTTGACTAAATTCTTTCCTATCTGTTCATAAAAACAGAAGGAATCAACTGAGGTGCACTATAGTAAGTGTAGCACATATGTATATCATTACTAGCACACAGTCACAGTGTTTTTCGTGACAGACCGAGGTAATTAAGAGATGTAATCAGCTCCAGGACCTGCAGCACTGGCTTGACATGACGTTTACATTTATATACTTCAGAGTCTTGGGTATATATGTCATTTCTGCTAACGATCCTTGGGGTCATTGCCGAAGACTCGGTCTCTAACCAGACTGGTACAACCAATATGGAAAGAAAATCATTTATATATTTTAACTGTTTCAGTAATTTTGCTACTAATATCTAAATAGTTTTTAAACTTCTACATTCATAACTTAATTTAATCTTTATTAATTCCCAAACATATCGTTTGACACAAACTACATAATTTTGCAATGTGCAAACTTAGTCTATCACTTAACTTGAAGCAACATGTCACTGTATATATGGTTGGCTTTATCCTGCGAGGGTGAATTACGGAAACCCTATGATTCACCCGGGAGTTGATTATAGTTCAGAACGGATCAAAACTTTGTTTAAAATTTTATCTCCAATTTATTAACAACTTATGAGTTATACCAGCCATGGATTAGCTCATTTTCTCTTTTTCACTCACTGAAATAAAAAATAACTTAGGACTCGATAGTTTTATATGTGACATGCCTAATTTGAAAGATTTTATACATGATATGCAGCCTTATACTATACCCCAGACTTTCTTTCATGCAAATTATAACTCATAAAGAGTATTAGCGTTTCTTTAACACTCAGACTAAGCAGCTTTATCAAAGGCTTTTTCTAATCCAACAAATACTAGATATTTGGGGCATTGGATGAACACTAATTAATACAGCCAAAAAAACTTATATTATTGGGAAGCCAAAAATTTACATGTCCGCTAGAGCATTTAGTATTTCTTAAGAGTTTTCTTCCTCCCCAGAAGCAGAAACTTCTCATAGTGCGATATTATGACGTTCCATCACACGATATCAGTACAAGTGATCTCAACAATGTTTATAAAATGTGATATATTATCTTCATACTTTGGCAACTCCTTCCTCGTGCAACTAAGTGCAGAGAAAGTTGCAAGGTAGATTGAGTCAGTCTCGGATATCTCTGCAGACTTGGATGTAACACAGAAAATATATTTGTTTACCATGTACTTTCTGATGTATTTAAATATTTTTATGCAAACACAAGCTTGGTGGCTGGCTGGCAGGCTCGCTAGCTGGCTCTCACTATTACATTAGTAAATAAAAAATATCCTTCCTGGCTCCTTCCCAAAAAAAACTGAGCTGAAATATATGAAAACGAAACAGCGGGAAGAAATGGAGACAACTGTCCAACTAGTTTCCTTTGATGAAAGCGCTCAAACTTCCCTCTCTTTCTAAAAAAAACACACTAGCAATATCATTGGTTCCAAGTTCGTGTTTTCTTGAACCCTCTTAAACGACGAATATAATTATTGTTATATATATATATATATATATATATATATATATATATATATATATACATACATATTATCAAACACATAAAGGTATAACCTGTGCCTAGCACGACTAACTTCCATCACTGTTATAGAAGTATGCAATATATATAAGCTAAATGGTCAGTCAGTTAAATGAAGAAAAATACTGTGTTTGTGTGTGTGTGTGTGTGTGTGTGTGTGTGTGTGTGTGTGTGTGTGTGTGTGTGTGTGTGTGTTGTGTTTAATGTTTTCAGAAAGAATGAATACACAAAAACTTTATATCAAACATTATAAAGTTCGCAATAAATAGTTGTGCTCTCTCTCTTTCTCTCCCACTCATCTTTCTCTCTATATATCTCTCTCTCACACACAAGAATGTAAATAATAATGAAATATTATAATGACTTTAATTTTACCAGAAACGTAAATCTTGAGAGTCTGAATGAGTTAACGTATGTGAAACGTGAGTGGTGGGCACCGTAGAGTTATTTATAAGTCAAAGTGCTGACGTGTAGGTCAAGTAACTCAGGATCTTCTCCAAACAACAAACTTAAACTGAAAATAATTAGATGAATGTTAAAAAGTTGTTGAATCAAATAAGCACATAAAATCAAGTGCAGTATACCTCCATCGTGGTCACCTTAACTACACCTGACCTTTCTTACCATCGTGGTCACCATAACTACACCTGACCTTTCTTACCATCGTGGTCACCTTAACTACACCTGACCTTTCTTACCATCGTGGTCACCTTAACTACACCTGACCTTTCTTACCATCGTGGTCACCTTAACTACACCTGACCTTTCTTACCATCGTGGTCACCATAACTACACCTGACCTTTCTTACCATCGTGGTCACCTTAACTACACCTGACCTTTCTTACCATCGTGGTCACCTTAACTACACCTGACCTTCTTCATTGGTCACATTAATCACACCTGACAATCTTCCTACACACCTGATCACCTTAACCACACTTGCCCATCTTCAATACACACCTGTCATTTCACCAACACCTACCCACCGTCCCAATTATAATACCTTGAACTTTAAAACTAAGATAACTGGAGAGGGAAGGGGTGGATCGAGGGGTTAAAAGGGCCTGTTAATAGCTAAAGGAAAGAGTAAATGAAGAGGGAGTGAGGGAAAATGGATGAGGGGGAAAGGGAGGTAGGAGAGCGGGAGAAGGGAGGGAGGGAGGAGGGACAGGGTAAGGAGAAAAGAAGAAAATGTTGGAAGGGGCAAGGAATAGAAGGAAGGAGAAAGAAAGAGAGAGAGAGAAAGGAAGAGAGGGGAGAGACGGAGGGAGGAAAAAAAGAGGAAGGGATGGAGAAAGAGGTTCTTAATTAACCTGAGCAGCCAACTCTGCCAGACTCCGGGATAAGTCTGCAAAATGTGGGAGACGAGAAGAAAAAAAAGACGAAAATAATACTCCCTCCCCTCCTCTTCCACCCCCTTCCTCTCCCCATCTCTCACCCCAACCTCAATCCCTCCCCCACATGCGGGTAAATACAATTTTTCTCTTCTAAAGTCTCTCCTGCTTGTTTGTACTTCATGGTAAAATCACGTCTTCCTCTGCCTCCTCCCTTGTAAACATGAGAATGATGAGGATGGTGGTGATGGTTGCGGAGATAATGATGACAGAGGTGATAATGGAGGCTGTGATGGTGATGTGGTATAAGGGGGGTAAGGGTTATGAATGTGGTAATAATTACAGCATATCGACAATAATGTTATTTATATTCTTTGAATTTGCACTCTTACCCCTGTATACCTTCCTCTGTCATGTCGTAGCAACCAATCCAACCAATCCCATAATCTCCGCTAAGTTACACACACACATATATATATTGTGTGTGTGTGTGTGTGTGTGTGTGTGTGTGTGTGTGTGTGTGTGTGTGTGTGTCGTGCCGAATAGGTAAAACTGGTCAATTAGCAAGAACTCATTAAAATTTTCTCGTATACGTTTAAAGACATATTTTTTTCATTTATATTAATGTAAAAATTAATAATTTTGTACCAAAAGAACCTTAGAAAACTTATTACCTAACCTTATTATAACAAGCGCAGTTTAAATTAGCGTAATCCAACTAAATATATTTTAGATAAGCTTACAATTTTATAATAAACAAACACAATGAAATATATTTTTTTCGCTAGGCTCTGAATCATTTTATCGAAATTACTGCTTACACAAATTTTTCGCTTGCTTTATTCGGCAAGAAGAGCTTTGCTATTTAATCCAAAATTGCACGTTTTACCTATTTACATATATATATATATATATATATATATATATATATATATATATATATATATATATATATATATATATATATATATATATATATAATGTGTGTGTGTGTGTAGAGAAAATCACAAATTAATTCAATTACTATTTTTTATACTGGTTTTCTATATATATATATATATATATATATATATATATATATATATATATATATATATATACGAGGGAGATAAAATAAGTTTGAGCCAAACCCTGACTGGTCAGTCCTACAGCTTCAATATTTTAGTGGCTTAAAGTCAAGTGCATTGAAATCAATCAATTATAAGCTACTAGCTTTTATGATTAAATGTTTGCTGTTTCAGATCCGAGAAGATCTGCAGCATCATTATCAAGCACCGTCCTGTCATTGAGGAAATCACGCCCTCAGTGATTCATGCTCCCATGATGATCATGTACCAGGGTCAATCTCCTTCATATTCTACAGTCAAGAGGTGGCCTGCAGAATACGGTCGTGGCAGGAAATCGGTCACGACATTATTAAAAAGGAAAACATTGAGGCCGAGGAGGGAATTGTAATGGAGGATCAAAGAGTGGCGACGCGTCAGATAGCGAACTCTCTGGGGATTAATTATGGCTCAGTTTAATCCATTCAGCACGAACATTTGGCTATGAGTAAGGACTGTGCTTGCTGGGTACGGGAAATGTTGACTCCCGTAATGAAGGGAGACGGGATGCGATGTTCAGAGGAAAATTTTAAGCTGATGAAACTGGACTGGGAAAAACTTAAGCAGCGGCTTGTAAACAAGGAATGAGATATGGATTCATCACTATGAGCCTGAGTTCAAGCAACCTTCCAAACCATGACAGCACACCACTTCTCCGACACCAAAGAAATTCAAGGTCGCACCAACCCTATTCTTCCCTGTGACTTCCAGCTGTTTCCTAAATTGAAGGGCCACCTACGTGGGACGCGCAACAAAGATAACGATGACCTCAAGACAAAAACGAAAACAAAACCTTGTTTTTGAGAGGAATAGATAAGCTTTATTAACATGTTCATGGTGACTATGTTGAATAATAAAGTTAGATCTCTTTACTCCCGTTTCTCTTAATATTTCATGCTTGAAAGTCATCAGTAATTTTTGCCGAATAAGCAGAGTGAAAAAATCATTCAATATAGGAAAATCAATCTCAACATAAAGAAAAATTATAAATCACTAATTTTAATTAATATTAAGTCATTTTAAACTGATCTATAATACTTTTTAAACACTTACTCTAAAATAAATTACATTAATTATAGAAGAATAAAATTAATTCTTCAAGTTAGTTTTGGTGCAAAACTAAAAATGTTTACTCCATTTTTAATGGAAAAATATACCGTATCTATTTATCAATAAAATGTAATTTTATTAATGTTTAAAGCAATGCGGCTTATTTGACAAATTTTGCATATTAGCTAAGAGGCATTGGTGTCCGCAAGTCATCACAGATTGCGCTACCTGCTTTTCTGTCCTCATGCATTGCATCCAGAGGGATTGTCGCAGCGATTCTCCCTGAACATCTTAGGGACAAGATTAGAGTCGAGGACCAAAAGTTCATTGAGGGAGCCAGGATCTGGGATAATCTAACAGGCTCTGAAACCAGACCTGCTCCCCCCAACAACTACAAACAGTCGCACTGGGATTGCCCAATAGTGGAGAATATAGCCTCAACAATGCTTCAGAGTGTGTCAGGGAAAGATAGAACCCGCCTCCTGGCAGTGAGAGCTCCTCATGCAGGGGACTTTCTGTTGGATGTTCCCAACTCCAGACTTGGCACACGCCTCGACCCACAGACCATCCGAAAAGGTGTTGCCCTTCGACTTGCCGCCCCTATTCTCTCCGAACCTTCACTGAATGTTCTGTACTGAAGGTCCTTCACTGAATGTCTTATACTGAATATCCTATACTGAATGTCCTTCACAGAATGTCCTTCACAGTATGTCCTATACTGAATGTCCTTCACAGAATGTCCTATACTGAATGTCCTTCACAGAATGTCCTATACTGAATGTCCTTCACAGAATGTCCTTCACAGTATGTCCTATACTGAATGTCCTTCACTGAATGTCTTATACTGAATGTTCTTCACTGAATGTCCTATACTGAATGTCCTTCACTGAATGTCCTATACTGAATGTCCTATACTGAATGTCCTTCACAAAATGTCCTTCACAGTATGTCCTATACTGAATGTCCTTCACTGAATGTCTTATACTGAATGTCCTTCACTGAATGTCCTATACTGAATGTCCTATACTGAATGTCCTATACTGAATGTCCTTCACAGAATGTCCTATACTGAATGTCCTTCACTGAATGTCTTATACTGAATGTCCTTCACTGAATGTCTTATACTGAATGTCCTATACTGAATGTCCTATACTGAAAGTCCTATACTGAATGTCCTATACTGAATGTCCTATACTGAATGTCCTTCACTGAATGTCTTATACTGAATATCCTATACTGAATGTCCTTCACTGAATGTCTTATACTGAATGTCCTATAATGATTGTTTTACACGGTAGACTGTGTGACCTACACGGTAACCTGTGTGACCTACACGGTAGATTGTGTGGCCTACACGGTAGGTTGTGTGACCTACACGGTAGGCTGTGTGACCTACACGGTAACCTGTGTGACCTACACGGTAACCTGTGTGACCTACACGGTAACCTGTGTGACCTACACGGTAGGTTGTGTGACCTACACGGTAACCTGAGTGACTTATACGGTAACCTGTGTGACCTACACGGTAGATTGTATGACCTACAGGGTAGACTGTATGACCTGACCTACACGGTAGGCTGTGTGACCTACACGGTAACCTGAGTGACTTATACGGTAACCTGTGTGACCTACACGGTAGGTTGTATGACCTACACGGTAGACTGTGTAGTGTAAAACTCGCAGTGGGGGGGGGTCATACATCCGCCTGGGGGGAAACGAGAGTCAATCAAGTCCAGTCTGAGGAACAGGTAATTAGCTCCAGAATCCTTAGATCAAGAGCTCTTCACCAACATCTAGGCCAGCCCGCTTTTAGTCCACTCTCGCTCATTTCAAAACCAATTATAGTCAGGTAGCAGTTGCCACTCCTCTGTTAATATACTTTTTTGTAACTTCGTAATGATTGGTCATTAATTTGCTGTTATGGAAAGTGTCAGCCAGTGTAGTTTTCCACAAGGTCAGCCAGTCAGATTGCCCATCAGGGTTATTGGGAATAAATGAGAAATGGGTGTTTATATAGTCGCTCTGAGTGTATTGATTTATCAAATTGGGCGTGGTGATTCAGTGGTGGTGGTGGTACTGGTAGGTGGTGGTTGTGGTACTGGTAGGTGGTGGTTGTGGTGCTGGTAGGTGGTGGTTGTGGTGCTGGTAGGTGGTGGTTGTGGTGCTGGTAGGTGGTGGTTGTGGTGCTGGTAGGTGGTGGTTGTAGTGCTGGTAGGTGGTGGTTGTGGTACTGGTTGGTGGAGATGGGAGGTGGTGGGGGTGTGGGGACTGTTTGATCGTGGTAGTGGGAGATGGTGGGAGAATTTGGTGGTGGTACTGGTAGGTGGTGTTACTGGTTGTTATTGCAGTGACACTTGCGATGGTGGTTAGTGGTACTGGTAGAGAGTGGTACTTGTGATGGTGGTATTGACACTAGTTGCACTGTTGATGATGGTAATGGCAGTGGTGATGGTGGTAGCGGCAGTGGTGATGGTGTTAGTGGCAGTAAAGATTGTGGTAGCGGCGTTGATGATGGTGGTAGTATCATTTATGATAGTGGTAGCAGCAATGGTGATGGTAATGGCAATGATGCAATGGTAGTTTCGGTAGTGGCAGTGATGATGGTGGTAGTATCATTTATGATGGTAGTAATAGTATTTATAATGGTGGTAATAGCAATGGTGATGGTAGCGACTATGGTGGTGGTTGTAATAGCAGTAGTGGTGTGGCAGTGGTGGTAGCGGTAGTGATGGTGGTAGTAGCAGTAGAGGTGGTGGCAGTGGTGGTAGCGGTAGTGATGGTGGTTGTGGTGGTGGTACTTGGAGGCACATCAAACTATTATTGGATTCAAATGTCGTACAGTGAACAATACTGAAGAAAAGACACTTAGGCGGACAAGCTTTTGTTGGGACAACTTTACTGTGTGTAGAGCTTTATTAAGTCATGAATGACTTTACTCTCTGTGTAGAGCTTTATCAAGTCATGAATGACTTTACTTTCTGTGTAGAGCTTTATCAAGTCATGAATGACTTTACTTTCTGTGTAGAGCTTTATCAAGTCATTTGTGACTTTACTTTCTGTGTAGAGCTTTATCAAGTTATGAATGACTTTACTTTCTGTGTAGAGCTTTATCAAGTCATGAATGACTTTACTTTCTGTGTAGAGCTTTATCAAGTCATGAATGACTTTACTCTCTGTGTAGAGCTTTATCAAGTCATGAATGACTACTTTCTGTGTAGAGCTTTATCAAGTCATGAATGACTACTTTCTGTGTAGAGCTTTATCAAGTCATGAATGACTTTACTTTCTGTGTAGAGCTTTATCAAGTCATGAATGACTTTACTCTCTGTGTAGAGCTTTATCAAGTCATGAATGACTTTACTTTCTGTGTAGAGCTTTATCAAGTCATGAATGACTTTACTGTCTGTGTAGAGCTTTATCAAGTCATGCATGACTTTACTTTCTGTGTAGAGCTTTATCGTCATGAATGACTTTACTTTCTGTGTAGAGCTTTATCAAGTCATGAATGACTTTACTCTCTGTGTAGAGCTTTATCAAGTCATGAATGACTACTTTCTGTGTAGAGCTTTATCAAGTCATGAATGACTTTACTTTCTGTGTAGAGCTTTATCAAGTCATGAATGACTTTACTCTCTGTGTAGAGCTTTATCAAGTCATGAATGACTACTTTCTGTATAGAGCTTTATCAAGTCATGAATGACTTTACTCTCTGTGTAGAGCTTTATCAAGTCATGAATGACTACTTTCTGTGTAGAGCTTTATCAAGTCATGAATGACTTTACTTTCTGTGTAGAGCTTTATCAAGTCATGAATGACTTTACTCTCTGTGTAGAGCTTTATCAAGTCATGAATTAATTTACTGTGTAGAGCTTTATCAAGTCATGGAGGGCTTGATAGAGCTGTAAAGGCTTTGTCGTGCAGCATTTCTGTTCTTCATTACAGCTAGTGTTATTGGTCAGTGTGTGGTGTGATCAGTGCGTGGAGTCAGCAGCTTACACTGGTACAAATCTTCCTTGTCAACCTCACCCGTCAACAAGAGTCGATATTGCGCTCTCCTTCATTATATTAAGTCTCCCAGATCTTCCTCCCTTCATGCAGGACCCTGGGGAGGAAGGGATATCTTAGTACCCCTCAAGAACTCTTGACTCAAGGAATTAGAGCTGTACTCCCCTTCCTTGTATGAAACCTGATTGTCTCCCGTTCCCCAGGTATGCCCCCTACGATTTAGCTCCCCTGAATTTATATATATATATATATATATATATATATATATATTATATATATATATATATATATATATATATATATATATATATATATACATGCATACAAATACACATATGCTTAGGTAGAGGTGTTGGGCTGCTGCACCCAGGGTAACACTGTCAACACAGGTGGCATGACAAGCCAGGCTAAGGCAGGGCAGGAAGGCAGGGCAGGAAGGCAGGGCAGGAAGGCAGCGGATGGCAGCAAGGCAGCGGATGGCAGCAAGGCAGGAAGGCAGCGGATGGCAGGAAGGCAGCGGATGGCAGGAAGGCAGCGGATGGCAGGAAGGAAGCTAGAGAACAAGTGAGGGAGATGAAGAGGGCAAAGTAAGGAAGAAGGAGAGATAGGAGAAGAAAAGGAGATAGAATAAAGACAGAAAAAGAAGGAAGAAATTAAGGGAAATAAGATAGAGATGTTTTCAACAGCGGAAAGGCTGAGGAACAACTACAAAAATAGCAAAGGAAATATTATAATACTGGTGAGAATGAAGGAGAGAGAAAGAGAGGGAGATGAAGGAGTATGGGAAGGATGAGAATGAAGTGTGGGAGTGAAGAGTGAGTGGGGAAATTGTAGCGGCAAATTTAAATAAATGATGGTAGTTGCGATAGATGGTGATTTAGGTAGATGGAGATGGTTTAAACAGTTTGGTCTGGATTGATGATGGTGGTTATTACGTATATAGATGTAGACATGGGCTGCACATCTCGCTGTAATAACCACTTATGTAGATGAATGGTTCACAGAACCGACGAGTTGGTAAATTAGACACATATGCAACACTTGGGTATCTTTATTCCACATTGGGCAAATGTGGCACCTCCTACGACTTCTGCACCTCTCCTGTCTACAGTATATAAGCTACCTCATCGCACATATGCTGTATTATATTCAAGATTGATGGACTGACAACATCGACTCCTCCTGTTCTTCACGATTCTCCTTTGTATGGACTGATGAAGCCACTGTGTGGCGAAACGTTTCCTCAATAAAGATACCCAAGTGTTGCATATGTGTCTAATTTACCAATAACCACTTAGGAACGATCAAAGAGACAGCAGAAAATAAATTAATATATTTCCTTCATTTAAATAAGCTGGTATTTACAACATATATAACCCATGTACTATGAGGCAAATGCAAGCACAAGACACGGTGATCAATGAGGCAAATGCAAGCACAAGACACGGTGATCAATGAGACAAATGCAAGCACAAGACACGGTGATCAATGAGACAAATGCAAGCACAAGACACGGTGATCAATGAGACAAATGCAAGCACAAGACACGGTGATCAATGAGACAAATGCAAGCACAAGACACGGTGAGCAATGAGACAAATGCAAGCACAAGACACGGTGATCCGTGACGACCAGCAGAGAAAGCAAGTCTGCCAAAGTTGTTTCACGAGTGTACCACATCGCTTCACAGCTTTGGTGGGCTTCCTTGCTATTGTCTTTGTGAACTGAGGTACTGGTATAACGACGGGGCCCCTTTGATTGTTAAACCCTTAGCACCTGGTTCACTGGTCGGGAGGAAGCCTATATGGGTGTCTGACATACGCCGAATAAAATGTAACATACTCTTAGCATGCCACAGTGGTTTAAATAGACGGTGGTGGTTTAGATAGACGGTGATGGTTTAGATAGACGGTGGTGGTTTAGATAGACGGTGATGGTTTAGATAGACGGTGGTGGTTTAGATAGACGGTGATGGTTTAGATAGACGGTGGTGGTTTAGATTGATTGTGGGTGATGGTTAAGGTAAATGATGGAAGTTGTAATTTTCGAAATAACCTCATCTCAGGCTGGTCAGTTACACGACCAGCCTGCTGCTGTAAGGTGCAATGTAACAATGTTTGAAGTCTTTAAAACTACTCTGCTGGTGTAAGGTGCACTGTAACAATGTTTGAAGTCTTTAAAACTACTCTCTGCTGCTGTAAGGTGCACTGTAACAATGTTTGAAGTCTTTAAAACTACTCTCTGCTGCTGTAAGGTGCACTGTAACAATGTTTGAAGTCTTTAAAACTACTCTCTGCTGCTGTAAGGTGCACTGTAACAATGTTTGAAGTCTTTAAAACTACTCTCTGCTGCTGTAAGGTGCACTGTAACAATGTTTGAAGTCTTTAAAACTACTCTGCTGCTGTAAGGTGCAATGTAACAATGTTTGAAGTCTTTAAAACTACTCTGCTGGTGTAAGGTGCAATGTAACAATGTTTGAAGTCTTTAAAACTACTCTGCTGCTGTAAGGTGCACTGTAACAATGTTTGAAGTCTTTAAAACTACTCTGCTGCTGTAAGGTGCAATGTAACAATGTTTGAAGTCTTTAAAACTACTCTGCTGGTGTAAGGTGCAATGTAACAATGTTTGAAGTCTTTAAAACTACTCTGCTGGTGTAAGGTGCAATGTAACAATGTTTGAAGTCTTTAAAACTACTCTGCTGGTGTAAGGTGCAATGTAACAATGTTTGAAGTCTTTAAAACTACTCTGCTGGTGTAAGGTGCAATGTAACAATGTTTGAAGTCTTTAAAACTACTCTGCTGGTGTAAGGTGCAATGTAACAATGTTTGAAGTCTTTAAAACTACTCTGCTGGTGTAAGGTGCAATGTAACAATGTTTGAAGTCTTTAAAACTACTCTGCTGGTGTAAGGTGCAATGTAACAATGTTTGAAGTCTTTAAAACTACTCTGCTGGTGTAAGGTGCACTGTAACAATGTTTGAAGTCTTTAAAACTACTCTGCTGGTGTAAGGTGCAATGTAACAATGTTTGAAGTCTTTAAAACTACTCTGCTGGTGTAAGGTGCAATGTAACAATGTTTGAAGTCTTTAAAACTACTCTGCTGCTCTAAGGTGCAATGTAACAATGTTTGAAGTCTTTAAAACTACTCTGCTGGTGTAAGGTGCAATGTAACAATGTTTGAAGTCTCTAAAACTACTCTGCTGCTCTAAGGTGCAATGTAACAATGTTTGAAGTCTTTAAAACTACTCTGCTGGTGTAAGGTGCAATGTAACAATGTTTGAAGTCTCTAAAACTACTCTGCTGCTCTAAGGTGCAATGTAACAATGTTTGAAGTCTTTAAAACTACTCTGCAGGTAAGGTGCAACGTAACAATGTTTGAAGTCTTTAAAACTACTCTGCTGCTGTAAGATACAATGTAACAATGTTTGAAGTCTTTAAAACTACTCTGCTGCTGTAAGATGCAATGTAACAATGTTTTAAGTCTTTAAAACTACTCTGCTGCTGTAAGGTACAATGTAACAATGTTTGAAGTCTTTAAAACTACTCTGCAGCAGTAGGTGCAATGTTGCAATGTTTTAAAAGAGCCTCTCAAAGGTTGCAGTGTCCACATGTTATTAAGATTTAGTTATGATTCTTTTAATCTTTCCTGAGGCTACGCTCTCTCTCTCTCTCTCTCTCTCTCTCTCTCTCTCTCTCTCTCTCTCCCCGCTTATGCATGTGTTTTTTACGACATTAATCCTTTGAGTGTCTTTATATTGTCTGGATTTGTAATATATGTGTAGTGGGAGCAGGGTGGAGTGAGGTGGGGCATTAGTTGGGGAGGGGCGAGGGATGAGGTAATGGGGTAGGGGGTGAGACATGTTAGTGGATGAGCTGAGAGGTGGGAGAGGGAAGAATATGGAAGGGGTAGGAGGTATGGGCAATGAAGAAAGGGGAGAGAATAAGGTGTGAGGGGGAAGAAGTGGATAGGATGAAAGAAGCTGAAAGGAAGATAAGCAAGGGATGAGGTCGTAGGGAAAAGGAGGGGACGGAGAGAGACAAAGAAGGGAAGGTATGTAATAGGAAGAAATTAGAGGAGAGGAAAAATGGAGAAGAGAGCAATGGTGAAATATAAAGGAAAGGGATAAAGGTAAAAAAAAGGACAAGGAAAGAGAGAGGAGAACCGAGTGATGCTTTAATGTTGTGCTAAATCCTAAGCTTTAATAATAATAATAATAATAATAATAATAATAATAATAATAATAATAATATTAGTAGTAGTAGTAGTTGAGAATACTATTTCGCTCTTACTCCTCTAATACAGCTGTATTTGATGCAGAGTACTCAAAGATAATGTGTATGTCGTGCCGAATAGGTAAAACTTGCTATTTTGGATTAAATAACAACGCTCTTCTTGCCGAATAAGGCAAGCGAAAATTTGCGTATGTAATAATTTCGCAAAAATCATTCTGAACCTAACGAAAAAAAATATTTCATTGTGGTTGTTTATTGTTAAATTATTGTAAACTTATCTAAAATATATTTAGTTGGATTAGGCTAAATTAAATTGTTATAATAAAGTTGGTAAATTTTCTAAGGTTCTTTTGGTACAAAATTAATAATTTTTACAAAAACATAAATGAAAAAAGAATATATCTTTAATCGTATAAGAGAAAATTTTAGAAAGGACTTAATTTTAAATGAGTTCTTGCTAATCGACCAATTTTACCTATTTGGCACGATATATAGATATACAGTGGACCCCCGGAGTTCGTCATTAATTCGTTCCAGAATGCTGCTCAAGTGCCGATACCGAACGAATTTGTTCCCATAAGGAATAATGTAAATTAGATTAGTCCTTTTCATTTCATAACCAATCTTTGTTCTAACACTAATATTAGGTACTGAAATTGTACTCAAATTGCCACAAACACACTGACAGGTCATTTACTATTGTCTAGGAATATATACAAAGTATTTATAGGTCCCAGCAAAAGCACTTACAAAAGCACTTACAAAAATACACTTACATAATTGTTCGAGTTTGGAGCAGTACGAACTCCGGGGGC
Source organism: Cherax destructor (assembly GCA_009830355.1). Classification (NCBI taxonomy): domain Eukaryota; kingdom Metazoa; phylum Arthropoda; class Malacostraca; order Decapoda; family Parastacidae; genus Cherax; species Cherax destructor. The sequence goes on from WNWK01000279.1 coordinate 184,057, forward strand.
CCATTGTATATATATATATATATATATATATATATATATATATATATATATATATATATATATATACACAATGCAAGGAGGGAAGAGTATATGGAGAGAAAAAGAGAGGTTAAGAGAGTGGTGAAGCAATGTAAAAAGAGAGCAAATGAGAGAGTGGGTGAGATGTTATCAACAAATTTTGTTGAAAATAAGAAAAAGTTTTGGAGTGAGATTAATAAGTTGAGGAAGCCTAGGGAACAAATGGATTTGACAGTTAAAAATAGGAGAGGAGAGTTATTAAATGGAGAGTTAGAGGTATCGGGAAGATGGAGGGAATATTTTGATGAGTTGTTAAATGTTGATGAAGACAGGAAGCTGTGATTTCGTGTATAGGGCAAGGAGGAATACCATCTTGTAGGAGTGTGGAAGAGCCAGTTGTGAGTGTGGGGGAAGTTCGTGAGGCAGTGGGTAGAATGAAAGGGGGTAAGGCAGCTGGGATTGATGGGATAAAGATACAAATGTTAAAAGCAGGTGGGGATATAGTTTTGGAGTGGTTAGTGCTATTATTTAATAAATGTATGGAAGAGGGTAAGGTACCTAGGGATTGGCAGAGAGCATGTATTGTTCCTTTGTATAAAGGCAAAGGGGACAAAAGAGAGTGCAAAAATTATAGGGGATAAGTCTGTTGAGTGTACCTGGCAAAGTGTATGGTAGAGTTATTATTGAAAGAATTAAGAGTAAGACAGAAAGCAGGATAGCAGATGAACAAGGGGGCTTTAGGAAAGGTAGGGGGTGTGTAGACCAAGTGTTTACAGTGAAACATATAGGTGAACAGTATTTGGATAAGGGTAAAGAGGTTTTTGTGGCATTTATGGATTTGGAAAAGGCGTATGATAGGGTGGATAGGGGGGCAATGTGGCAGATGTTGCAGGTGTATGGATTAGGAGGTAGGTTACTGAAAGCAGTGAAGAGTTTTTATGAGGATAGTGAGGCTCAAGTTAGAGTGTGTAGGAGGGAAGGGACTATTTCACAGTAAAAGTGGGCCTTAGACAAGGATGTGTGATGTCACCATGGTTGTTCAATATATTTATAGATGGGGTTGTAAGAGAAGTGAATGCGAGGGTCTTGGCAAGAGGTGTGGGGTTGAAAGATAAAGAATTAAATACAAAGTGGGAGTTGTCACAGTTGCTTTTTGCTGATGACACTGTGCTTTTGGGAGATTCTGAAGAGAAGTTGCAGAGGTTGGTGGATGAATTTGGTAGGGTGTGTAAAAGAAGAAAATTGAAAGTGAATATAGGAAAGAGTAAAGTGATGAGGATAACAAAAAGATTAGGAGGTGACGAAAGACTGGATATCAGATTGGAGGGAGAGAGTATGGAGGAGGTGAATGTATTCAGATATTTGGGAGTGGACATGTCAGCAGATGGGTCTATGAAGGATGAGGTGAATCATAGAATTGATGAGGGAAAAAGGGTGAGTGGAGCACTTCGGAGTCTGTGGAGACAAAGAACTTTGTCCATGGAAGTAAAGAAGGGAATGTATGAGAGTATAGTTATACCAACACTCTTATATGGGTGTGAAGCATGGGTGATGAATGTTGCAACGAGGAGAAGGCTGGAGGCAGTGGAGATATCATGTCTGAGGTCAATGTGTGGTGTGAATATAATGCAGAGAATTCGGAGTTTGGAAATTAGGAGGAGGTGCAGGATTACCAAAACTATTATCCAGAGAGCTGAGGAGGGGTTGTTGAGGTGGTTCGGACATGTAGAGAGAATGGAACGAGACAGAATAACTTCGAGAGTGTATAAATCTGTAGTGGAGGGAAGGCGGGGTAGGGGTCGGCCTAGGAAGGGTTGGAGGGAGGGGGTAAAGGAGGTTTTGTGTGCGAGGGGCTTGGACTTCCAGCAAGCATGTGTGAGCGTATTTGATAGGAGTGAATGGAGACAAATGGTTTTTAATACTTGACGTGCTGTTGGAGTGTGAGCAAAGTAACATTTATGAAGGGATTCAGGGAAACCGGCAGGCCGGACTTGAGTCCTGGAGATGGGAAGTACAGTGTCTGCACTCTGAAGGAGGGGTGTTAATGTTGCAGTTTTATAACTGTAGTGTAAAGCACCCCTCTGGCAAGACAGTGATGGAGTGAATGATGATGAAAGTTTTTCTTTTTCGGGCCACCCTGCCTTGGTGGGAATCGGCCGATGTGTTATTAAAAAAAAAAAAAAAAATAATAAATATATATATATATATATATATATATATAATGGCCCAGGCTGCCCAGCTTATTGGTATATATATATATATATATATATATATATATATATATATATATATATATATATATATATATCACGCAGAACCAAAGCGGGTATATACAGAGAAAGATCGCAGTCAGCAGGATTCAATACTTCTACTGAGACGGTCAAGATTCCCAGGCAGCGCTCTTATCCACTCAGCCACAAATGCCACATAAGCTGGGCAGCCTGGGTCACAAGCCATGTTTCTTTCCGAGCCCGGGCACGTCAGTGAGCCTCAAGCATGGATTCAAGGTATTTCAATCTCCTCCTGTATGTTCTGACCTCACAAGCGATTTTTATATCACTGCACCACGCAGCTCACTGACGTGCCCGGGCTGGGAAAGAAATATGGCTTGTGAACCAGGCTGCCCAGCTTATGTGGCATTTGTGGCTGAGTGGATAAGAGCGCTCCCTGGGAATCTTGACTGTCTCAGTAGCAGTATCGAGTCCTGCTGACTGCGATCTCTCCCTAGTTCTTTTTACTGTTATACAGGGAGACGAGGCGTGACCAGGTGTGGGCTCCATGCTCGGCCCACATACTCACTGATTGACCTCATATATGTATACGGTTCACAACAATGATTTTTTTTCAAGTTCATGAATTCTATTCTGACGTTTGTTAATCTTGTATATACCGCTGTCGTTACACGGCTTAGGTTTAAATCTGGCGATATGCTATGTGTGTACTCACCTATTTGTACTCACCTATTTGTGGTTGCAGGGGTCGAGTCATAGCTCCTGGCCCCGCCTCTTCACTGATTGCTACTAGGTCCTCTCTCTCCCTGCTCCATGAGCTTTATCAAACCTAGTCTTAAAACTATGTATGGTTCCTGCCTCCACTATGTCGCTTTCCAAGCTATTCCACTTCCTGACAACTCTATGACTGAAGAAATACTTCCTAACATCCCTTTGACTCATAGGAGTCTTCAACTTCCAATTGTGACCCCTTGTTTCTGTGTCCCTCTCTGGAACATCTTGTCTCTGTCCACCTTATCTATTCCTCGCAGTATTTTATATGTCGTTATCATGTCTCCCTAACCCTCCTGTCCTCTAGTGTCGTCAGGCCGATTTCCCTTAACCTTTCTTCGTAGGACAATCCCCTTAGCTCTGGGACTAGTCTTGTTGCAAACCTTGCACTTTCTCTAATTTCTTGACGTGCTTGACCAGGTGTGGGTTCCAAACCGGTGCTGCATACTCCAGTATGGGCCTGACGTATATGGTATACAGAGTCTTGAATGATTCCTTGGTGAGGTATTGGAACGCTATTCTTAGGTTTGCCAGCCGCCCGTATGCTGCAGCAGTTATCTGATTGATGTGTGCCTCAGGAGATGTGCTCGGTATTATACTCACCCCAAGATCTTTTTCCTTGAGTGAGGTTTGCAGTGTGTGTGTTTGTGTGTTTGTGTGTGTGTGTTTGTGTGTATGTGTTTGTGATTGTGTTTGTGTATGTGTTTGTATGTGTGTTTGTGTGTGTGTGTTTGTGTGTGTGTGTGTGTTTGTGTGTGTGTGTGTGTTTGTGTGTGTGTGTGTATGTGTGTGTTTGTGTGTGTGTATGTGTTTGTGTGTGTGTGTTTGTGTGTGTGTGTGTGTTTGTGTGTATGTGTGTGTGTGTGAGGGTGTGTACTCACCTAGTTGTACTCACCTAGTTGTGGTTGCAGGGGTGGAGTCATAGCTCCTGGCCCCGCCTCTTCCCTGGCCGCTACTGGGTTACTCTCCCTGCGCCATGAGCTTTATCATACCTCTTCTTAAAGCTATGTATGGAGCCTGCCTCCACTACATCACTTCCCAAACTATTCCACTTCCCGACCACTCTGTGACTGAAGAAATACTTCCTAACATCCCTGTGATTCATCTGAGTCTTCAACTTCCAACTGTGTCCCCTTGTTGCTGTGTCCCATCTCTGGAACATTCTGTCTCTGTCCACTTTGTCAATTCCTCTCAGTATCTTATATATTGTTATCATGTCCTCCCTATCTCTTCTGTCCTCCAGTGTCGTCAGGTGTGTGTGTGTGTGTGTGTGTGTGTGTGTGTGTGTGTGTGTGTGTGTGTGTGCGCTGCGCACGCTCGTACATGTCCATGCCCATCCCATTTCTCCGGTTATTACATTATTGCCGCACCTCAGTTCCATCGACCTTGCTGACCCTATTATTCGGATCCCACGAGCTTGGTTAATTAGAGATCTCTGTGTGTTTGTTACGTCCAAGTGTGTGTGTGTGTGTGTGTGTGTGTGTGTGTGTGTGTGTGTGTGTGTGTGTGTGTGTGTGTGTGTGTGTGTGTGTGTGTGTGTGTGTGTAATACTGCTGCTACATCTGTGTTCCATTCAGCTAAACTTGTTATTGCCGCCACGTGAGCCTGGTGAGGTACTCTATGTGAAATAGATCCCTCTCCATTTGTCTGTTCAATCCTGGCTTGCATCTATCCCATCGGGCTGCTCCCTCTCATGTTGTTTGATGCTGATGCTGATTGTGCTGACAGTGCCCACTTATATATTTGTTGTGCTTATAGAAGTCTAGTCATTACCCCTGGACCCGCCTAGTTGAGCTAGACGGGAAATTTTGTCTATAGATTGGTTTACCTACTCCCGCCCCTGATATGCATCGCCTTACGTACTTTTGAATCTATGTATGGACTTTTTACCACGGCTGTTCCTAGTGCCTTCCACTTGCTAACTACCAACACACTCGGATAATTCTTTCCTGTGTATCTCGGTCTCTTTGGATCTTCTAGTGTTGCTTGATACTCACACCACCCATCATAATCTTATACATTGCATATTACAATTGACTGTCAATATTTATTGTTTGTTTGCGGAGACTTTCACTAAATTATCGCATGATTTTCGGCAGGAGAATATCAAACTTGTGTATTTTACATGTAAGAAATGATAAATAAGTTCATTTTATACGTTTGTTATTATCCATTGACGAAGACTGGTTTCTTAGCTCTGTTCCCTATTATGTCAGGAAGTTTGACAAACCTTTGGAATGTCTGAATTGAATTTATATGCTTGATGAGGTACTTTGTTATCACTGCAAATTACTTTAAATATTAGAAAGTCCGTTCTTGTACTTGCCAGACTTGTATATGCAGCCAGTCTTCTGTGTGTCTCGGGAGAGAGCTTCAGTGTCTTATCTATTCTTATTGCCTTTGGCTTCTACTTCCTGTTACACGGCCGCATCAGCTTGCAGTTGTTTGAATTAAAGTTCAGTAGTGTTGGGGACCATTCTTGTTACAGCTGCAGGAATAAACCTAAGTCCGCCTTTTCATAATTCTGAATTTAAATAAAACCTTGACTTGAAGGACAGACCCAGGTAGTGAGAAGTACTCCTCACTTGTTAAGCGGTGTGGAGAAACTTAAATATTACATCTTATGACGTGATATTTACATTTTATATAGTCTTGGGCCGGTAAGTTTGCGGAAGACGTAAGTTAGATTACTGAAAGCTCCGTGGACTGAATCATCATATGACTAAAGACTCACATCCTCAGAAATTTTCACATTTCTTCTAAAAGCTATAAAACACCAAGTGTACCTTGACACACATTCCCTCTCTCTCTTTCTCTTTCTCTCTCTCTCTCTCTTTCGTCATGTAAGCACTTCTTTATCCCTTGCAAATATAGTAACTCCGGCCAGTTTTATTTTTTTATTTTTGTCAATTTTAATTTTGTTTTTCGAGAGGGGAGAAGTGTGAATTATTAATATAATTAAGGGAACATATGTGGGGAGAGATAAACCTAGCTGGTTACTCTTCCCTGCCAGCTTGTGACCCCTCCCTGCCTGGTAGTGACTCCTCCCTGCCAGCTAGTGACTCCTCCCTGTCTGGTAGTGACTTCCCTGCCAGCTAGTGACCCTCCCTGCCAGCTAGTGACTCCTCCCTGCTAGGAAGTGACTCCTCTCTGCTAGCAGGTGACTCCTCCCTGCTAGCAGGGGACTCCTCCCTGCTAGCTAGTGACTCCTCCTTGCTAGCTAGTGACTCCTCCCTGCTAGCTAGTGACTCCTCCCTGCTAGCTAGTGACTCTTCCTTGCTAGCTAGTGACTCCTTACTAGCTAGTGACTCCTCCTTGCTAACTAGTGACTCTTTGCTAACTAGTGACTCTTTGCTAACTAGTGACTCTTTGCTAACTAGTGACTCGTCCCTGCTAGCTAGTGACTCCTCCTTGCTAACTAGTGACTCTTTGCTAACTAGTGACTCGTCCCTACTAGCTAGTGACTCATCACTGCTAGCTGGTGACTCCTCCTAACTAGCTGGTGACTCCTCCCTGCTAGCAAGTGACTCCTCCTTGCTAGCTAGTGACTCCTTGCTAGCAAGTGACTCCTCCTTGCTAGCAAGTGACTCCTCCTTGCTAGCTAGTGACTCCTTGCTAGCTGGTGACTCCTCTCTTCTAGCTGGTGACTCCTCCTTGCTAGCTAGTGACTCCTTCTTGCTAGCTAGTGACTCCTCCTTGCTAGCTAGTGACTCCCCTGCTAGCTGGTGACTCCTGCATACTAGCTGGTGACTCCTCCCTGCTAGCTAGTGACTCCTCCTTGCTAGCTGGTGACTCTTTGCTAGCTAGTAACTCCTCCCTGCTAGCTGGTGACTCCTCCCTGCTAGCTAGTGACTCCTCCTTGCTAACTACTGATTCCTTGCTAACTAGTGACTCCTTGCTAACTAGTGACTCCTTGCTAGCTGGTGACTCCTCCCTGCTAGCTGGTGACTCCTACCTACTAGCTAGTGGCTCCTCCCTGCTAGCTGGTGACTCCTCCCTGCTAGCTGGTGACTCCTTGCTAGCTGGTGACTCCTCCCTGCTAGCTGGTGACTCCTCCCTGCTAGCTGGTGACTCCTACCTACTAGCTAGTGACTCCTACCTGCTAGCTGGTGTCTCCCTACTAGCTGGTGACTCCTCCCTGCTAGCTAGTGACTCCTCCTTGCTAGCTGGTGACTCCTTGCTAGCTAGTAACTCCTCCCTGCTAGCTGGTGACTCCTCCTTGCTAACTACTGATTCCTTGCTAACTAGTGACTCCTTGCTAACTAGTGACTCCTTGCTAGCTGGTGACTCCTCCCTGCTAGCTGGTGACTCCTACCTACTAGCTAGTGGCTCCTCCCTGCTAGCTGGTGACTCCCTACTAGCTGGTGACTCCTCCCTGCTAGCTGGTGACTCCTACCTACTAGCTAGTGACTCCTCCCTGCTAGCTGGTGTCTCCCTACTAGCTGGTGACTCCTCCCTGCTAGCTAGTGACTCCTCCTTGCTAGCTGGTGACTCCTTGCTAGCTAGTAACTCCTCCCTGCTAGCTAGTGACTCCTCCTTGCTAACTACTGATTCCTTGCTAACTAGTGACTCCTTGCTAACTAGTGACTCCTTGCTAGCTGGTGACTCCTCCCTGCTAGCTGGTAACTCCTAGCTGGTGACTCCCTACTAGCTGGTGACTCCTCCCTGCTAGCTGGTGACTCCTTGCTAGCTGGTGACTCTTTCCCACCCGGCAACACCAACACCTTTGACTCAGGCTAGTCAACACACACACTAGTTACCAACACGAGTGAGCCGCGCTAGGCAGGCTTCCCTGGCACCAGCAGTCAACAACCACCTCCATTGTTGGAGAGTGGAGCGTGCCGCCTCCTCTATTGGGCCTTGTTATCGCTACCATGTTCCCCCTTCTCCTCTCTCCCTCCCTCTCTCTCTCTCTCTCTTTTACACAGGGTTTGACAAGGTTAGGTTAAGGATCCCTAACTTTATTGACAAGCTATTTACAAGTTAAGGATTCCTAACTTTATTAACAAGCTAAGAGCTGTTACCTACATCAGCTCATTTGAAAGAATTTTTATTGTTATGAAACATACAAGTATGGAACAGGATGAAGTTGGAGCCATCTGTGGCCCAGCATTTTCATTTGATCAACTGACGTTATCTCGTTGATATCATAATGCTCTCTCTCTCTTCCTCTTATAATTATTAATTATCGAGTACTGTCTTGAATGCTTTCGAAATGCCTTGCACTTTTGTATTTCAATTGTATCTTCCCTATATCTACATCTTTCAACAGAGTATAGGTCTAGTCAATCTTCGTATGAAAGATGCATTATATAGTAGATTATTTTTTATCATTCTTCTCTGTATATTCTCCGATGCAATTATATCAGTTATCAATTCAAGCATTTGACACTTCAGTCTTGGTTTCATATTTCTGTTTTCTATGATTTGTAAGTAATTTTACGCCCTGTTTCATCAAGTTCTGGAGTATTTAGTTTGTTACTTCAGGGTAATTTTCATTATCGAGGAACAGGACTGCAACTTTTCCATCTTCAACTGCATCTGCTGTTCTTCTGACCACAGCTTTAACTTGTCCAAAACATTCGGAAATTCAGTGGTATCTTTGAATAAATTTATTAGAATGATTTTGTATCGATACCGAGTTTGTTTTTGTTTTTTATTCCATCAGCAAAGTCATTAATTATTATTAATCCTAAACAATAAGGGGCCCAACATTGATTCTTGTGGAACGCTACTCGTGACTGGTCCAAATTGTGATTTCTCTCTGTTTATGCAAACCGTCTATTTCCGGAGTTCACAAATGTTTAACAAAGACAAATAAGGAAAACACAAATGCGGTATTAGTCTATATATTAATTAATGTTAGAGAGAGGGGGGTAAAGGAAGTTTTCTGTGCTAGGAGCTTGAACATCCAACAGTCATGTGTGAGGGCATTAAATCGAAGTGGTGAAAGTGTTTTTTGTGACCTGACGTGCTGTTGCAGTAAGAAAAGAACATTCATTAAGGGATTCACAGAAACCAATTATCCGGACTTCAGTCCTGGAGGTGAGAGGAACTGAAGGAAGCGTGGGGATGTTGAAATTCGGAGGGCCATCTAAACTGTCGTATCACCAAGTTTCTGGCAAGTCAGTGATTGAATGAACGACGGTGAATGTGTTTCTGTTTTGGGTCGGCCTGCCTCGGCATATTAGAAAAGAATAATAAAAGTTCTAATAAGGCATAAGTTTCATTCTTACATCTTTGATTCTTGTCAGTCAACCACCACCGTATGTCCTCGGATGGCGGGTACAACATCTACCTTGGCTGGGTGTACCATTCTTAAGGATTGTGTGGTCTAGTGGTCTAAAGCGTCATGTGTTTTCGCTCACCATGAGGCGGGCCAAAGCAGCATGGGTTCGACTCCTTGGCTAGTGCAGTGTTGTTATTGATTCAATACCACTCGTTCGTGGGTACAATAATATATATATATATATATATATATATATATATATATATATATATATATATATATATGTGTGGGTAGCTCTGTTTACATGTTATATTCCATGACACAGGATGGGCTTCTTACATAAGATAATTAAATCTGTCAGCTGGAGCTGGGAGATTACTGGGGCGATGAGGACATCGTCAGGTATTCCACCATGTATTTAGTTTCTTTTAAGCGTGACAGCAGTTACTTTGTCTTGGCAATTACCTATGATGGTGGAAGGGTAAAGGTGGATATTTTTTGTCCTTAATATTGATTTTATATTCAGTGAGAATAATTTGATAACCTGTTTGTCTCGCTATCAACGGACGGAGAATCGAGCTTCCACTGCTCTTTTGCTCTGAATGACCCACACTGGTTCAGCTACATACAAAGAAATCCTGTAGGTGTTTTCCTCGACGTAAAGTTAACCTCGGCCACACTGGCCACTTCGTCTCTGAAATAGAATAATTCACGGAAGAATACAATCTATTTATTCTCCCTACCAACGTATTATGTTATCCAACCTGTTTATTTTAATTAATACCCCAAAATATAATACTTTTTCTTTCTCTTTATCACTTAAAACAAGATCTTCACTTCTTACATTAGTTATGTATAAGTTTATTTTTTTCCATATATTATTAAAAAGTGAATTGTAAACACTGGTAATTAATATTTTGATCTCCCATGGTTTTATTTCTTCTGCTAATATTCCTACATTACAGGAATTATTTTAATTTCACTGACATTCAGATACATCTTGCCCGTAATGATATTCCTCACCGCGTTTCTTCAAATACCCCTTCTACGCTTTTTACCAATTGTCTCTTCCTCATATTTTAAACTTGTTCCTTCTCCATATCAAGGAATTGTTTTTAATAATATTTTTCTACAGTCTTCTTTCTTTTAGTTTTTTTCATTGTCGTTGTTCATGTATGTACAAACGTATATACACGTACATATAAAATTAATTCCTTTTATGTTTTTTTCCAATATCATTCTTTGCAGAACATGAAAGTCTGCAACGATAAGTTGAGAACTTTTGTTAGAGTTGCTGCTCAACTTTATTGAGGTGTTTAGGCAGCCCAGGAAGCAAGTTCAAGTTGCGGCACGCAAAATGTTGCTACTCACACTCGCCACCAACTACACACTGAAAATTGGATAGATCGGAAGAGAGGTAAAGGGGAGAGGGTGAGAGAGAGAATGTGTACGTTGTAACTCCATTTTATATTAACACATTAGGTATGTATATATATATATATATATATATATATATATATGTATATATATATATATATATATATATATATATATATATATATATATATATATATATATATATATATATATATATATAATGTCGTCCGGAATAGGTAAAATTGGTCAAATAGCAAGAACTCATTTAAAATTAAGTCCTTTCTAAAATTTTCTCTTTTACGTTTAAAGATATATTTTTTCATATATGGTAATGTAAAAATTAATAATTTTATGCCAAAAGATCATTAGAAAACTCATTCTAACCTTATTATAAGCGCAATTTAATTTAGCCTAATCCAACCAAATATATTTTGGATAAGTTTACAATAATTTAATAATAAACACAATGAAATTTTTTTTCGTTAGGTTCAGAATGATTTTTGCGAAATTATTGCATTCACAAATTTTTCGCTTGCCTTATTCGGCAAGAAGAGGGTTGCTATTCGAGCCAGAAATCGCACGGTTTACCTATTCGGCACAACATAATATATATATATATATATATATATATATATATATATATATATATATATATATATATATATAATATATATATATATGTAGTGGGACCCATAGCCTCGGGGAAGTGGATAAAAGGCTTCAAGGAAGAATATTTGGATTTCTTCCTGAAGCCATTTGAATATTCCACTTCTACCACACCATCTTTTTATTCTTTTTTACCAATAGGTATAATTTATTACATAATATGGTACAAAAGATTTAAGAGATACATTGTTGATTTAAGGATATCATATACAGTACATGAGGTGTGAGAGATACATGTCTAGTACATATTGTTATGTGTTTGTCACTGATTATAATGCGAAAATCTCATCCAGCTCCTCAGAGCTGGGGCGCGTGCCCAAAATACAGCAGGCATTACCCCTCTGAACAGCAGCGCTGAGTCGCTGGAACAGAAAACTAGCTGCCCTGGGATCCCTAGTTACTCTGTTGAGTCTTTTGCCCAGCTCCTTGAGGAACTTAGATGCACTTTTTCCCCATGAGCCAAGGGTCTCCGAGCTTATCGGAACAAACATATAATGATGGGAAAGTTCTCCGTATTTTCTAGAGTTTTGGGACTCCCTGAAGGTGGCAGCTGCCCCTCCTTCCTCCCTGGTGTATTGGAGATGTGTAGTCCCACATCACCTGCTTGCCGTCTGTCCAGGCGCTTTTGGCTGTCATCAGATCTGCATAGTTAGGGTGGCTCCCTTACTGCTGGGCATCCGGCTGTTGTGAGGCTCCTCTTGATAATGTTATTAATCTCCTCGTGTCTTGCAATATTTCTCTCGGATTTACAGCACACAAGACCATGGTACCCGAATCGGTCTGCTGCTTCACTGCCACAAATACACCTATAAGACATTCAGTGAAGGACATTCAGTGAAGGACATTCAGTATAGGACATTCAGTATAGGACATTCAGTATAGGACATTCAGTGAATGACATTTTGTGAAGGACATTCAGTATAGGACATTCTGTGAAGGACATTCAGTATAGGACATTCAGTGAAGGACATTCAGTATAAGACAGTCAGTGAAGGACATTCAGTATAGGACATACTGTGAAGGACATTCTGTGAAGGACATTCAGTATAGGACATTCTGTGAAGGACAATCAGTATAAGACATTCAGTGAAGGACATTCAGTACAGGACATTCTGTGAAGGACATTCAGTATAGGACATTCAGTATAGGACATTCAGTATGTTTCATAATGATTGTTATTGTGACTGAAACTGTTATTCTCACCAGCATTAAATTGTATTGTTCTTCATATTCATCATCCTTATCGTCATATTCGTCGTCGTCATCATTATCATAATCATCAACTTCAAAAATATTACCATCATAATCATCGAAAATCATTACCATCGTAATCATCATTTTTATTACCACCTATTCATCAAGTTCCATAATTATTATCATGCATATTTATCCTGGCTGCACATCCCACCTCCGTGTCAACACACCCTCAGAATTCCCTTATGAAACAAATGCTGTTTCTGTCTCTTCCAAGACCCCCAGGACAAAGGAATAAGAGTTGCAGTACCAGGAGTTGTAGCTGCAGTTGCAGCAGTAGGAGTAACAGCAACAGCCGTAGGAATAATAACAATAACAGCAGTAGTAAGAGGGTAGGACAGCAACAGCCATAGGAACAGTAACAATAGCTGCAGCAGTTAGAGGGTAGGGTAGGCAAAGGACGTTCCTCTTACCCAAGAAACGTTGTTAATTACCCACAGGACCCCGCCTCTGAATCCATCATGAACAGTAATTAAAGCGCAAAAATGAATTAGCAATCCTTTTCCCTAATGTGCTACTGCCTAATCTCACCAGGTGAGGGCTTGTTAATTAAAAATCCAGACCCTAATTCATTCTTAAAGACACTGATGGTATGCCTTACTAGGCTCCCGGGACAACAGCCGCAAGAGGTTCAACATCAGCTTTACTGTACCCATCTTCAACATAAAATAAACATGTTCATTACACGGAGAATAAACATAGAGAGAGAGAGAGGAAGAGATGAAGACACAGATGAGCCATAGTCTTTGGGTGGTTGATAAAAGAGAATGACTTAGATGAGGCAGTGGTGGAGGCAAATGCAATACACAGCTTCAGGGGTGGATATGATAAGGCCTAAGAGGCCAGCAAAGAGTGATATCGATCAAAGCACAGTGGTGTAGGAGGCGGGGCCAGGAGCTGAGTCTCGACCCCCCCCTGCAAACAACTCGGTGAGTGCATACAAGCGCACACACCCGCTCACCCACAACCCAAACAGACACACACACACACACCAATAAATGACACTGTCTATCCAAAGTGGGAAGTATTTGTAATTATACCTACCAAGAAAAGGTAATATCTCCCCAGAGGGTAATTCTTGATGCAAAGTGCAATTACTTTCACAAAAAAATATGATTCCCTCCGTAAAGAAAAATTTCACCTCCAACAAAAAATAATTACTGCCACCAGAGAAAAATAGTCACGCCGTAGAGACACATTCCTGCCACAAAAACAGGTATTAATCACGTAACAAAGAAGTTCATCCCATCATCCCACCAAAAAATACCACCACAAAAACAATATTTCCTCCAACAAAAACAGTCCTTCCTCTCACAAAAACAGAAGGGAGAGAGCATGATGGAGGGAGGAAGATGAGATTCGAAGGAAGAAAGGGAGGGAGATGAGGATGAAGGGCAGGAGATGAGGCTGGATTGACAATGGGAGGGTGATGAAGTTGGAGGGAAGGGGATGAGTTTACGGATACGAAGCTCAGGAAGTAAAAACACAGATGTGAGGGAGGTTGGGGGAGTGGGAAAGAGAGATAGAGAAACAATTCCCAACTCCCAAGCTACTTGGCACAGTGCCATTCGCCTGCAGGAAGGAAGAAGCAAGTACCACTCAATTTCTCAAGACTAAGACTAACTCTCTCTCTCTCTCTCTCTGTCTCTGCTCTCTCTCTCTCTCTCTCTCTCTCTCTCTCTCTCTATAATTCCCATTAATTGCAGGGGTGACACTCAAGACCTTCCTGCAACACCTCCCTGCAAGCTTGCAACACGCCTCGCCACCATACACCAATCAGACCTATAAAAAATATATACAGTCTGTAATTTTGGAATCCCTAGTGAAGCTCTTCTCAACATACAAATAAAAACACTAATCTGATTCAGACAAAGCGTATCGTGAAAAAAATATGGGAACATTTGCAGCAAAAGTTACTGGTATGTCCAGCTCGGTAGGGAAACCCACGAATGAAAACTGGATGACATTTCGCTCCCTTTGTAGGCCATTATCAAGTTGTTCCAGACAGGGTATTGCAATTATGTCACAGAAACAATCCAGGTTCAATCCTCTTTCAGGGAACTGAACCCCTGCCCTCCCCGATGACAGCCGCGTCACAGTTACACCACGTCGGAGTGGCAGCCATGGTACACTGACTTTCATTTTGTCAGTGTTATTTAACATCTGCCATGATCAGCCTTCCTCACTAGCGTGCTACTTAGGTACAGAGTGTTCTTCACTATCGTGCTAATTAGACATCGAGTTTTCTTCACTGTCGTGCTAATTAGGTATAGAGTGTTCCTCACTAGGGTGCTACTTAGGTATCGAGTGTTCATCACTAGGGTGCAACTTACGTATCGAGTGTTTCTCACTATCTTGCTAATAAGGTATTAAATGATCCTCACTACCTTGATACTTATGTATCGAATGTTTCTAACTACCTTGCTACTTAGGTATCAAGTGTTCCTCACTACCTTGCTACTTAGGTAACAAGTGCTCTTCAAACACATACAAACATTCACACAATCACACTAGTACACACACACACACATACATACATACATACATACATACATACACACAATAACCCCTGACATAATGTATGATGCAAATCCGAACTCTGAATTCACTACCCCCAAAAAATGCACAAATTCCTACTCTCCGCTTGATGAATTCCTATTCCCGCTGGCAGCCTGCTACACATTCCACATCCGGACACATGTTTAATATACAAGTTTGCCGGCGTGAAGAATTAGTTTTCCTCTTCCAAATTGTTTTAAGGATTCCCATTATTGACGTCTACCAGAATCCGATTTCATTCTCAAAGGATTCGCATTCCAGATGCCCGCACCTTGAAGGTGCTTGGAGTGCATTACAAAGCAGTGCTATGCACAGGACAGTCAAGTATTTTCAAAGACTTAACTGCCTAGTACAGAAGTAGGATAGTATCCTAGAGTATAATTTTGATAGCACAATGCCGGTAGGATATCAGGCATTTCACAGCACGAGTAGGATAACAGGAATCCTACAAAGTGTTGGCAGGATATGGAGTATCCTACAGCAAACCAGTAGAATGTCGGGTACCTTCAGCACACAAGTAGCATGTAAATGAATGGTTCAGAGAACCGACGAGTTGGTAATTTACCAACTCGTCGGTTCTCTGAACCATTCATTACATCCTGTCTGACACTGCAACATCTTGGTATCTTAATACAGGGATTTCTTCGCTTGCCTATTCCTTGGGCACGACCTACTTCCACATTGGACAAATGTGACACCTCCTACAACTGCTGCACCTCTCCTGTCTACAGTATATAAGCTTCCTCTACGCACATATGCTGTATACTATTCAAGATTGATGGACTGACAACATCGACTCAAGGTTGAGGGACTGACCACCTCAAAACTCCTCCTGTTTTTCACGATTCTCCTTTGTATGGACTGATGAAGCCACTGTGTGGCGAAACGTTTCCTCAATAAAGATACCCAAGTGTTGCATATGTGTCTAATTTACACACAAGTAGCATGTATGATATCTTACAACACTAGGATGTATGATGTATCCTATGTAAAGTGTTAGATTCCCTTTATTGACCTCTATACGGAATTGTATCTTAGGTTAAGAGTGTTACATTCCCTTTAACGACCTGTATACCCGAGGCTGCGTCCACATGTTGATGTATTTATGACTTGTGGACATACGCTTCATTCCAATTTGACCTTTGAATAATAAACACATGTACAGGGTGTTCCAAAAGTTTGGATACACTGTGCTGGGTATTCCATAAGCTAACTGCTGAATAACCAGCTGAAGGTAACCATAAATTCCAATATTAACCCTGAACTAAAATGATTTCTTGATAGTTGTGACAGGACCCATAGGCACAATACCAGACACAAAAATCTCTATGACATTCCCCGTGTCCGGCTAAATCTATACAAACGTTCAATGTACATTAAAGGGCCTAAAATCTGGAACTCCCTACCTGAAAACTCCAGAACTGCAGACTCAGCCACCATTTTCAACACTATCTTCAAAAAACATCTTATCTCACTAACACTCCCCACCATCACCTAAACACATGAAAACCACCGATTCACACACACACACACACACATCCTCCTCATCTACACAACACTGACCCAAAGGACAGTAAACACAAAATCCCGAATATAGCTATTGTCTAATAAATCTCAAACTAGTCTTAAGTTTGCCTGATATACTCCAATATAGGAGCTTTAATAGAAACTATATAACATGCCAAGACGAAACCATTCTCAATAGTAATTTTGCAATCTAAATATTCTGAACTACCTCACTATTGTAAATCTAATTAATCATTTGAAATTTGTATTCATTTGTAATTTGTAATATAGATTAAAAACTAGAAGTAGTCTGCCTGAAATGCCTAGCATGCCCAGGCATGCCAGGCATGCTAGGCATGCTAGGCATGCTAATGGCCATCTTTGTAATTATTGTCTTATAAATGTAAACCACACATTGTAATCCTTACAGAGAAATAAAATAATCTGAATTGCTAAACAACCAGTTGAGGCTAACTGTTAAGAGTCTAGTTTAAGTTAACTGCTAAACAACCAACTGAAGACAACTGCTAAACAACCAGCTGAAGCTAACTGCTAAGTATCTAGCTGAAGCTAACTGCTAAGTATCTAGCTGAAGCTAACTGCTAAGTATCTAGCTGAAGCTAACTGCTAGTATCTAGCTGAAGCTAACTGCTAAGTATCTAGCTGAAGCTAACTGCTAAGTATCTAGCTGAAGCTAACTCTGACAGACCTGTGTTGGCAAGTCAACATTATGACGCGTGTCATTTTTTTGAGAGCTGAGAAAATGTTTATGTTTATGTAGGAAGATTGTGTTTATTTTCCAGAAGAGGATGTATGGCTTGTATGTTTGTGTGTGTGTGTGTGTGTGTGTGTGTGTGTGTGTGTGTGTGTGTGTGTGTGTGTGTGTGTGTGTGTGTGTGTGTGTGTGAAAATACCAGGATATTTAAATCCGAGACAATATATGATATTTTTTCCTCCATGTTGCTGCTGCTATTATTGTTAAATATTATAAAACTTCATCACAACCTTCCTCTCACCAACCTTTCTACGTATCCTCCCCATTCCCCCACTTCTCCCCAACCTTTCTACGTATCCTTCCCATTCCCCCACTTCTCCCCAACCTTTCTACGTATCCTCCCCATTCCCCCACTTCTCCCCAACCTTTCTACGTATCCTTCCCATTCCCCCACTTCTCCCCAACCTTTCTACACATCCTTCTCTATCACCCTCGCTACCTCACCCTCGCTACCTCTGCCTAACAAACATTCACTTGAGTACCAACATCCTCACTGGTCAGTGACCGGGGTCGCATTTAATGGACGTAGGATCGAGCCTCCAACAGGCCTTACGCTGAATGACTCCCACGGGTTTAATGCTTCATGAAACACAGCAACAACCACACCAATCAGCATCTCAGACTACCCCTTACAACCACAAACTCCCCTTTCATAAACACAGGTCGTAAGGGGAAGGGCAGAGGCGAGTATCTGGGGAGTGAAATTAAATCACAGCGGTCCAATAGATATGTAATGAATAATAAATTCTTATAAAACATCAATCCACAAGAGGAGAGAGAGAGAGAGAGAGAGAGAGAGAGAGAGAGAGAGAGAGAGAGAGAGAGGAGAGAGAGAGAGGAGTGTATGGGGAAACAGGTTTCCCTAGGTTCTACCACCTAATTAGATTTTGAGCCTATCGAATACACAAGGACATTAAAGGCTGCATGCATTAGGGGTAAACTCTATATATATATATATATATATATATATATATATATATATATATATATATATATATATATATATATATATATATATATATATATATATATATATATATATAGCATCAAACGAGCTAATAAAACAAATTCTTCCGGACAACCTCAGTGATTCAGCAGGAATACAAGACCCTAGCTACGCCAGTGCCATCACTGAATGGGAGACTCTTGCTGCTCCAACACCAAAACCTAGTGCATAACTGGCCTACAAACAGTCAGGCTGGGATGGCCCCATCACTGTAAAGATGCTTGCCAACATGCTTAGGGCTGTAACATCAGACAGGGAGACTGCCCGTCTCCTAGCTGTGAGTGCACATCACTCTGGGGACTTCCTCCAAACAGTTCCCATTTCGGCAATGGAACACGCCTCGACCTAAGACCCTCCGCATTGCAGTGGCTCTGCGCCTTGCTGCCCCAATTCACACGGAATATACGTGTATTTGCGGCGATGCGCAAGCCGACCAATATGGTCTACATGGTCTAAACCGTTCCAAAACCAAGGGCTGGCATGCAAGACACAATGAGGTCAACGACATCATAAAGAGAACCCTTGCTTCAGCTGGATGTCCAGCAGAGAGAGAGCCCCGATCACTAGCAGCCAACAATATCCACAACCCAACAAACCGCCCCGACGGGATCACCATCTATCATTGGAAGAATGGCAATCTCTTAGCATGGGACTATACCTGTGTGTCGACACTGGCTAACACCTACATCCATCACAGTGTCGGGCGACAGGGAGGAGCTGCTGACCACAGGGAGGAGTACAATATCGGCAAGTACAGGGACATAAGCCAACAGTATCAATTTGTCCCAGTGGGATCAGAGACCTTGGGAGCGTGGGGAAAAAATGCAACACGTTTCCTTAATATACTGGGTTCCAGACTCATCGACACCACCAGGGACCCAAGGGCAGCCACTTTCATGTTCCAGCGTCTCAGCGTGGCCGTCCAGAGGGAAAATGCATGCTGCATACTGGGCTCGCATCCGGCTTCGGAGGAGCTGGAGGAGATTCATAATCTTTGATATATTGTATCATTGTATTCATGTTCATGTTTGTGTTTTCTGTCAATGTATTCTGTCTATTAATAAAGCACTCATATAACATATATAGGGGTGGTAGGAGAAGAAAATATTCAAACTGCCGGAGAACTCGAGTTTCCTGAGGTACGTATTGTCTTCTCTGAGGATGAGGCTCCCAGTAAGTTCTAGAGTGGTACCTCCTATATATATATATATATATATATATATATATATATATATGCAGTGAAATACACACTCACCGCCCATACATGGTGTATTTATCCTCATTATTCATTTAACTTCTAATGTCCTCAACAAGAGCATTATATAGAGGGTTTAGTTCAAGAGCACCTATTACACTTGAAGTGCACCTAGGACACTTGAAGTGCACCTAGGACACTTGAAGTGCACCTAGGACACTACATCTATCGGGTAGAACTGCCAAAATCAACCTAGTCAAGAAAAGGTGGTGCATATTGCTACTCAGACGCGAGTCCCAGAAAGAGAACCATCATGGGTAGCTGCAACAGCCGTGTACAGGTTCAAGACGCACGTAAAATACGTTAAGTCTTTACGATAACGACGTTTAACTGAGGGAAAGTTTGAGGGAAACGTAATAATAAAGGCTTATGCCGTTTTATGCCTCTTCCATCCAGGTATTAAAGTTGTCGGAAGCAAAAGTTTGAGGAGAAAAAGACATCTGTTTCTTCAATCAGAGACGTAGGAATGTCCAAGAGAGTGGACAGTGTGTCTTAAATGATCGATGTGATTTATTTGTGTTGTTCCTGCTAGTGATGTAGGTGATTCA
The DNA here is from genome assembly GCA_009830355.1 of Cherax destructor. Taxonomy (NCBI): domain Eukaryota; kingdom Metazoa; phylum Arthropoda; class Malacostraca; order Decapoda; family Parastacidae; genus Cherax; species Cherax destructor. The sequence continues at coordinate 204,252 of WNWK01000279.1, forward strand.
TATTAGGACTGAAGAAGACACTCGGGGCGAAACGTTTCCTTTAACAAATGTCCTGAACTGTACATAAGTGTCGTTTTCCACATGTTGTCGGTATCACTGTACCATTTCTCGATTCTATGAAGGTTTCTGGCAGCAGCAACAACAACCACCGCTGGCTTACCAGTGTTGAATCACTACCACAACCACCACCATCAACACAAGTATCACTTCCACAATCACCACCATCAACACAGTATCACTACTACAATCACCACTACCATAACCACAAGCATCACTACCAAAACCACAATCACTACCACCACTATAATCATCACTAAAACCACCATCACCTACTATCACCACCTACCTACACCATTTACCTCGATACCATCTTCCACCCTCGTCAGCACAACCCCCATCGTCACTACCACAACCACCTGACCCCTATCATCTACCGTGGTACAACCTCACCTCCCCCACCACCAGTTTCCATAACAAATAAGAGAATACGAGAAAACTCGTAATTCTCTTCCAAAGACTCCACCCTTCCCCTCCTCTCCAGACCAAGTAAAACACATGTAAAGGCCGAGGAGAGTGGAGGCAGCTTCCGTACGCCTCCATTAGCGTAAGACAGCTTCTCCTCCGTCCAGGTAATACGAAATCACAACAGATGTAAACTGAAGACCAACACACACACACACACACAACACACGAGCCTGCTAGTGAAAAGCTCTTCACACGCTTTGAAACGGGACCACAGCCTAGTGTCAAATCACATTAGGACAAATAACAATACACACAAGCAGCTAGACATAGTTTATGTTGAGTCTGTATTGAAAGACTTATTATGAAAAGCAGGACCAAGGCTGTAAAGAATACCATATTTAAAGGATATAAGAATATAAAGCAGGAACACTGAAGCAGATCTACTGGTCCATACTAGGTAAGTCCTTCAAATATCATATACCATCTTATAATGATATTAAAGATGGTACTCGTCACAGCCTTGAAACTGGTTTACGTACTGAAGATTCGTTTTCCCACGTGGAATCTCAAATGCTAAAGAATCATTATCTTTAATCGTATATGAATTTTAGTGTTTTTTCGAGCTGAATAATTATAATCTCTTTCTAACTCCTTAGCGGCTCTCTACAGAAAAGCCTGACTACAGAAAAAAACTACTATAAATCTCTACAGGATGACTTAGATCAAATGAGAAAATAGAATAATACGTGGAAGTTAGGCCACATAAAGAATACACACTGACAAAATACTGAGGGTATCAGACACACAGAGGGACCGGAAGATCACACGAACGAAAATTGCGGGAAACTCGTCTGCTCAATAGGCGAAACATAAAATATCTTTCAAAATATATGGACAAATGCTAAAAGAAATGTTCGCAACATACTGTTTTAAGTGTTGTGTGGAGCCAACACTAAACAAAATACAGAAACAATAGAAAAGGTTCAAAAAGAGCTACAAAAATAGCTAGCAGAGTTAAAAAAAAAAGTGAGTTATGAAGAAAAGCTGAAACAGTGGATATGCGGATGATACGAGGAAAAGAGGAGACATGTTGACCAAATATAAGGTCAAGAAAGGCCATCAATGAGCAGACAAGGACGATTTCTTAATATCTCAAGTAGTTATAACAAGACGCCACAGTTGGAAAGTGAGGAAAAATAGAGGAGCCGAAAGGATAATAATAAAACAATTCTTTGTGAAATGAGTGGTTCAAACAATGGAGTAATTTAAAAGAGGAAGTAATAAGTGCTACAATAAACTGGAAATATTAAAAATTATAAAAAATATAGAGTAAAAAGTCACAGTACACAAATAACTCGTACTTATTGAAAGTTAATGACGATGTTTGGTTCCGACTTCGGGAGGGGGGGGAGGGGGTGTTTAGAGCATTTGCAAACGTAATGAGAAAGTTAACCAAATAAGTAATTGCAAGAAAATAGAGAACTGCACGCAAATGGGAAATTACATGTAGATAGTTACAAATAGGTAATTACCCACACACAACACATACACACACTCACACAAACAGACAAATACAAGACACATACATACAAACACACACACACACACACACACACACACACACACAAGGAAATGCCCAGCATTTCATAGAGACTCTTGTCCAGTATCTCAAGAAGGTTTCAGTCTCAGGAGGGTGGAGACAATGGCAAGTGTCCTGACACCTGTTGCTCCTGTTCAACTAGGAGTAAATAGGTACCTGGGTATTGGTGGACTGTTATGGGTGGCATCCCTGAATAGGAGAGGGAAAGAGTGACATACCTCTGCCAGGGCTGGGCTCAGAAATGTGCTGAGGTAAGATGACGAACAATAACCTATAAATAACACTATAAATAAAAAATTCATTTCACCAGAATGCAGTCGACCAGTGTTACTAAACTCACGCAGCTATAATAAATAATTACACGCCCAGTTAAAAGTGACAACTATGCCATCCGCTAACCCATCCCCTCAAAAAAGGGTGAAAAGCGGGGCGGAATATAGAGGAAAAAAACCGAGACCCTGGAAGTAATTTGTCAGAGAGGAGGTTAACAAACTTTGAGGGGTGAGAGGAGGGAACTTTGATCCTTGAAATACTACCATGAACTCACCTTGGCTCTTACGGCGATGGAAAGAGGAGAGAAAAGGGTAACATGAGGAAGAGGGAAAATAGAGGGATAAGAGGAACAAAGTGAAAAAAAGGAAGTAGAGAGGAAGTAAAGAATAGAGGAGGATAAGAGGAGTCAAAGAGGAAAGAACTGAAGGAATGAGGCAAAAAAATAGAATGAACGCATCAGGAATGTATGGACGACAGGGATAAAGGGATAAGAGAGAGAGAGAGAGAGAGAGAGAGGAAGACACGAACCTGTTACAGAAAAGCTCTTTTTTCTCTTGGTCGCCCCAGATAAGGATTATACCTGTTATCCTTAAACCTCGTTAGACTTCACGATCCTTAGCCGGGGAGCATACGCATTCGTGCATACACATCCACATCACACACACAATCACACACGAAAGCATACACACACACGCGCGCGCGCGCAGGGGCTTCTGAGAGACTAGGACAAGGAACAGAAAAAGGGATTAAATATATAGAAGAGAGTATAAAGGAAAACAGGGAAGCAAGCAAGACACGTAGACTACCAAGCAACGGTAACACGAAGCTTCACCGTTTCAAAATTATATAGCAAAACCAAAACTGCTTAAAAAGAATTTTGTTATAAAGGACGAACGAAATAATAAGATTGAAAAAGGCAGGAAGAACACTTACGAAAGAAGACATAAATGTATGATTATTATTAGTAGTAATATTATTATTATTATTATTATTATTATTATTCATTCATGGGGAAGCCCTAAACCCGTATGTATCATACAGCGGCTAGAGAATAGGAAGAATTCAATTTTGAAATAATGAAGGACTGAGGGGAAAAGTTTGCATTAAAATATCAAAAACTGGTGAGTATTGAGGGAGAGGAGACCCTGGCTGAGAGGCTCACTAGGCTGCATCTTCTTGACTCCAATGAAACATAGACGATTTCCCTACTAAACTTGAGCAATAAGTTAGAAGAACAAATATGGTTGAAAGACAAATTTTCTTCAGAGGATCAAGGAGTAGACAAAAGATAGATGCAAAGTGACAGTAAGGGAGGGAACACTGAGTAGAGTTTCCAAGGATCAGCACCAGGGCCAAGACTGTTCTTGATATTAGAAAAGGATCTGCTAGAAGGGCTCAAATAATGTGTGTGTCTGCAGATGATGTACACTACCAAGAACACGAACAAGAGAGGACAGAGGCGATATCCAGGAAGAGAAGGTCAGAGTTCACAGGGAGAGGAGAGAAATGGCTGTTACACTTCATCTGAAAAAAGTACAAGAGCATGCAATACACGGAAGAAGGTTCAAGACCGGAGATGAAATATAAACGAAGAGAAGAGAAACTACAAGCATCGACGGGGATAAAAGGTTGTGAGAGAAAACATCACGCCGAATATCACAAAAGATTAGGGGTGTACTAAAGTATCGGTTATGGTATGGGCGGGTATTGGCTAAATTTGATGTTATGGATATCGGAAAAAACTGATGTCGTCTCATTCGTACTTTGGCAGCATATGCATTGCTGGTGAACCTATGAACAGCCTTTAGGAATCCTAAATAAAGAATTCTTTACGACTTTGTGCACAACGTATATCGAGGTCAACAAAGACTACGCAGCATCCCTCAGAGCCCAGGATTGTCAATATGAGAAGTACTTGGCAAGATATGATTTTCCCATACAGGATACTCAGCGCAATTCTGGGAAAGGCCTCTTGGAAATGTAAGGCGCACAAACATAAACACAAATGAAAATTTAAACATGCAGATGAGTCACAACGACACTGGGATGTACTTACACTGTCTCAGGGTACGAGGGAAGTAGAATAGTTTGAATGTTAAATGGTGGTAGGTATGATAGCGCTTAAGCCCCAGAAAGTAGTAATGCTAATCGACGAAACTGAAGCGGTGGAGTTAGGAGTCAGGATCAGACTCCTGCAAACCAACTCTGAGTACAGACTTTAAGCACACACACTTCCCATTCCATTTCCCCTTAGCTACCTCCCTCGCACGTCCTTCCTACTATCCTCCTTTTCCCTTTCTGCCTCCCTTCCACACCCTCCCTACAGTATCCCTTTACCAGCTCATTATCTCCCTCCCATACACTCCCTACCCTACCATCTTCCTCTCCAGTTACCTATGCCTGACACCTGTCAAATTCATTCTTCCGCCTATGCTGCAACACACCCACCCCGTAATCAAATACAAACTGGCAACCAAAGTGCAGTAAGAAATATCAGAGTGAATTATATTAACATAAACGTTATCACAAAGACGATCAACATACCCGACAAATAACAAAAACATTGACCTCATCGCATTCTGGGCTGTGAGATAATAGACATGATACGAGACGAACTCTTCCCTACTGGATTGTACATAATGCAGAGTGAGATGAGAGGAAGAGGTAGAGTAGCCCAGTGAACCAGGAAGAACTAGAGGTTCATGGATAGTAATCTCAGGATGCAATAATATCATTTATTAAATATCAGGAATGCTAACCACAAACGGATCAAAAAAAGTTCGTGGCAGTCATATATGTACAACCTGCCACCAAAAAGACCCCAAATGGAATCAACATGGCAACAATAAGTATCTTGTTAACAACTTCTATAGCAACAAGTACAGCGTAAGTCCAAGCTTTTAATTCAGGAGATTTTAACCGTGAATTTTCCCAGATGTAAAGAGCTAAGCTCTTTGACTGCAATGAAAAACTTACCAAGGTTAAGAAACGTACTAGAATGAAAGGAACAGTTAAACCTGTTAACTCAGACAGACTTAATAGGCCCTAATATCTCCATGAATCGAGCAATCACTTCTAGTTTTCCGCTACCTAGTAGTAACAATGGTAATTAGAGGAGAATCTGAAAGGCCAAAAAATTAGTATTCATTTGACTAGGATGAATACAATTTCTAAAAAAAATTGGGATACCGAAGTCAGCAGAAAAAGCACCCAGGAAATGCTTGACCATTTTTACAAGAAATGGTGAGAAGCATCATAAAACTTTTTACCTACCCGTAAGGAAATAGCAAGAGGTACCGGGACAGCCAGGTACCGGGACAGCCAGGTACCGGGACAGCCAGGGTTCAATCGATATTTTAAGGATGCAAAGCTCTAGAGAATTTCAGCTTGGAAGAAATATAGAGAACATCATATAATAGAAAAAAGTAGTAGATGAGTTAGAAATAATTACAGCAGAGTAAGAAGTGAAAAAGAAAACTGAAATGGATATGAGAGTCAAAGGAAAACAGAACTAAAGCTACATCACTAAAAGATTATGTGATAAAGCTGAGAAGAAAGAGTGGGTTAACTGCCCATTGTCATCTCCATAAGAGGTGTGTGATGAGCTCTATGCAAGATTTCACAGCATCGTTGAAGCAGAGTCAAGGCCAATACCAAATGTAAGAGATAAGATAAGATAAGATTTTGTTCGGAGTTTTAAACCCGGATAACCACAGAAAGACAGTGTGCCATCGAGGGACTCTGTCTTATTTCCATTGGGGTCCTCAATCTTGTCCCCCAGAATGCGACCCACACCAGTCGACTAACACTCAGGTACCTACTTGCTTGCTAGGTTAAGGGGGACAACAGGCGTAAGGAAACACTCCCAATGTTTTCATCCTTGCCGGGGATCGAACCACGGACACTGTGTGAAGCAAGAGCGTTGCCTACCAAGTCACGGGACACCGTGGATACGGAAAGAAGGAACAGCAGCTCTATGAAAGCCATCTCCCTGTATCTGAAAAAAAAATTACTCTAGCCAGTGAACTACAAGACGCATGAAAGATGTTCATTTTAATTTCATTAATTAAGAAACGGTAACAGACAGGCGGACCTAGACTGATGAACTCTACCCCTGAATTCTATACTGTATAAGGTAATGAAAATGGCAAGATGGCCTGAGGAGTATATATAAAGCATAAATTTCCTCAGAGAGCATCAACATGACTTCAGTAATAGCAACTTTGTCTTAAATCTTAACAGAGGCCGATAACAGACTGGCAGACCAGAGAGGAAGGAGATGGATGGGCAATTTACATTTTCCTAGACTAAAGAAAAGAGAGACAGCAATGCACAGAAGATTGCTACACTAGCTGGAGATAAAGGCCAAAGTGACAGGGTGGGTGCGAGCATTAATTAACGAATTTGTAAATGAGGTAAAGACAGTGAAAGCGATGGACGAAATATCAGAATGAGCGAGAGTAACTAGGGTGGTACCTAGAAGTGCTGGACTACATACTGTTCTACGTTTATGTTAAAGACTAGCCGGTGGAGGACTATAACACGTATCTGGGTCCTCAGATTATACCAAGATTATGAGGCTACAACAGAGAACAGCAGGAAACTGCATTCATAAATGTGATAAATAACTGGAAACTACATTGAGACGTCGACGTATGAAGGAAAAAAACGTGTTTTATCTTAGATAAATATAAAACATTCATCTAAAATAATACCTTCTAGAAAACAATAAAAAATATCAATTACTAGGTATTACAGCAAACATATTTTCTGAAGGTCACGAATCGAATCGAATCAGTACTCTCAGGTAAGACCCATAAGGGTGAAAAAGAGATTTTAATAGAGGAAGAATAGTATGGTGAGAGGAATTGTAGTAAGGTGAAGGGAAAGAGCCAGGACTAAACCCAGCCGCATAGCATTGGTTGGCATGATAGATGGAGTGTTTTCTGAGTCGTGGTGATCTGCAATGGAGGTACTGGTCTTGGTTCGGGAGGCAAGGACATTTCACGTGGACGGCAGCCAAACGTCAAGGCTGGTTTGCTGTCGTACTGCTTCTCACAATGCAATCGATTGAAAGGGGAAGAAATGGAATTTTGCTGGGTAAAAAAGGACGTCTTTTAAGGTCCACCCCTGCAGAGGGCAGGGCAGAAATTAAGAGTTAGGTGAAAGGCATAGTTTTAGTTGTAGAGAGGAGGAGGAGCAGGATTGTTAAGAGATTGGAAAAGGTTTAGATTGTTGTCTGGCTGTCTGATGACATCGTCGAGAAAGATTGTCCAGGTACTTGGTGGGTTTCAAGTCGGTCTATTTGTCTGTCACTGAGTTCTTTCCAGAACACGTTTAGTGCCTGGGAACACATGACGACTCAGATGTCTAGACATGACTATTTCAAGTCACTTTACCACATGTGTGTGACAGTCTTGTTTACGCTGCACCATTATGACGTCCTCACCTAGCTATACATAGAACGAAACAATGAAACAAATACAGGTGCAGAGCAGGTTTTGACTGTGGCAACGTTTTGCCCAATGTACAGCTTTATCGAGCGAAACGTTGTCAATATGAGAGAGAGAGAGAGAGAATAAGAGACAGAGTTCAATATTAATCACAAGTTCCTGCACAATAAAGTCAGCGACATTCACCGCAGTACGTTTTCTTCCTGACAGTCGACTGGTTCGCCAAACCCAGGAGAAAACGAGACTCCCCGAGGCAGGACCTACTTAAATCACCTCGGCGAATTATGCCAGAAGTGTTCCAACTATGCTAATGACTGCTAACCACCCGGCTGCTCCCTCCCTCCCTTGTGTGCGTGTCCTAGACGTATCAGAAGCCTTGTCACACGTGTCCCACAGGTGATGAGACTTTCTAACCAGTGTCAGAGTTCTCTCATGTTTCTACAGTAGGATTGGAATATTATGTAACTAGTATTTAAATACGTGTGCACGTTGTTTACACGTGTCCGGGCCATGTCCCTCATTTCTGACACGTGTCCGAGGGATATTCCAGATTTCTAACATGTCAGGGAATGTCCCAAATTCCAACACATGTCTGCGGCGCTTTTAAAACTTTCTGAAAATATGGAATTTAACAAAAAACTTATGAAACATAACGTAAGAGTCTAAAAAAAAAAAAAAAACTCTAACACGTCCAAAACTGTCTAAATTTTTCGAACACCAATAGTCGGCATGTCCGAAAAATGTGCTGACTATTTTGAAACCAGATACGAGGTAATATTTCCAAGTTTTGAGTCGGGCGTCGGGGAAGTGCCGCAAGAGGTGGACAGGACGAAGTCTCGGTGACATGTATACTTGTGGAGGCGCGTAAGTTTCTGGAAGAGACGTATAAATTTCGTAGAGAGACTCAGATTTCGTGGAGAGAGACATATTTCTCTTGGAGAGGTGCACACGTTTTGGGGAGATGTGAGGCGTTAAGTATGAGGTAGGGGACTGGGTAAGGTAGTATAGACAGAGGGTAGTTGATGAAGGAAGGTAGGAAGGGTAAGTGTCAAGTTGGGACAGAGTGCCGGTGGGGGTACTTTCACAAGTGTAAACATGGTGGCGGTGACCGTAGAGGGAGAGTTGCAGATAGTTAATAAATAATTATCGAGATGACACACTCGTATAAGTATGAACAATGTAAAAGGTTAAAAGCACAAAGGAAGGAAATTGGAGAGTAATTATTACGTTACCACAATTGTGGCTGGTCGGCTTTACTCCCACCTCCTGGAGTTTACCTGGAGAGGGTTTTGGGGTCAACGCCCCCGTGGCTCGGTCTGAGACCAGGCCTCGTGGTGGATCAGGGTCTGATCAACCAGGCTGTTATTGCTGGCTGCACGCAAACTGACGTACAAACCACAGCCCGGTTGGTCAGGTACTGACTTTAGGTGCCTGTCCAGTGCCTTCTTGAAGACAGCCAGGGGTCTATTGGTAATCCCCTTTATGTATGCTGGGAGGCAGTTGAACAGTCTTGGGCCCCGGACACTTATTGTGTTGTCTCTCAGTGTACTCGTGGCGCCCCTGCTTTTCATTGGGGCAATGTTGCATCTCCTGCCGAGTCTTTTGCTTTCATAGGGAGTGATTTTCGTGTGCAAGTTTGGTACTAACCCCTCTAGGATTTTCCAAGTGTATATTATCATGTATCTCTCTCGCCTGCGCTCCAGGGAATACAGATCAAAGGGCTTCGAACGTTCCCAGTAATTTAGGTGCCTTATCGTACTAATGTGTGCCGTGAAAGTTCTTTGTACACTCTCCAGGTCAGCAATTTCGCCTACCTTGAAGGGGGCAGTTAGTGTACAGCAGTATTCCAGCCTAGAGAGAACAAGCTATTTGAAGAGAATCATCATGGGCTTGGCGTCCCTAGTTTTGAAGGTTCTCATTATCCATCCTATCATTTTCCTAGCAGATGCGGTAGATGCATTGTTGTGGTCTTTGAAGGCGAGATCCTCTAACATTATCACTACCAGGTCCTTCACATTACTTTTTCGCTCTATTGTATGGTTAGAATTTGTCGTATACCCTGATACAACTTTAATTTCCTCAAGTTTTCCATATCTGAGTAGTTGAAATCTCTTCATTGAACTACATACTGTTTTGAGTGGCCCATTTGAAGATTTGGTTGATGTCCGCTAGGAGTCTTGCAGTGTCTTCGATGGAGGTCACTGTCATGGCAATCCGGGTGTCATCCGCAAAGGAAGACACGGAGCTATGGCTTACATCTCTGTCTATGTCAGATATGAGGATGAGGAATAGAATGGGAGCGAGTACTGTGCCTTGTGGAACAGAGCTTTTCACCGTAGCTGCCTCAGACTTTACCCTATTTACTATTACTCTTTGTGTTCCAATTGTCAGGAAGTTATAGATCCATCTACCAACTTTTCCTGTTATTCCTTTATCACACATTTTGTGTGCTATTACACCAAGGTCACACTTGTCGAAAGTTTTTGCAAAGTTTCTGTATACTACATCTATATTTTGTTTATCCTCGGTGATACCCAAGATATATTAATGATTTAGAAAAAGGACAAGTTGAAGAATGTTACTCAAGTGTTTCCTTTGATACCCAAGATACCTAAGTGTTGCATTTGTCTTATTTACTGCTATCTTGTCGATAAAGTATACCAATAATAATATTATTATTTCCACCTCACTTGGCCCACACAAACACCACTAATTATTCTACTTCATAATTAATTACTATCATCCAAGGCTTATTCCTCACTACTTAGATCATTGGAATAAGGTACTTGGAATCCTATACCAGTGTTTCGTAAAGAGTAAAAGTAATGGTAGAGAGAAGGTTTTTTCCTAGTTTATGGTCATACAAGGAGAGACAAACAAGGAGAGGCATACAAGGAGAGGCATACAAGGAGAGGCAAACAAGAAGAGGCATACAAGGAGAGGCATACAAGGAGAGGCATACAAGGAGAGGCATACAAGGAGAGGCATACAAGAAGAGGCATACAAGGAGAGGCATACAAGGAGAGGCAAACAAGGAGAGGCATACAAGGAGAGGCAAACAAGGAGAGGCATACAAGAAGAGGCATACAAGGAGAGGCATACAAGGAGAGGCATACACGGAGAGGCATACAAGAAGAGGCATAAAAGGAGAGGCATACAAGGAGAGGCATACAAGGAGAGGCAAACAAGAGAGGCAAACAAGGAGAGGCATACAAGGAGAGGCATACAAGGAGGGCATACAAGGAGAGGCAACAGGAGAGGCATACAAGAAGAGGCATACAAGGAGAGGCATACAAGGAGAGGCATACACGGAGAGGCATACAAGAAGAGGCATACAAGGAGAGGCATACAAGGAGAGGCATACAAGGAGAGGCATACAAGAGAGGCAACAAGGAGAGGCATACAAGGAGTGGCATACAAGGAGAGGCATACAAGGAGAGGCATACACGGAGAGGCATACAAGAAGGGCATACAAGGAGAGGCATACAAGAAGAGGCATAACAAGGAGAGGCATACAAGAAGATGCATACAAGGAGAGGCATACAAGAAGAGGCATACAAGGAGAGGCATACAAGGAGAGGCATACAAGGAGAGGCATACAAGGAGAGACATACAAGGAGAGGCATACAAGGAGAGGCATACACGGAGAGGCATACAAGGAGAGGCATACAAGGAGAGGCATACAAGAAGAGGCATACAAGGAGAGGCATACAAGGAGAGGCATACAAGGAGAGGCATACACGGAGAGGCATACAAGAAGAGGCATAAAAGGAGAGGCATAAAAGGAGAGGCATACAAGGAGAGGCATACAAGGAGAGGCAAACAAGGAGAGGCATACAAGGAGAGGCATACAAGGAGAGACAAACAAGGAGAGGCATACAAGGAGAGGCATACAAGGAGAGGCAAACAAGGAGAGGCAAACAAGGAGAGGCAAACAAGGAGAGGCAAACAAGGAGAGGCAAACAAGGAGAGGCAAACAAGGAGAGGCATACACGGAGAGGCAAACAAGGAGAGGCAAACAAGGAGATGCAAACAATGAGAGGCAAACAAGGAGAGGCAAACAATGAGAGGCAAACAAGGAGAGGCAAACAAGGAGAGGCAAACAAGGAGAGGCAAAATAGGAGAGGCATACACGGAGAGGCGAACAAGGAGAGGCATACACGGATAGGCAAACAAGTAGAGGCATACACGGAGAGGCGAACAAGGAGAGGCAAACAAGTTCGCATACACAATATACATTTCAGGGGAAATAGTTTGACTACAAGAAATAACAGGAAAAAATTACACAGGTAAAAATAAGTTACAATACACGTCTTAGTGATACTCACAAACAGGTGACTCTGCTTGTTGAAAACTTTCCCTACCTGAAAAGAAAAGAAAAAATTTTTTTTTTTAATTTTACTTGCATCAACAATAAAGATTTCAAATCTTTATTTCATTAAAAAATCAGCTTCTTTCAAGTTTGTGTCTGTCGCCTTTTCTTTTATTTCCTCTCGCCTGATACATAATTATTGTAAAATTATTATTAAATTATTAAATAATAATAATTTAATAATAAAAAAACACAATGAAATATATTTTTTTCGTTAGGTTCAAAATGATTTTTGCGAAATTATTGCATACACAAATTTTCGCTTACCTTATTCGGCAAGAAGAGCGTTCCTATTTAAGCAAAAAATGCAAGTTTTACTTATATATATATATATATATATATATATATATATATATATATATATATATATATATATATATATATATATATATATATATATATATATATATATATATATATATATATATATATATATATATATATATATATATATATATATATATATATATATATATATATATATATATATATATATATATATATATTACTGAAAGTCAAAACTTAATAACTAGGAGAAATCAATTCAATTTTTCATTGTTAATAATTTTTAATATTTTTTTTCACAAAAGCCTTGTATGTTTATATAATACTAAGATTAGCTTTAATTTGTACTTCCAAGGAATTTTACATAATATTACCCTGTGTTTATTTTATCCATCAAAAATATTAATTAGGTTTCATAATTACTGCTCTGGGATAATATGGAACCATGAGCCAGCAAAAGGCCTTGGTCATCATATGACTTAAGACCCGCGTCAGGAAATACTTGTATTGTTTCCTGACAATTCTTACCTAACCTAACCTTCTTGGTTAGTCTCATCTTAATTAAAATGTGTTAACTACAAGTCCAAGCTTTTAAGTAGTATATATTTTTATTTTCAGTGATGTGACCTAAGATTGATGGGTCATATCACTGGTACATACCCTAGTGAGACTCTCACAGTGATGTGACCTAAGATTGATGGGTAGAGTCACTATGGTGACTCTATCTCCCGATCTATTCCCGTTCTCTGTCTTTCCTTCTGTCTGTCCCTCTGTCTAACATAACCACGTGTTGCTGAATCTCGGAAAAAAATTGAAATAAATTGATATTCTGTAGAGACGCGGGGGTTTAATTTAAGAGACGCGGGGGTTTATTTTAAGAGACGCGGGGGTTTAGTTTAAGAGACGCAAGGGGTTCCTTGAGAGACTCATATGTTTCCTGCAGAAATGCGCAAGTTTAGCGAAGACTTAATTTTCGGAAATGGACTCATAGTTTTCATGAAGAGAGAGGTGCATATATTTCGTGGTGACACGTATAAGTTTTGTTTTGAGAGACAAGTTTCGTAAAGATACGCATAAATTTAGGTAGAAAAAAACACACAAGTTTTGTGGAGAGACGCACACTTTTAGGTAATATTTATGATTTACAAAGACTCGAGTGATTTTGGGGGCATGTCAATGGGAGTTATGTTCATATACTTTTTTGTGGTATACCTGCATATTTTAGAGTATAGTTAAATATTTTGGGGTATTCGTACTTTCTTTTAAGTATGTACAATTTTGTAAATATGTGGGGGATACTTAGTTGATATGTACCTATTTTTGGAAGGGTCAACTTACATATTTTATACATGCACATGGTTTTTGGAACTACCCACATATTTTGAAGACACACCTGACTACTACAATTATTGTAGCGACTTGCACCTCTACTGCTACTACTGTAGTAGTAGTGCGTTAGGACAAAGGAATACAGATCAAATAGTGCTACTGTTTCGTTTACATTACTGTAAGTAACCCGAGTCATGCTCACTAGAAATGATCTTATTCAGTTCCTATATTACTGCTGCTACTTCAGGTACTGTCATTTGTATTGGTGCTGATACCAGTACGAGTGCTGCTGCTCCCGCTACGACTACTCCGAATACCACTACGAGTGTTATTGCTCCCACTACGACTACTCCGAATACCACTACGAGTGTTATTGCTCCCACTACGACTGCTGCTGAAGATGATTCCACTACGATTACTGCGGTTCCCATTACGACTGCTGTGGTTACCATTACTACTACTGATGTTGTAACTACTACTGCTGTTAGTGCCACTACTACTACTGCTGTTGCTGACACTACCACTGCTGCTGTTGCTACTACTACTGTTACTATTATCTCCACTATTAATACTACGGCTGTTGTTGCCATTACTACTACTGTTGTTGCCACTATTACTGTTCTTACTACCTGTACCACTACTACTGTTGTTGACACTACTACTGCTACTACTGTTGTTGACACTACTACTGCTACTACTGTTGTTGCTGCCACTAAAACTGCTGCTACTACCTCTACCACAACTACTGATGTTGCTGCCGCTACTATTGCCACTAGTACAGCAGGTGTTACCACTATTGCTGCTACTACTGCCTCAACTAGTCCTACGCTGCCGCCACCACTCCCACTAGACAACGGAGTGGAATTACTCTCCCGCCGCTTAAGTGGATACGGACGTATGTTGGTCGTTATGGAAGCCAAGTAAATTGGCCACTTAGGATTTAATAGTACCATTAACTCTTTGAAATATGGCTGCAAGGGGAAACTATTATTAAGATCGTCTTATGATTTATTAGTTCAGCTAGCTGTGATTATCCCCAAGATTCCTTATCTGAGCTAATATACGCTCTCTCTTGTAATGAAATTATCAAAACTGGTAAAAACTCTTGTGCCTCTTACTGAAGACAGTGCCGCTGTGGAGACGTAACCCTGATATTTTTTATATTTTTTAATGATCTAAGGAAATTTTATGCAGAGTTTCAGTCATCTAAGATTGAATAAGGTTGGCTACATATTGGTGGATTGAAATACTGAAGTTGGCCTCTACCCATGCAAACCTTAATTAATAAAAACAAAGATATACTACACGTAAACAAACCAAATACAGGAGAGAAGAGAGAGAGAGAGAGAGAGAGAGAGAGAGAGAGAGAGAGAGAGAGAGAGAGAGAGAGAGAGAGAGAGAGAGTTACGACGACGTTTCGGTTCGTCTTTGACAGAAAATATCGTCGTAAGGTTTTCCCTCTTATGTGCGGGTTGTTTGTGTGTTGTTCCAGTCTCGGTATTGTGCCTTTTGCTCTTTAAATAAATACTACTTAAAACAATGAATATTACAGCAATAATCCCATCAAGGAGGAAGGATGGGCGGGGTGCAGGTCTCTTGATCCTCCTTTTCCTTGGATCATACCTGATAACGTCTCATTCCCGGCTGTAGGACACTTCGTGGGATTTTGCTTTTCCCCCATGAATATAATAGTCATAATATATGATTGAAGCGGTTAATAAAGCTGACTTTCTCCGGGAGGTGAAAACTGAGCAACTTATTAAATAATACGTGCAATGTATGAAGTTGCAAAATGAGGAAAGGCAATTGAGGTGATTACGTCGGTAAGGTATTTATTTGATGCTTATGAGCAAGTATACTGATGTCTGGTTCAGGTAAGAAACAAGATGGGAACGTCAACAGTGTACTGATGTCTGGTACCTTCGCTGCTCCCATAAACTCAGTAAAGCATTTATATTACTGGCAACGTCTGAAGTTCCTCCATCTGTACTCCTTGCAAAGTAAGCGAAATACATTATAATTTACACCTGGAAAATTCTAGTGGCTCTGGTCTCATTTCTGCAAACACATAAATCATTCCCATTGATAGCGACCTACTCGGCGGACTGTGCAAAATACTCCAATGAAAATAAGGAGTGCAATGAGAGCACCAAGGAAAACATCAGTTGAATAAAAAACACAGTACCGTGACTGGAACAATACATAGTAAATGTGAAGTGACCAACACTTTTCATTACCTTCCCCTCATACAAAAAGAGTTTCTAAAGTCATTTCTGATCAGTCCGGCAGTGGTCCATACGTTAAACGTCGTACGGCTACCATCAATAGCCTGGTTGATCAGGCCATCCATCTAAAGGCCAGATCTAGAACTGCAGCGCGAGAGCGTTGACTCTTGGAACACTCCAGGTAGACTCGAGGTAAGAAACAAGATGGAACTGGAGCGAAGCAATCATTTGGAAAAGTCAGAAGTGTGTTAATGTCTGGAACAGATGTAACTTGAGCAGACGTCTGGCCCAGGTAAGAACAAAATGAATACAAATATCAACCTGGCCTGGGTTAGCAGCTAACTTACCTGAGATGTTAGCAAGAGAAACCAGCAGTTCTACCAGTGACTGGATAACATCACATGCTAATCAAGTTATCTACAAAGCATTTTATTCATGGTCCTTTACTCGTGTATATCCTAAAGACAGCAATTATAACACAAGACTGGCAGCCAATTAGTAATTTCACTCTGGCGGTATCTTTCTCAAGACATCTCTCCATCAGCGATTATTCATTCCTAAACCCGAATTTTGTAGTCTCCCACAACAAATGGAAATTAGGACAGCTTTACCCTGTAGGCTGTTATGTATGGTGATTAATATTAAATTCATTGTACATTGGTAAGTTAACCTTAATAAAGAGACTGCTACTACCAGGCTTTGAAATGAGCTGTGAAAGGAAAACAGCTCTAGCTTGTAAAATATATATGGGACCTTATACTGTCTCAGGTAGAAAGTTTAAGGTACAGAAGAGAGAGAGAGGGTTAATGTCTGGTACATCACTTCTCAGAGTATATACACAAAGAGTTATACAGTATTCTTCTAAGTGTATATACACAGATATACAGTAAACTTCTCAGTGTATATACACAGAACACCTCTCAGTGTATATATACATACACAGTGAGAGAATTTTCTGCCTTATACCACCTGATTCGTACACACCTTGACCCTCAGCCATTCTTCAAGATTATCTCTAATTAATGTTTTGTGATTTAATAAAGCAGGCGAGGCCTCCAATAAAGAAGGGAGACACTCATTATAACAATAACAGGGAAATATTACCTGAGGAAGAGCAGGGGACTCTTAGAGAGTTTTGCTTCTGCTTGCTCTATCTTAGAGAAAGCAGAAGTGTTTTTGTTTATTTGTATTTATGAGGATACTTCTTTGATCTTATCCTCCCACGATGTTATGTTTTATTTGACCTCCAACGAATGGCTGGCGGAGAGACAAAAATGGTTCGGTGGCAGCGGCATCAGTAGCAACAGCATCAGTAGCAGCAGCGGCATCAGTAGCAACAGCAGTGTCATCAGTAGCAACAGCATCAGTAGCAGCAGCAGTGGCATCAGTAGCAACAGCAGTGGCATCAGTAGCAGCATCAGTGGCATCAGTAGCAACAGCAGTGGCATCAGTAGCAGCAGCATCAGTAGCAGCAGCAGTGGCATCAGGAGCAGCAGCATCAGTAGCAGCAGCAGTGGCATCAGTAGCACAGCAGTGGCATCAGTAGCAGCAGCATCAGTAGCAGCAGCAGTGGCATCGTAGCAGCAACACATGGCATCAGTAGCAGCATCAGTGGCATCAGTAGCAGCAGCGGCATCAGTAGCAGCAGCATCAGTAGCAGCAGCATCAGTAGCAGCAGCATCAGTAGCAGCAGCATCAGTAGCAGCAGCAGTGGCATCAGTAGCAGCAGCATCAGTAGCAGCAGCAGTGGCATCAGTAGCAACAGCAGTGGCATCAGTAGCAGCAGCAGCGGCATCAGTAGCAACAGCATCAGTAGCAACAGCAGTGGCATCAGTAGCAGCAGCATCAGTAGCAGCAGCAGTGGCATCAGTAGCAGCAGCAGCGGCATCAGTAGCAACAGCAGTGGCATCAGTAGCAGCAGCATCAGTAGCAGCAGCGGCATCAGTAGCAACAGCAACAACAACAACAACCATAACAGCAGCAGCAACGGTGATAATCATAGTAGTAGCAGTAGAATATTATTATTATTATTATTACTGTCTTGTTCACGTAACGTTCACAATAATTCTCACTAATTCCTTTCCTACTTTCTAACAGCTCACAACCATAAGCCTAAACAACCACAACCCCCTCCTCCCCACATCACACCCATACTCTGTGATGTAAATGACCTCCTTACACTAGTGGATTTATCCACTGGTGCCTCTGTCTCCTCCTGCTTCTACTCACCTGACTGCAGTACAAGCCATTCTAGCTGGGTCACCACATGACTAAGAGCCGCGTCAGGAAACACTTGTCCTGTTTCCTGACAAACCTTACCTAACCCAACATAGTATAAGCCACTTCTCCGATCACATGTTGTAGTTTTCTCGGTATTGGATTTAAGAAGCCACTGTGTGGCGAAAGGTTTCCTCAATAAAGATTCCCAAATGTTGCACAAGGTGTCTCATTCTTCATACCCATAATCCATACCAACACACTCACAGCCACTCCACCCAACACCATTCCTTCACCACAACCACACCCACACACCACCATCACCACAACAACCCGCTACTCCACCACACCCACAACAACACCCACCACCACATCAACATCAACACTATTCAGATATCAAACCACTTCCCCACTATTACATCCCCTTAAATTATAGTACGAAATAAGAAAGTATGAAGATGCAGTATCATTACAAGGATTATGAGGATGACGATCTCAGAGGTGACTACAGAGGAGCCACCACGCACCACCTCTGATATAACTCCATCACAGAGCCGGAAATTCTTCATCCACAGCCAGATATGGGATAGATGGATGCCTTGAGGGATGGAGGCAAGGGATGACGGAAGGATAGATGGGTGAATCAGGCATAAATTGATGTATGCACAGACCGATGGAAAGTTACACAGATGAATTGATGCAGATGAATTGTGGGATATATAGAAGGATAAATGGACGGAAAGGATAAGCAGATGGCAGGACGGATGCGTGCTTGAACGGATGACTCAATAGATTAGTAAATGGAGGAATGATTAAGTGGCTGGAGGAATGGTCAGGTGGTTTGATGGATGGTCTGATGGATGGTCTGATGGATGGTCTGATGGATGGAGGAATGTTTAGGTGAATGAAGGAATGGTTTGGTGGTGGATGGGGAGACAGCGATTTGTTGGACAAAAGAGCAAGTAGATGAGGTTGACGAGATGATGTATAAACCGACTGGATTGATGTATAGTTATATATATATATATATGGTAGGTAGTAGGTTGGTAGTCAGCAACCGCCCAGGGAGGTACTACCGTCCTGCCAAGTGAGTGTGGAACGAAAGCCTGTATTTGTTTTACATGATGGTAGGATTGCTGGTGTCTTTTTTCTGTCTCATAAACATGCAAGATTTCAGGTACGTCTTGCTACTTCTACTTACACTTAGGTCACACTACGCAAACATGTACACGTTTATTGTATACACACTCATCTGAGTTTTCTTTGATTTTATCTTAATAGTTCTTGTTCTTATTGCTTTTCCTTTCATATCCATGGGGAAGTGGAATAAGAATCTTTCCTCCGTAAGCCATGCGTGTTGTAAAAGTCAACTAAAATGCCGGGAACAATGGGCTAGTAACCCCTTTTCCTGTATAGCTTACTAAAAAGAAGAAGAAGAAAATCGTCAAAGTGGGATGTTTGAATGTGCGTGGATGTTGTGCGAATGATAAGAAAGAGATGATTGTAGATGTTATGAATGAAAAGAAGCTGGATGTCCTGGCTTTAAGTGAGACAAAGCTGAAGGGGGTAGGAGAGTTTCAGTGGGGAGAAATAAATGGGATTAGGTCAGGGGTTTCAAATAGAGTTAGAGCTAAAGAAGGAGTGGCAATAATGTTGAATAATCAGTTATGACAGGAAAAGAGGGAATATAAATGTATAAATTCAAGGATTATGTGGAGTAAAATAAAGGTTAGATGTGAAAAGTGGGTTATAGTAAGTGTTTATGCACCTGGAGAAGAGAGAAGTGTAGAGGAGGGAGAGAGATTTTAGGAAATGTTGAGTGAGTGTGTGGGGAGTTTTGAACCAAGTGAGAGAGTAATTATGGTTGGGGATCTTAATGCTAAAGTGGGTAAAAATGTTGTGGAGGGAGTAGTAGTTAAATTTGGGGTGCCAGGGATAAATGTAAATGGGGAACCATTAATTGAGCTATGTGTAGAAAGGGGTTTGGTAATAAGTAATACATATTTTATGAAAAAGAGGATAAATAAATATACAAGGTATGATATAGCACGTAAGGAAAGTAGTTTGTTAGATTATGTATTGGTGGATAAAAGGTTGATGGGTAGGCTTCAGGATGTACATGTTTATAGAGGGGCAACGGATATATCGGATCAATATTTAGTTGTAGCTACAGTTAGAGTTAAAGGTAGATGGAACAAAATGAAAAGGGCAACAGCAAGTAAGAGAGAGGTAAAAGTGTATAAACTAAGGGAGGAGGAAGTTAGGGTGAGATATAAGCAACTATTGGCAGAAAGGTGGGCTAGTGCAAGTATGAGTAGTGGGGGGAGGGGGGTTGAAAAGAGTTGGGATAGTTTTAAAAATGCAGTATTAGAATGTGGGGCAGAAGTTTGTGGCTATAGGAGGGTGGGTGCAGGAGGAAAGAGGAGTGAGTGGTGGAATGAAGAAGTAAAGGGTATGATAAAAGAGAAAAAGGTAGCTTATGAGAGGTTTTTACAAAACAGAAGTATTAATAGAAGAGCAGAGTATATGGAGAGTAAAAGAAAGGTGAAGAGAGTGGTGAGAGAGTGCAAAAGAAGAACAGATGAAAGAATGGGAGAGGCTCTGTCAAGAAATTTTGATGAAAACAAGAAAAAATTTTGGAGTGAGATAAACAAGATAAGAAAGCCTAGGGAACGAATGGATTTGTCAGTTAAAAACAGAGTAGGGGAGTTAGTAGATGGGGAGCTGGAGGTATTGGGTAGATGGCGGGAATATTTTGAGGAACTTTTAAATGTCGATGAAAAAATGGGAGGAGATAATTTCATGTACTGGCCAGGGAGGTACAACATCGTTTAGGAGTGAAGAAGAGCAGGATGTGAGTGTTAGGGAGGTGCGTGAGACATTACGTAGAATGAAAGGGGGTAAAGCAGCTGGAACTGAAGGGATCATGACAGAAATGTTAAAAGAAGGGGGGATATAGTGCTGGAGTGGTTGGTATTTTGTTTAATAAATATATGAAAGAGGGGAAGGTTCCTAGGGATTGGCAGAGACATGTATAGTTCCTTTATATAAAGGAAGGGGGATAAAAGAGAGTGTAAAAATTATAGGGGAATAAGTTTACTGAGTATACCAGGTAAAGTGTATAGCAGGGTTATTATTGAAAGAATTAGAGGTAAGACAGAGTAGGAGTGCAGATGAGCAAGGAGGCTTTAGAGTGGGTAGGGGATGTGTAGATCAAGTGTTTACAGTGAAGCATATATGTGAACAGTATTTACATAAAGGTAGGGAAGTTTTCGTTGCATTTATGGATTTAGAAAAGGCATATGATAAAGTGGATAGGGGAGCAATGTGGCAAATGTTGCAAGTGTATGGAATAGGTAGTAAGTTACTGAAGGCTGTAAAGAGTTTTTATGAGGATAGTGAGGCTCAGGTTAGGGTATGTAGGATAGAGGGAGATTACTTCCCGGTAAAAGTAGTTCTTAGACAGGAATGTGTAATGTCACCATGGTTGTTTAATATATTTATAGATGGGGTTGTAAAAGAAGTAAATGCTAGGGTGTTGGGGAGAGGGGTGGGATTAAATTATAGGGAATTAAATGCAAAATGGGAGTTGACACAGTTACTTTTTGCTGATTATACTGTGCTTATGGGAGATTATAAAGAAAAGTTGCAAAGGTTAGTGGACGAGTTTGGGAGGGTGTGTAAAGGTAGAAAGTTGAAAGTGAACATAGATAAGAGTAAGGTGATGAGGGTATCAAACGATTTAAATAAAGAAAAATTGAATATCACATTGGAGAGAGGGATTATGGAAGAGGTAAATGTTTTCAGATATTTGGGAGTTGATGTGTCAGCGGATGGGTTTATGAAGGATGAGGTTAACCATAGAATTGATGAAGAAAAAAGGTGAGTGGTGCGTTGAGGTATCTGTGGAGACAAAAAACGTTATACATGGAGGCAAAGAAGGGAATGTAAGAAAGTATAGTGATACCAACACTCTTATATGGGTGTGAAGCATGGGTTGCAAATGCTGCAGCGAGGAGGAGGCTGGAGGCAGTGGAGATGTCCTGTCTAAGGGCAATGTGGTGTAAATATTATGCAGAAAATTCGAATGTGGAAATTAGGAGAAGGTGTGGAGTTACTAAAAGTATTTGTCAAGAGGGCTGAAGAGGGGTTGTTGAGGTGGTTTGGTCATTTAGAGAGAATGGATCAAAGTAGAATGACTTAGAGAGCATATAAATCTGTAGGGGAAGGAAGGCGGGGTAGGGGTCGTCCTAAAAAAGGTTGGAGGGATGGGGTAAAGGAGGTTTTGTGGGCAAGGAACTTGGACTTCCAGCAAGCATGTGTGAGCGTGTTAGATAGGAGTGAATGGAGACGAATGGCTTTTGGGACCTGACGAGCTGTTGGAGTGTGAGCAGGGTAACATTTTATGAAGGGATTCAGGGAAAACAGTTAATTGATTTAATTAAACTTGAGTCCTGGAAATGGGAAGTACAATGCCTGCACTTTAAAGGAGGGATCTGGGATAGTGACAGCTGGGAGGGACTATTCTCAGCTGTCGTATCTGAGCGCCTCTGCAAAGACAGTGATTATGTATGAGTGTGGTGAAAGTGTTGGATAATAATGAAAGTATTTTCTTTTGGGTCACCCTGCCTTGGTGGGAGATGGCCGACTTGTTGAAATATATATATATATATATATATATATATATATATATATATATATATATATATATATATATATATACTAGCTGTACCGGGACGCGTTGCTGTAGCTCAGTCTGATTTGCCGACTCTAGAACACGCAACATATAATTGTCCATGTGAGAAGCAATCCGTGTCTAGATCTAAACTGCACAATTCTAAAGTTTATTTTGCCGACTCTAGAACACACAACATATAATTGTCCATGTGAGAAGCAATCTGTGTCTAGATCTAAACCGCACAATTCTAAAAGATTATATATATATATGTCGTGCCGATTAGGTAAAACTTGATTTTGGCTTAAATAGCAATGCTCACCTTGCCATATAAGACAAGTGAAAATTTGTGTAT
>WNWK01000279.1:230000-352500 GCA_009830355.1 Cherax destructor
AGGGAGAGAGATGACCTAGTAGCAGTCAGTGAAGAGGCGGGGCCAGGAGCTACGACTCGACCCCTGCAACCACAAATAGGTGAGTATATATATATATATATATATATATATATATATATATTATATATATATATATATATATATATATATATATATATGTCGTGCCGAATATGTAATACTTGCGATTCTGGCTTAGATAGTAACGCTCTTCTTGCCGAATAAGGCAAGCGAAAATTTGTGTATGCAATAATTTCGCAAAAATCATTCTGAACCTAACGAAAAACAATATATTTCATTGTGGTTGTTTATTATTAAATTATTGTAAATTTATCTAAAATATATTTAGTTGGATTAGGCTAAATTAAATTGCGCTTGTTATAATAAGTTTAGGTAAGTTTTCTAAGGTTTTTTTGGTACAAAATTATTATTTTTTACATTAACATAAGTGAAAAAATATATATCTTTAAAAGTATAAGAATTTTTTTTAGAAAGGACTTAATTTTAAATGAGTTCTTGCTAATTGACCAGTTTTACCTATTCGACACGACATGTATATATATATTTTTATTAACACATCGGCCGATTCCCACCAAGGCAGGGTGGCCCGAAAAAGAAAAACTTTCATCATCATTCACTCCATCACTGTCTTGCCAGAGGGGTGCTTTACACTACAGTTATAAAACTGAAACATTAACATCCCTCCTTCAGAGTGCAGACACTACTTCCCATCTCCAGGACTCAGGTCCGGCCTGCCAGTTTCCCTGAATCCCTTCATAAATATTACTTTGCTCACACTCCAACAGCACGTCAAGTATTAAAAACCATTTGTCTCCATTCACTCCTATCAAATATGCTCATGCATGGTTGCTGGAAGTCCAAGCCCCTCGCACACAAAACCTCCTTTACCCCCTCCCTCCAACCTTTAATAGGCCGACCCCTACCCCGCCTTCCCTTCACTACATATTTATACACTCTCGAAGTCATTCTGTTTCGTTCCATTCTCTCTACATGTCCGAACCACCTCAACAACCCCTCCTCAGCCCTCTGGTTAACAGTTTTGGTAATCCTGCACCTCCTAATTTCTAAACCACGAATTCTCTGCATTATATTCACACTACATATTGCCCTCAGACATGACATCTCCTCTGCCTCCAGCCTTCTCCTCGTTGCAACATTCACCACCCATGCTTCACACCCATATAAGAGTGTTGGTATAACTATACTTTCATACATTCCCCTCTTCACTTCCACTGACAAAGTTCTTTGTCTCCACAGACTCCGAAGTGCACCACTCACCCTTTTCCCCTCATCAATTCTATGATTCACCTCATCCTTCATAAACCCATCTGCTGACATGTCCACTCCTAAATATCTGAATACATTCACCTCCTCCATACTATCTCCCTCCAATCTGATATCCAATCTTTCGTCACCTAATCTTTTTGTTATCCTCATCACCTTACTCTTTCCTATATTCACTTTTAATTTAATTTTCTCCTTTACATACCCTAACAAATTCATCCACCAACCTCTGCAACTTCTTTTCAGAATCTCCCAGAAGCACAGTGTCATCAGCTGGCTGTATTCATGGCAGCGGTAGAGTGCTGGGGTGGGTGCTGTCGAGTAGCAACTTTGAGAACGTGAAGAACTCTCAATGCAGCCTCAGGATATCTAGACCCGGGTTCAGTTCTGAAGACCACAGAAGGATCCTGAAGGATACTCAGATATAGGATCATCACTTTGCAACACTGAAGAATCCTTCAAGATCCCAAGATCTAAGCTGAGTACCTTGAGGGATCATTGAAGAACCACGGATGATCCCGAGACCTGGTCTGAATACCTTTATTAACCACAGAAGGTCATTGCAGGATACTGAAACCTAGACAGCTGAAGCACCCCACAAGGTACCCAAGCCTTAAGGGGCCTCTGAAGGACCATGCTGGATACCCAGATTAGAGACGAGTATCTTGAGCATCGTAGAACCCTGCAGGATACCTACACCAGGGCTATTTACATCGAGAAAGGAATGAAGGAGCCCACAGGATACTGATAACACTTCACCTTCCAAGTCAGGCAGCCGTGTCTCGGAAATTACACTACGAGATACGAGTCTCGTTCGGCCTTCTTGCCTCCAGCAAATATCCGTCTACCAAACATACGCCTGTCATGAGTGGTGCTGTCTGTCATGTGTGGTGCTGTCTGTCATGTGTGGTGCTGCATGCCATATTTGGTGCTGCCTGAGATAAGTGGTGCTGCCTTCCATGTGTGGTACTGCCTGTCATGTATGGTGCTGCCTGACATGTGAGGTGCTGCCTGTCATGTCTAGTGCATCCTATCATGTGTGGTGCTGCCTGCCATGTGTAGTGCTGCCTACCATGTGTGATGAATCCTATCATGTGTTGTGCTGCCTGCCATGTGTGGTGCTGCCTGCCATGTGTGGTGCTGCCTGCCATGTATGGAACTTCCTGCTATGTGTGGTGCTGCCTGCCATGTGTGGTGCTGCCTGCCATGTGTGGTGCTGCCTGCCATGTGTGGTGCTGCCTGCCATGTATGGAACTTCCTGCTATGTGTGGTGATGCCTGCCATGTGCGGTGCTGCCTGCCATGTGTGGTGCTGCCTGTCATGTATGGAACTTCCTGCTATGTGTGGTGCTGCCTGCCATGTGTGGTGCTGCCTGTCATGTATGGAACTTCCTGCTATGTGTGGTGCTGCCCTCCATGTGGAAAACGTAAGGAATTTACAGAGCGCTGGACCTCAGCACTCTTCATATAAATACCCAGTTCATCACTAGACTCGCAACAACCCACACTAGAAAGTGTATAACAAGACAGAAAATAAATTACCCTATCAATCTTAAAGAGTTTTAAAAAATTCCCATTAACATCTCCATTCACGTTAAAATGAATCTATAACACACAGGTGCAATACACAAAAAATTACATATAAATAAATACAGATATAATTAGAACTTTTAAGTGATAAAAAAGATTGACTAGTATTTAAAACTATATTAAAGAACGACCATAAAATTGCTATAAAACTCACAGAGGTTCTGACAAGCAACCTAGTGATTAATAAAACCACTTTCAAATCTGAAAGCACAATATGTTGACGAGAACCACAAAGTGCACACAGAGAGGAAGGATTTGCCACAAGGTGGTGCTTGTCAGTGAGATGGATGTGCCTCATCTTCAGTCCACAAGATCCGTCTCAAAATGCGGTTCCTCTGGAAAGAGGAGAGCCAGACACCCAGGTGTTGTTGGTTGGTTGTTCGTATGTCGAGCTCACCTCTTGCCTGGGATGCTGGGCCCAGGAACCACTACAAGGAGGATTCCCGATGCCGCAGTCTTTAGCCTCAACATCTGCCAGTTAATTTCCCTGGACATGTTCTTTTATTCTGAGCCTTTTTTTATATTCTCTTTGAGAATGTGAATTAACATTCAACCTTCTTTCTTACTTTCTTTTCCAAATACTTGTGTTTTCCTTTCAAATTTTATACTATTCACACTCAATTATTAGTGACAACTTTTCAATAATCTTTATCAAAACTTACTTCAGCCCTACAGTAATTGTGAGGTTTTTAGTTAACTCAAACTAATATTTGAAAAAAAAAAAAACTTTTGACGACGTTTCGGTCCGACTTGGACCATCAATTTTTTTTCTCCTATATGCGGGTTATGATTTCTGTATAATTATATTAATATTATATACCCTTCTCAAACTTTCATCTCAAAATCTTCTATAAACTCTGGATACAAAGTCTTTACCTAGTTCCACCTGCTGATGCATTCCTCTAGTAATGCACTCCAGTGGTCAACAATTGTGAGAAGAAAATGTTTTTATTCTCACGCCACTTTTTTCTCAATTTGCAACTGTGGCCTTTTCTTATCCCTGTTGTAAGTACTGAGAAAACTTCTTCATCTACTCTTTCAAGACTTTATATGTGTCTATCATGTCTCCTCTTTTCCTCTATCAGCCAACATAGGGATCTTTATTGTTTTCAGTCTTCCATCATAGTACATACTGCTCAACTCTGGCAGCCATTTGATGGTTTATCAGGTGTGGCTACAACAGTATGTGGTTTTTCAGGTGGGGCCACAACATAATCCTGCATAATTCAGTTTTGTTCTAATATAAACAATTTTCTTAACATTTCATTATCGAAATATTTGAAAGTTATTTTATAGTTTGTCAGAGTAGCATATGAGTTCCTCACAATTTAATTTATATAATCTTCAATATTTTGTCACACATTCTTTATTCTTCATGTGGCCTGATTTCATTTTCTTCCAATTTCATTACATGGCATTTATCTACATTAAATTCCATCATCCATAAATTACTCTTTGTGCTCCATTTATCCAGACCTTGTAAAGATTTGCAGTCATTTTTTTATTAATTTTACATAAGTTTTACATCGTCTGCAAACATTCATATATATATATTTTTTTCTTCTGGTAATTCCTTTATTTAAATTAGAAACATTACTGGGGCATGTACAGAACCTTGTGGCATCCCACATGTGACATCCTCCCATGCAGACATATTACCTTTTTTAACTATTCGCATTTTCTTCTCAACAAAAAGTTTCGTATACAATGTAGTAATTTACCTTTAATTCCTCCTATAATTTGCAGTTTCTAAATTAGTCTTTCATGGGTAATTCTATCAAAAGTCTAAGTAAATACAATCTTCCTAGCTATTTCTTTCTTGACTAATTTCTGTAACTCTTTCATAATGACCAAACAGATTTGATGTACATGAATGTACAGACCGAAACCCAAATTGTTTACCAGTTAGAAATGCACAAAAAATCCACACATAGGGACGGTATTATACCTCTTTGTTCTTTACCATAATATGTACCATATATTTGCTAATTTACCTCGCTGTATTGAAATCGTAAAAAAATCTAAGTCACCTGCACATTCTTTTAAGAGCCTACGTACTATCCTGTGTAGTCCAATAGTATTTTAACGACATCTACTAACAATTTCTTTACGTCCGCTTTAGGTATTTCAGTAACTACTAATTCAGCTGTGTGTCTGATTAAAATCTTAGTGAAAACTTATCTTCTTTTGTGAAAACAATGAACCTTTCTATTTCATACTCACAATGCAGAACAATCCACATGGGGATAGAAATCTTTTGCTCAAGATCTTTCACACTCTCTGTGCGTTGTCAGGAGCTATTCCTTGTTGCATGACTAGAAACAGATAGTATGGTAAAATTCTCTCCGAGACAAGGTAGAAGCGTAAAGTGTTTTTACCATGTCACAGAGAGATGGGAAAGATCTTGAGCTAAACATTTCCATCCCCATGTGGCTTATTCTGCATTATTAAGGTCGCGTGTTTGCCACTGTATTGCATTAATACTTTACATATTTCCTCCTCAACCTCAATGATTTGGTTATCGTCATTTATTCCTCGTATTTTGTCTAACATTTAGGTTCCCTTTTTACAAACGTAAAAGGTTTGGTTTTACCTTGCTCTTGTCTACCACTTCTTTTTCAAAACTTTTCTCCTCCTTTCTCCTTACATTTGTATATTCATTTCTAGTCTCCTTGAATTGAAGATAATTTTCTTGATTGGTCCGCTTCCTTTATTCATTATAAGCCCTGGCCCGTTTCTAATATTCATTATAAGCCCTGGTCCACTTCATATATTCATTATAAGCCATGGTTCACTTCATATATTCATTATAAGGCTGTTATTTTATTCACAGATCTCCAGCATATTCCACTGAATCATTCTTTATTATTCCTTCTTATATACCTATTCTGAATGCAGATTATTTATATCTGTCTCCTGTAAAATATTGTTCCATTCAACTTCTGTTGTAATTGTAATTCCCTTTCTTATAATCTAATCGTTATTGCTTATAAATTTCTTTTTTTCATTTCACCTCACGTGATACATTGTTAAGTGGGATTAAATAAGTTGTGTTGAAATTTTCTCAGCTGTTCGAGTAAACACTAAATATAATATTGACGGCGTCTCTTTGACTTGTTTCATTTATATGCGCGTTCATAAAAAAACTTAGTCATTATATTGAATAAATCTATTGACCATTTATTTGCAGTTCTAGCCTAATAGGATGCCCAATTTATTTCTTTATAGTTAAAATCTCCAAGTACAATAACTTTTACCTTATCTGGGTCACTCTTCATCAAGACTATGTGATCACTCGTTTATCTTATCCAACTTTTCGCTTTTTCAATTATTAAATGATATGTGTGTGAAAGCGAATGAAAGACTCAAATTTTATTACCCATTTTCACTGTGGTATTTTTTCATATTTCCAGTTACGCGTTTTATTGTGATTTCTTCCACACACACACACACACACACACACATACATACACACACAGATTTTTCTCAGCTTCATTTCGTACTCTTATCAGTAAAATTTCAACACTTTCAGTATTTTGTACTTCAGTTTCCATAACCTGAAGAGATTATTCTACCAATATTGCCAATCCCCTCCTCTCTTCCCTACTCTCTCTCTCTTCTCCACGAATAAAAACCTTATTTAAAAAAAAAATAAGTTTGGTTTCGGTTATACAAACTATATCAGATTATTTTTTTTCATTTATAATATTCTTAAGTTATATATATTTTTAAACTATCTTCATAAATGAGTTATTCTCAGTGTTGCCCCTTTCCCCAGTTCTTCTAATATAATTCACCACTTCCTGATTTATCACATATTTCTTCTTCATTACCTTATCTTGATCAATAAATATTATCCGTATTTACTGTAAGGAGGTCTACAGAATTTCAATTTCCATTTTGTTTTAAAGTTGTATTTATGTTATTCAGTTTGTCTACTAATCCTTTTGACCTTACTATATTTTGTTACTTTGAGTCATTGTGTGGACCCGTCCAGTGGTTGTTCTGGTCAGCAGGTGTACAAGTACACCTGTGTTTACACCCTCTATCCTCTCTTATAATGTTAACAAACACAACACGGCACAGACAGAAGAAAAAGGTATAAATAACCCGTATATAGGAGAGAAAAGCTTACAACGACGTTTCGGTCCGACTTTGTAAATGGTCAAAGTGGAACCGAAACGTCGTAGTAAGCTCCTCTCTACTATGTGCGGGTTAGTTGTGTATTGCACCACTGTACTGGTGGGCTACACTGTTTCTCTTTAATATATTTAATACATTAATCTTACTTCAAAAATGTTCCACATTAATAATTTCCTTCTATTTTTGGAGACAACACTCACATAAACACCATACTTACATAATAAGCACAGTGTTTTTTTTCCCCAGGATGAGATGGCTGACGTGTGTTCTCTTTGGCGGTGAGTGTGTGTGTTGTACGACCCAGGTAATCAAGGCCTGTTAACCTGGCCGTAAAGGGAGCTTGGAGCGATAATAAACACAACAGTAATCTTTAAATTGTATTTTCCTTCACCAAATATGAATAGATGTATTTACACTTATATACACTATGTACAGTAGTGAAAAATAAGTGTATCACGGTAATCAAGAGGCAAGACAGCCTAAAGATAGAGAGACAACCGTGAGCATCCAGCAGCTGGATGAATCTTGCAAGAGTGAACCGTGAGTGCTACCACATCACCTTCGCAATTGCCAGACCCACATTATGATTGGCTGAACCAAGGTACTGATTTAACGATGGGGCCCCCTTAATCGTTAAACCCTGAGTACCTGGTTCGCTAGTTGGGAGGCAGCCTATATAGGAGTGTGTACATACACCGAATAAATGTAATGTACTCTTTGCATGCCACAGTGTGTGTGTGTACTCATCTAATTGTGGTTGAAGGGGTCGATTTATAGCTCCTGGCCTCGCCTCTTCACTGGTCGCTACTTGGTCCAGTCCCTGTTCCATGAGCTTTATCATACCTTTTCTTAAAGCTATGTATTCTACCTGCCTCCCACTACCTCACTTTCCAGCCTATTCCACTTGCTGACAACTCCTTGACTGAAGAAATACTTCCTAACATCCCTGTGACTCATCTGAGCTTTCAACTTCCAATTGTGACCCCTTGTTTCTGTGTTCCATCTCTGGAACATCCTGTCTCTGTCCACAATGTCGATTCCTGTCAGTATTTAATATGTCGTTATCATGTCTCCCTCTGTCCCTCCTGTCATCCAGTGTCGTCAGGTCAATTTTCCTCAACCTCTCCTCGTAGGACATGCCCCTTAGCTCTGGGACTAGCCTCGTTGCAAACCTTTGCACTTTCTCTAGTTTCCTGACGTGATTGACCAGGTGTGGGTTCCAAACTGGAGCTGCATACTCCAATATAGGCCTGACGTACACGGTGTACAGGGTCCGGAGCGACTCCTTACTGAGATGCCGGAATGCTAATCTTAGGTTCGCTAGTCGCCCATATGCTGCAGCATATGGTCTTCTTTGTCCTTACCCGATCTTCATGACTTTGCACTTGGTGGGGTTGAACTCCAGGAGCCAGTTGTTGGACCAGGCCTGCAGTCTGTCCAGATCCCTCTGTAGTCCTGCCTTTTCCTCCTCCGATTGAATTCTCATTACATTATGTATGTGCGTGTGTGTGTGTGTCTGTACTCACCTAGTTGTGGTTGCAGGGGTCGATTCATAGCTCCTGGTTCCGTCTCTTCACTGGCCTCTACTGGGTCACTCTCCCTTCGCCATAAGCCTTATCATGCCTCTTCTTGAAGCTATGAATGGATACTGCCTCCACTACATCGCTTCCCAAGCTATTCCACTTCCCGACCACTCTGTGACTGAAGAAATACTTCCTAACATCCCTGTGATTCATCTGAGTCTTCAACTTCCAACTGTGACCCCTTGTTCCTGTGTCCCATCTCTGGAACATTCTGTCTCTGTCCACCTTGTCAATTCCTATCAGTATTTTATATGTCGTTATCATGTCCCCCTATCTCTCCTGTCCTCCAGTGTCGTCAGGTCGATTTCCCTTAACCTCTCCTCGTAGGACATACCCCTTAGCTCCGAGACTAGTCTTGTTGCAAACCTTTGCAGTTTCTCTAGTTTCTTTATGTGCTTGGCTAGGTGTGGGTTCCAAGCTGGTGCTGCATACTCCAGTATGGGCCTAACGTACACAGTGTACAGGGTTCTGAACGATTCCTTATTAAGATGTCGAAATGCTGTTCTTAGGTTTGCTAGGCGCCCATATGCTGCAGCAGTTATTTGGTTGATGTTCGCCTCAGATGTGCCTGGTGTTATACTCACCCCAAGATCTTTTTCCTTGAGTGAGGTTTGTAGTCTCTGGCCTCCTAGACTGTACTTCGGCTGCGGTCTTCTTTGCCCTTCCCCAATCTTCATGACTATGCACTTGGTGGGGTTGAACTCCAGGAGCCAATTTCTGGACCAGTCCTGCAGCCTGTCCAGATCCATTTGTAGTTCTGCCTGGTCCTCGTCCGATTGAATTCTTCTCATCAACTTCACATCGTCTGCAAACAGGGACCCTTCGGAGGCTATTCCTTCCGTCATGTCGTTCACAAATACCAGAAACAGCACCGGTCTAGGACTGACCCCTGTGGAACCCCACTCGTCACAGGCGCCCACTCTGACACCTCGCCACGAACCATGACTCGCTGCTGTCTTCCTGACAGGTATTCCCTGATCCATTGGAGTGCCTTCCCTGTTATCCCTGTCTGGTCCTTCAGCTTCTGCACAAATCTCTTGTGTGGAACTGTGTCAAACGCCTTTTTACAGTCCAAGAAAATGCAATCTACCCACCCCTCTCTCTCTCTCTCTCTTGTCTTACTGCTGTCACCCTGTCATAGAACATAGAAGTCTAGTGTGTGTGTGTGTTAGTGTGTGCGTTAGTGTGTGTGTACGCGTGCGTGTATTTTCCCCGCCTCCTTACCATCACGCTCTGAGTTGTACCTGTCTGGTGAGATCAAGCTCCAGCTCTCGGTCTCATCTCTTAACCTTCAATAGACTAAAGTAATACATTCTAACACTGCATGTTTATCATACATTTATAGGCAGTTATTCCTCTCCCTATGCTTGATTACTCTATCAAAACTCGTAGGAAATATCTTGAGACGTGCAAAGTCGTCATGTTTTACTAGAATTTTCATATGTTTTAACTAACTTGGATACAACGGCAGTGTACGACTACCCTGTTATATAATATAGTTACATAATATGAACAAAAGGCAGTTATGTTTCCGTGTCATATTCCATCCCACAAGATGAGTGTCATACATATGGTGATGAAATCTGTCAGTCTGAGCTGGGAGACTTTACTAGAGCAATATGAGCGTCGTCAATCATTCCATTATTTGTTCAACGTGTAAAACTAAGTCTTGGGTGACCTGGAGGGACGGAGAGACCGAGGCACTAAATGATCTTATTGTAATCCAGTTCTGATATCTCTCCTCACTTAAAATATCACACCATTATGAGGTACCTGGAGTTTACCTGGAGAAGGTTTTGGGGGTCAACGCCCCCGCGGCTCGGTCTGAGACCAGGCCTCATGGTGGATCAGGGTCTGATTAACCAGGCTGTTACTGCTGGCCCGCACGGAAACTGACGTACGAACCACAACCCGGTGCCTTCTTGAAGACAGCCAGGGCTCTATTGGTAATCCCCTTTATGTATGCTGGGAGGCAGTTGAACAGTCTTGGGCCCCGGACACTTATTGTGTTGTCTCTCAGTGTACTCGTGGCGCCCCTGCTTTTCATTGGGGGAATGTTGCATCTCCTGCCGAGTCTTTTGCTTTCATAGGGAGTGATTTTCGTGTGCAAGTTAGGTACTAATCCCTCTAGGATTTTCCAAGTGTATATTATCATGTATCTCTCTCGCCTGCGTTCCAGGGAATACAAATTAAAGGCCTTCAACCGTTCCCAGTAATTTAGGTGCCTTATCGTACTTATGTGTGCCGTGAATGTTCTTTGTACACTCTGCAAGTCAGCAATTTCGTCTGCCTTGAAGGGGGCAGTTAGTGTACAACAGTATTCCAGCCTATAGAGAACAAGCTATTTGAAGAGAATCATCATGGGCTTGGCGTCCCTAGTTTTGAAGGTTCTCATTAGCCATCCTATCATTTTCCTAGCAGATGCGTTAGATACATTGTTGTGGTCTTTGAAGGCGAGATCCTCTGACATTATCACTCCCAGGTCCTTCACATTACTTTTTCGCTCTACTGTATGTTAGAATTTGTCGTATACCCTGATACAATTTTAATTTCCTCAAGTTTTTCATATCTGAGTAGTTGAAATTTCTCTTCATTGAACTACATACTGTTTTGGGTGGTCCATTTGAAGATTTGGTTGATGTCCGCTTGGAGTCTTGTGGTGTCTTCGATGGAGGTCACTGTCATGGCAATCCGGGTGTCATCCACAATGGAAGACACGGAGCTATGGCTTACATCTCTGTCTATATCAGATATGAGGATGAGAAATAGAATGGGAGCGAGTACTGTGTCTTGTGGAACAGAGCTTTTCACCGTGGCTGCCTCAGACTTTACTCTGTTCACTATTACTCTTTGTGTTCCATTTGTCAGGAAGTTATAGATCCATCTACCAACTTTTCCTCTTATTCCTTTATCACGCATTTTGTGTGCTATTACACCATGGTCACACAGTAACCCAGGAATGGGTTACTGTTGCGGCTCAGAAAAATTTCATTGGTGTCTGTGAAGAAACCTATTGTTACCATAATTACTTTATTCACGTACAGGTATACAAATGCACTTAAATAAATGATCATACATGGCAGCATATGTGTAATTACCCAGGATAACCCAAGAAAACTGGTTATAACTATGACCATAATTTTTAAAGGGGTGGACTGATAAGCCAGCGGCAGGCCTCGGTCAGATACCCAAAAGTCTAGCTGTGGGTCATCATATAACTAAGACTCGCGTCAGGAAACACTTGTCCTGTTTCCTGACCAATCTTACCTAACCATAACCCAAGAAAGTTAAAGTGACATTTACATTGGGGTCTTTGTAATATCTTATTATTTAAACTTTAAAAGCTGAAGCTAAGAAGTGTGTGAGAAGCAGTTACAATACCATACCTCTTTCTCACATTGTTTTTTTTATTATATTTAGCGAAAATAGTAAAAGTATAGAGATCATGTAGCACTTTTGGTAATTGGGTGTAATCGTGTTTGATCCAAGGAAGGGAAGGGAAGGGTAACTTCAATTTCTTAGGGCAAGAGTTCTACACTTATCAGTAAAATAGTTACCTGGGTGTTAGTCGACTGGTGTGGGTCGCATCCTGAGGACAAAATTGACCTAATTTGAAAGAAATGTTCTGCATAACAAGGGACTTTCTATATAGTAGTATATATCATTGATGTCAGCGAGATCTATGAAGCTCTGGCTGGAACTTTTATACTTCATATATATTTTTAAATATTTTTCTTGTCGCATCCTGGGGGGGGGGAGATTAAAGGACCACATTGGAAGACCGTCCTTGATGACGCACTGACTTTCTTGGGTTATCATGGGTGGCTAACCCTCTCCCAGGTTATCATGGGTGGTTACCCCTCCCCCAGGTTATCATGGGTGGCTAACCCTCCCGGGTTATCATGGGTGGCTAACTCTCCCCGGGTTACTCCGATATGGAAAACGTGAGGAAATTAAAATGTCATCGGAGTATAAAACAAATTCCAACCACACAATAGAGCGAAAACTAATGTCAAAGACCTGGGAGTGATCATGTCAGAGGATCTCACCTTAAAGGACCATAACACTAGCAATCACATCTGCTAGAAAAATGACAGGATGGATAATGAGAACCTTCAAAACCAGGGATGCTAAGCCCTGGAATATTGCTGCACACTAACTGCACCTTTCAAGGCAGGTGAAATTGCTGACCTAGAAAATGTGCAGAGAACCTTCACGGCACGCATAACTGCGATAAACCACCTCAATTACTGGGAACGCTTGAAGTTCCTAAACCTGTACTTCCTAGAATGCAGGCGGGAGAGATACATTATTGTGTGTGTGTGTGTGTGTGCACTCACCTATTTATGGTTGCAGTGGTCGATTCACAGCTCCTGGCCCCGCTTCTTCACTAGTCGTTACTAGGTCCACTCCCAGCTCCAAGAGGTTTATCGTACCTCTTCTTAAGGCTATGTATCGATCCTGGCTCCACTACTTCACTCTCCAGATTGTTACACTTCCTAACAAATTCAGAATTACAATCACAATGAACGCTTCTCCTAGTACAAGGTGGACTGCGGCAAACATAAACAGTACATGACAATGTGATGGAGAGGCAGCAACACGACGACAATTATCATGACGAGTGAGGGAGGACAAACAATCAATATGACGGGTGAGGGAGGACAAACAATCAATATGACGGGTGAGGGAGGACAAACAATCAATATGACGGGTGAGGGAGGACAAACAATCAATATGACGAGTGAGGGAAGACAAACAATCAATATGATGAGTGAGGGAGGACAAACAATCAATATGATGAGTGAGGGAGGACAAACTATCAATATGACGGGTGAGGGAGGACAAACAATCAATATGACAGGTGAGGGAGGACAAACACTCAATATGACAGGTGAGGGAGGACAAACAATCAATACGATGGGTGAGATAAATGGTATAAAATACCGACACAAAATAACACATAAGCAGTGAAATGTGATCCTTTATTGACAACGTTTCGCCCACACAGTGGGCTTTATCAAGTCACAAACATATCTGATCTATTTGTGACTTGATAAAGCCCACTGTGTGGGCGAAACGTTGTCAATAAAGGATCACATTACACTGCTTATGTGTTTATGTTTCCATGACGTGTGAGGGAGGACAATCAATATAATGGGTGAGGGAGGACAATCAATATAATGGGTGAGGGAGAACAATCAATATAATGGGTGAGGGAGAACAATCAATATAATGGGTGAGGGAGAACAATCAATATAATGGGTGAGGGAGAACAATCAATATAATGGATGAGGGAGGACAATCAATATAATGGATGAGGGAGGACAATCAATATAATGGGTGAGGGAGAACAAATATTCATGACGACGGGTGAGAGAGGGCAGTCAATATGATGGCAAATGGAGGACACATCATCATCATGACGGGTGTGAGAGGACAATCACCATGACGGGTGAGGGAGAACTAACAATAATCATGACGGGTGAGGGAGAAGTAACAATAATCATGACGGGTGAGGGAGAACAATCATCATGACCACCAAGACCAAGAATCACTCTAGCACTCAGCAGCACCAACAATAATAATGACTGGTGAGGGAGGACAGACAATCATCATGACGGTGAGGAAGGATAATCAATCAACAACGGGTGATAAAGGAGGAAGACAAAAATAAACAACGGGTGATAAAGGAGGAAGACAAAAATAAACAACGGGTGATAAAGGAGGAAGACAGACAACTAATAACGGGTGATGAAGAAGCAAAAGAATCAACAAAGGGTAATAATGGAATACACACAAACAATCAACAACAGGTGATGAAGGAGGAAGACAAACAATCAACAAAGGGTGATGAAGGAGGAAGACAAACAAACAATCAACAAAGGGTGATGAAGGAGGAAGACAAACGAACAATCAACAACAGCGGGTGATGAAGGAGGAAGACAATCAACAACGGGTGATGAAGGAGGAAGACAACAAACAATCAACAACGGGGTGTTGGGAGAGCATCTAAGGAAGTGTCAATTTCGCACCAAGTCGATCTGGGTGAGAGCGAGAAATTAATGACAGAATTAATAGCTAATCAATCAGAGAAGCCATTTATGGCTCTTGTGTTGGGCGGAGGAGGGGAGGAGGAGGGGGAGGGAGGAGACGGGTCATAGGCACGTTGGGGGGAGGGACCAGGGAGAGACCTTGTAAATAACAACATGCTATGTATCAGTTTTTTCAGATTCAGTCACCAAAATTTCCTAGAAGAAGCACCACCACAACCTGCATCACCAGCAGCACCACAACCTGCATCACCAGCAGCACCACAACCTGCATCACCAGCAGCACCACAACCTGCATCACCAGCAGCACCACAACCTGCATCACCAGCACCACCACAACCTGCATCACCAGCAGCACCACAACCTGAATCACTAGCAGCGCCACAACCTACATCACCACAACCTGAATTACTAGCAGCACCACAACCTGAATCACCCCAAAATACATCACCACAACCTGAATTACTAGCAGCACCACAACCTGCATCACCCCAAAATACATCACCACAACCTGAATCACTAGCAGCGCCACAACCTGCATCACCATAACCTGAATTACTAGCAGCACCACAACCTGAATCACCAGCATCACCACAACCTGAATCACTAGCAGCGCCACAACCTGCATCACCATAACCTGAATTACTAGCAGCACCACAACCTGAATCACCAGCATTACCACAACCTGAATTACTAGCAGTACCACAACCTGAATCACCACAACCTGCATCACCAGCAAAAAGCCCGACCTGCATCAGCAGCAGTACCACAAGCAGTAGTAAAAGCAGCAGCACCAATATGAGAAGTACCAACATAACCAGCAGCACCAGCATGAAGCACAAAGACCAGCAGCACCAGCATGAAGCACAAAGACCAGCAGCACCAGCATGAAGCACAAAGACCAGCAGCACCAGCATGAA
Organism: Cherax destructor; assembly: GCA_009830355.1. Lineage (NCBI taxonomy): Eukaryota > Metazoa > Arthropoda > Malacostraca > Decapoda > Parastacidae > Cherax > Cherax destructor. The sequence continues at coordinate 245,591 of WNWK01000279.1, forward strand.
AGCACACCCAAAACCAGTAGCAACACCAGCAGAAGCACTAAGCACCAGTAGCAGCACCAGCATGAAGCACAAGACCAGCAGCACCAGCATGAAGCACAAAGACCGCAGCACCAGCAGCACAGCACCAATGACCAAGTAGCAGCAACCTAGCATGAAGCACCAAGACCAGTAGCAACACCAGCATGAAGCACCAAGACCAGTAGCAGCACCAGCATGAAGCACAAAGACCAGCAGCACCAGCATGAAGCACCAAGACCAGTAGCAGCACCAGCATGAAGCACCAAGACCAGTAGCAAGCACCAGCATGAAGCACCAAGACCAGTAGCAGCACCAGCATGAAGCACCAAGACCAGTAGCAACACCAGCATGAAGCACCAAGACCAGTAGCAACACCAGCGTGAAGCACCAAGACCAGTAGCAACACCAGCATGAAGCACCAAGACCAGTAGCAGCACCAGCATGAAGCACCAAGACCAGTAGCAGCACCAGCATGAAGCACCAAGACCAGTAGCCTCACCAGCATGAAGCACCAAGACCCGTAGCAGCACCAGCAAGAAGCATCAAGACCAGTAGCAGCACCAGCATGAAGCAACCAAACACCAGCATGAAGCACCAGACGTAGCAGCACCAGCATGAAGCACCAAGACCAGTAGCAGACAGCTAAGCACTGACCAGAGCCACCAAGACCAAATACCAACACCAGCATGAAGCACCAAGACAGTAGCAGCACCAGCATGAAGCACCAAGACCAGTAGCACACCAGCATGAAGCACCAAGATCAGTAGCAGCACCAGCATGAAGCACCAAGACTAGTAGCAGCACCAGCATGAAGCATCAAGACAGTAGCAGCACCAGCATGAAGCACCAAGACAGTAGCAACACCAGCTGAAGCACCAAGACCAGTAGCAGCACCAGCATGAAGCACCAAGACAGTAGCAGCACCAGCATGAAGCATCCAAGACCAGTAGCAAGCACCAGCATGAAGCACCAAGACCAGAAGCTGCACCAGTATGAAGCACCAAGACCAGTAGCAGCACCAGCATGAAGCATCAAGACAAGTAGCAGCACCAGCATGAAGCACCAAGACCAGTAACAGCACCAGTATGAAGCAACAAGACCAGTAGCAGCACCAGCATGAAGCACCAAGACCAGTAGCAGCACCAGCATGAAGCACCAAGACCAGTAGCAGCACCAGCATGAAGCACCAAGACCAGAAGCAGCACCAGTATGAAGCACCAAGACCAGTAGCAGCACCAGCATGAAGCACCAAGACCAGTAGCAGCACCAGCATGAAGCACAAGACAGTAGCACACCAGCATGAAGCACCAAGACTAGTAGCAGCACCAGTATGAAGCATCAAGACGAGTAGCAGCACCAGCATGAAGCACCAAGACCAGTAGAAGCACCAGCATGAAGCATCAAGACAAGTAGCAGCACCTGCATGATGCATCAAGACCAGTAACAGCACCAGCATGAAGCACCAAGACCAGTAGCAGCACCAGCATGAAGCACCAAGACCAGTAGCAGCACCAGCATGAAGCATCAAGACTAGTAGCAGCACTAGCATGAAGCACCAAGACTAGTAGCAGCACTAGCATGAAGCAACAAGACTAGTAGCAGCACTAGCATGAAGCACCATCACCAGCATGAAGCACCAACATTACTAGTAGCACCTGCATGAAGCACCAACATCCCAAGCAACACCAGCATGAAGCATCAACATTACCAGTAGCACCAGCATGAAGCACCAACATCACCATCAGTACCAGCATGAAGCGTCAACACCAGCAGCAGCAGCATGAAGCGTCAACACCAGCAACAGCAGCATGAAGCACCAACACCTGTAGCAGCAGCAGCATGAAGCACCCGCATCACCAACATGAAGCACCAACATTAGCAGAAGCACCAGCATGAAGCACCAACATCACCATTAGTACCAGCATAAAGCACCAACATCACCATCAGTACCAGCATGAAGCACCAACACCAGTAGCAGCAGCAGTAGCTAGGCTGCAGTTGCAGTAACAGCAGCACAAACAGCACCATCAATACCAGAAACACAGTGGCAGCACACACACGCACGCACACACACACGCACACACACACATACACACATACACTCACACACACACACACACACAACGACGGCCAACACGGTTTCAGGGACGGGAAATCCTGTGTCACAAACCTACTGGAGTTCTACGACAGGGTGACAGCAATAAGGCAAGAGAGAGAGGGGTGGGTAGATTGCATATTCTTGGATTGTAAGAAGGCGTTTGACACAGTTCCACACAAGAGATTAGTGCAGAAGCTGGAGGACCAGGCAGGGGTAACAGGGAAGGCACTACATTGGATCAGGGAATACCTGTCAGGAAGACAGCAGCGAGTCATGGTACGTGGCGAGGTGTCAGAGTGGGCGCCGGTGACGAGCGGGGTTCCACAGGGGTCAGTCCTGGGACCAGTGCTGTTTCTGGTATTTGTGAACGACATGACGGAAGGAATAGACTCCGAAGTGTCCCTGTTTGCAGATGATGTAAGTTGATGAGAAGAATTCAATCGGACGAGGACCAGGCAGAACTACAAAGGGATCTGGACAGCCTGCAAGCCTGGTCCAGCAACTGGTTCCTGGAGTTCAACCCCACCAAGTGCAAAGTCATGAAGATTGGGGAAGGGCAAAGAAGACCGCAGACGGAGTACAGCCTAGGGGCCAGAGACTGCAAACCTCAATCAAGGAAAAAGATCTTGGGTGAGTATAACACCAGGCACATCTCCTGAGGCGCACATCAACCAAATAACTGCTGCAGCATATGGGCGCCTAGCAAACCTAAGAACAGCATTCCGACATCTTAATAAAGAATCGTTCAGGACCCTGTACACTGTGTACGTTAGGCCCATATTGGAGTCTGCAGCACCAGTTTGGAACCCACACTAGCCAAGCATGTGAAGAAGCTCGAGAAAGTGCAAAGGTTTGCAACAAGACTAGTCCCGGAGCTAAGGGTATGTCCTACGAGGGAGGTTAAGGAAATCGACCTGACGACACTGGAGGACAGGAGAGATAGGGTAGACACATGATAACAACATATAAGATACTGAGAGGAATTGACAAAGTGGACAGAGACAGAATGTTCCAGAGATGGGACACAACAACAAGGGGACACAGATGGAAGTTGAAGACTCAGATGAATCACAGAGATGTTAGGAAGTATTTCTTCAGTCACAGAGTTGTCGGGAAGTGGAATAGTTTAGAAGCGATGTAGTGGAGGCAGGCTCTATACATAGCTTTAAGCAGAGGTATGATAAAGCTCATGGCGCAGGGAGAGGACCCAGTAGCGGCCAGTGAAGAGGCCGGGCCAGGAGCTTTGACTCGACCCCTGCAACCACAACTAGGTGAGTACAACTAGGTGAGTACACACACACACACTGAGACAATAACAGACGCAATCCTCCCACCAGGATATCAGAACCTGAGGAAAGATAGAAGGAGAAGAGGGGTAGGAGGAGTTGCACTGCTCGTAAAAAAACGATGGAGATTTGAGGAAATGGAAGGCATGGACGAGATTGGAGAAAGGGATTACATAGTAAGGACACTTCAGTCTGGGGAACATAAGGTAGTCATTGCAGTAATGTATAATCCACCACAGAACTGCAGGAGGCCAAGAGAGGAATATGAAGAGAGCAACAGAGGAATAGTGGACACACTGGCTGAGGTGGCAAGAAGAGCTTACTCGAGCAGAACAAAGTTACTGGTTATGGGTGATTTCAACCACATGGAGATCGATTGGGAAAACCTAGAGCCACACAGGGGTCCCGAAACATGGAGAGCCAAGATGATGGATGTGGTACTGGAAAACCTCATGCATCAACATGTTAAGGACACTACCAGAGAGAGAGGGGAGGATGAACCAGCAAGACTGGACCTTGTGTTCACTCTGAGCAGTTCAGACATTGAGGACATCACATATGAGAAGCCCCTTGGAGCTAGTGATCATGTGGTTCTGTGCTTTGAATACATAGTAGAGTTACAAGTGGAGAGGGTAACAAGAGCTGAATGGGAAAAGCCAAACTGTATAAAAAAGGGGGATTACACAGGTATGAGGAACTTCCTGCAGGAGGTTCAGTGGGACAGAGAACTGGTAGGAAAGTCAGTAAACAAAATTATGGAATACGTAACAGCAAAATGCAAGGAGGCAGAAGAAAGGTTTGTTCCCAAGGGCAACAGAAATAATGGGAAGACCAGAATGAGCCCTTGGTTTAACCAAAGGTGTAGGGAGGCAAAGACTAAGTGCACTAGAGAATGGAAAAAGTACAGAAGACAAAGGACCCAGGAAAATATGGAGATTAGTCGAAGAGCCAGAAATGAGTATGCACAGATAAGAAGGGAGGCCCAGCGACAGTACGAAAACAACATAGCATCGAAAGTCAAGTCTGACCCGAAACTGCTGTATATACACATTAGGAGGAAGACAACAGTCAAAGACCAGGTGATCAGGCTGAGGAAAGAAGGTGGGGAACTCACAAGAAACGATCAAGAGGTATGTGAGGAGCTCAACACAAGATTTAAGGAAGTATTTACAGTGGAGACAGAAAGGACTCTGGGAAGACAGAACAGAGCGGGACATCAACAAGGAATATACCAACAAGTGTTGGATGACATACACACAACTGAGGAGAAGGTGAAGAAGCTGCTAAGTGACCTTGATACTTCAAAGGCGATGGGACCGGACAACATCTCCTCGTGGGTCTTTAGAGAGAGAGAGCAGAGACGCTGTGTGCCACTAACCACGATCTTCAACACATCACTCGAAACTGGGCAACTACCTGAGGTATGGAAGACAGCAAATGTAGTTCCCATTTTTAAGAAAGGAAACAGAAACGAGGCACTAAACTATAGACCAGTGTCACTGACGTGTATAGTGTGCAAAGTCATGGAGAAGATTATCAGGAGGAGAGTGGTAGAGCACCTGGAACGGAACAAGATTATAAATGACAACCAGCATTGATTCAGGGAAGGCAAATCCTATGTCACAAACCTCCTGCAGTTTTATGACAAGGTAACAGAAGTAAGACACGAGAGAGAAGGGTGGGTTGACTGCATTTTCTTGGATTGTAAGAAGGCCTTCGATACAGTTCCAAAAAAGAGATTAGTGCAGAAGCTAGAGGATCAGGCACGTATAACAGGAAGGGCATTGCAATGGATCAGAGAATAACTGACAGGGAGGCAACAACGAGTCATGGTACGTGATGAGGTATCACAGTGGGTGCCTGTGACGAGCGGGATCCCACAGGGGTCAGTCCTAGGACCAGTGCTATTTTTGGTATATGTGAATGACATGATGGAAGGGATAGACTCAGAGGTGTCCCTGTTTGCAGATGATGTAAAGTTAATAAGGAGAATTAAATCAGATGAGGATCAGGCAGGACTACAAAGAGACCTGGACAGGCTGGACACCTGGTCCAGCAACTGGCTTCTCGAATTTAAACCCGCTAAATGCAAAGTCATGAAGATCGGGGAAGGGCATAGAAGACCGCAGACATAGTATAGGCTAGGTGGCCAAAGACTGCAAACCTCACTCAAGGAGAAAGATCTTGGGTTGAGTATAACACCGAGCACGTCTAAGGAAGCACACATCAAACAGATAACTGGTGCAGCATATGGGCGCCTGGCAAACCTGAGAATAGCATTCCGATACCTTAGTAAGGAATCGTTCAAGACACTGTACACTGTGTATGTCAGGCCCATACTGGAGTATGCAGGACCTGACAACACTGGAGGACAGGAGGGTTAGGGGAGACATGATAACGACATACAAAATACTGTGTGGAATAGATAAGGTGGACAGAGACAGGATGTTCCAGAGAGGGGACACAGAAACAAGGGGTCACAATTGGAAGTTGAAGACTCAGACGAGTCAAAGGGATGTTAGGAAGTATTTCTTCAGTCACAGAGTTGTCAGGAAGTGTAATAGTCTAGCAAGTGATGTAGTGGAGGCAGGAACCATACATATCTTTAAGACAAGGTATGATAAAGCTCATGGAGCAGGGAGAGAGAGAACCTAGTAGCGGTCAGTGAAGAGGCAGGGCCAGGAGCTAAGTCTCGACCCCTGCAACCACAATTAGGTGAGTACACACACACGCACACATATGGGCACACCCAGCAGCAGGAGCAGGTGATATACCACCAACAGAATTAGCAACATACACCAACATCAACAACAGTTCCCAGTGCCATTATACACCAAGAATCACCCTAGCACTCAGCAGTACCAAGAATCACCCTAGTGTTTTCTAAGATTATTGCGTCGTCGATCAAGGCGGGGTAGCAATGATAAGACTTCGGAGGCTTCTTACTTTATTTGCAATAATGAGGGTACACAGGCAGTGTGTTTGTGCCCATGGCCCAGGAGGGCCATGCCCATGCGGGAGAGAGGAGTAGGCCTGTTGACTGAGTGATGCCTGGACAAGAAGTGAGAGAGATGCAGGTCTGGGCATACTGAAGTGGGTATGGGCCTATAGGTGGCAGCACGAGCATGGCACGAAATATGAACTCAGCAGGCAGACAGCATAGGCTGTCTATGCAGACAGTACAGGCTGTCTACATTTGCTCGGCCATGCACCCATGGTCGACCCTGATCATGACTGGCAGTAAAAAAAAACTCGGTCTCTCTCTCCCAGGAACAGGGCTCAGAACACAAAATAAAAACATACATATATACAAGTTGACATGGGAAAAAAAACTTCCTACAGAGAGGGAAGAAAAAAAAAGGTGTGCATCGTGGTCTAAGGCAGTGAGCGTCAATGGGCATCAATACACGCCTTCCTGCGTCTGGACAGACACTGCAAAACAGGAGACATCGCTGCGGCTGAGTTGTGTCAAAACAGGGTACGGTCTCCTCTTTGATGGTGAAGCAGTCATCCTAGTAATCGCTGCAGGGTTCACTCAATCTGGGGCACAACCTGCTACTGCCCTCAAGTGAGGCATCGTCAGTAGTTGCAACTGGACAGGACTTCTTCAGGCAAGCGACTCAGGAGGACATTTCTCGACTGGTACTGTCACTGGGGCTGTCACTGCCGGCGAGTGTGGAGTGAGTCGTGGCAGGGACGACTCAGCGAAACATCTGGAGGTCGTAACAGTATACACCTTATTGCAGTGAGTGGGCTAGCAGTCAAAGTGACATCATCTTTGTGAATGCTGCTCACTGAAGCTGTGACACAAGGCTGACAGTCACCTGCCGACATGAAAGGGCTACTACGGCTTGACGAGTGTCCTTCTCTCGACAGTTGAAGTTACAGCAGAGGGTAGTCTAAGCGTCCTCAGACTGGTCTCTTCATATAACTGCACTCTGACGGTCTAGGAGGTGAAGTGGAAATGAGTCTTGATGGGAGAATCGTCGCGGGTATGATTCAGCAGGGCGTCACGAGCGGCAAACATAAGAGCTTTCTGTACAAGGGGCTCGGACGCTCGTAACTGACGCCTGAACTGACTAATGTCAACTGTCAAGCGCGCGGGTGCGGGGTCACACCGGGTGACAAAGTAACACACAGGTGCTACATTGGTCTGGGCGAACATACTGTGGTCCATACACAACTGTGCTCAAGACTACACAGGACACACGGAAAACTGCACACACCTACTGCACATGCGGTACAACATGGCTTACTAGCAAATGATGCTTTTCTGTGCAAAAATCGACACTAAGCCATTCACGAACATGTGAGAACACTGACTGAGAGGAAATAATTAACACAGGACATATATCTTCTCTCAAACTTATTGACAATACTGAAAATAAAATGCACACTTCACACTAGAACATGACATCATATGGTGATGTCAGGCATGACGTTGTGAGGTAATATCATGGGATGACATCACGAGGTGACGTCAGTAGATGTCGCGAGGTGACGTCCTGGAGTGACATTGTGAGGGATGTCAAGGGATGACATCGCGAGGTGACATCATGCAAAATTGTAGGTGACATCGTGGAGTCGGGCAGCATCGTGGGTGACGACAGTGGCATGGTGACGCCATGGGTTGATGCGGCAGCAGGCCACAGCATGTGGCTTGGGACATCTGGCTTGGTAACCCACATGGCGTGTACATCCCATGTGGCTTGGTGATCCACGTGGTTTGGTGATCACCGTGGCTTTGTGATCACCCCACGTGGCTTGCTGCACGTGGCTTCGAGTGACCTCGGGCACTCGGATACACAGCTCTGGCAAGAATTCACACGGAATTCACAGGAATACACATCAAGAGAGTGAGACGGTGAGTGGCGAGCGTGTATGGTGAGAGACAGGCGAGGAACCCGGCCGCTTCCTCCTCCCTACCCACAAACTCGGGAAGAAACACTCACACTGGACGCAGAAATCACCACAAACTCACCTCTGACTTGCTGAAATAGCTGTGCTGAGCTGAACAACAACAGCAGAACATGCTAGTAAGGCTGAGAATGTGACTAAGAAACAGAATGGGACACTGTGGCGTGGAGTCGCAGGGACGCAATTACTCGGAGAAATTCGACAAATTTCGGCCTGGATATTGATTGTACCTGTCTGGATGCAGAGACTTGCAGACACGACATCAGGATAACTCGTTGAGAGACGGATGCTTCTTATGTAGGGTGATGAAGTGAAGACAACTTCATTCATCTTCCTTCCCTCCTCCGGGCAAACACTGCTGCGACCGCTGCTGTCCACCAATGTTTTCTAATGATTATTGTCATCTTCGATCAAGGCAGCAATGATAAGACTTCGGAGGCTTCTTACTTTATTTGCAATAAAGTGAGGGTACACAGGCAGTGTGTTTGTGCCCATGGCCCAGGAGGGCCATGCCCATGCGGGAGAGAGGAGTAGGCCTGTTGACTGAGTGATGCCTGGACGAGAAGTGAGAGAGATGCAGATCTGGGCATACTGAAATGGGTATGGGCCTATAGGTGGCAGCACGAGCATGGCACGAAATATGAACTCAGCTGGCAGACAGCATAGGCTGTCTATGCAGCCAGTACAGGCTGTCTATACTAGCTCTCAGCAGCACCAAGAATCACCCTAGCACTCAGCAGCACCAAGAATCACCCTAGCACTCAGCAGCACCAAGAATCACCCTAGCACTCAGCAGCACCAAGAATCACCCTAGCACTCAGCAGCACCAAGAATCACCCTAGCACTCAGCAGCACCAAGAATCACCCTAGCACTCAGCAGCACCAAGAATCACCCTAGCACTCAGCAGCACCAAGAATCACCCTAGCACTCAGCAGCACCAAGAATCACCCTAGCACTCAGCAGCACCAAGAATCACCCTAGCACTCAGCAGCACCAAGAACCACCTAGCACTCAGCAGCACCAGAATCACCTAGCACTCAGCAGCACCAAGAATCACCCTAGCACTCAGCAGCACCAAGAATCACCCTAGCACTCAGCAGCACCAAGAATCACTCTAGCACTCAGCAGCACCAACAATCAATCTAACAATCAACAGCACCAACAATCAATCTAACAATCAACAGCACCAACATTCCCCTATGCACTCAACAGCACCAACATTCACCCACCCACTCAACAGCAAAAACATACACCAACATTCACCCACGCACTTAACAACACATACATCAACGTTCATCCACGCACTCAACAACACCAACATTCACCTACGCACTTAACAGAAACATACACCACCATTCACCTACGCACTCAACAACAAAAACATACACGAACATTCACCCACGCACTCAACAGCACGAACATACACCAACATTCACCTACCCAACAACATAAACATTCACCAACGCACTCAACAACACAAACATACACCAACATTCATTCAAGCACTCAACAACACAAAAATACACCAACATTCATTCACGCACTCAACAACACAAACATACACCAACATTCAGCTACGCACTCAACAGCACGAACATACACCAACATTCATCCACGCACTCAACAACACAAACATACACCAACATTCATCCACGCACTCAACAACACATACACCAACATTCACCTACGCACTCAACAGCACAAACATTCACCTACTCACTCAACAGCACGAACATACACCAACATTCACCCACGCATTCAACAAGACACAACCATTCACCTACGCACTCAACAACACAAATATTCACTTACGCAATCAACAACACAAACATTCACCTACGCTCTCAATAACACAAACATTCACCTACGCTCTCAATAACACAAACATTCACCTACGCACTCAACAGCACGAACATACACTAACATTCACCCACGCACTCAACAACACAAACATTCACCTACGCACTCAACAGCACGAACATACACCAACATTCCCTCGTGTTCCAATCAGAGTTTGCTCTGCCGTTCCTAATCTGTATTTACAAGCGGCCTACCCAGTACTACAATAGCAGGTCCTGCCAGCGAGTGCTACCTAGTTGTACAGTAGCTTCAGTAGCAGGTCCTGCCAGCGAGTGCTACCTAGTTGTACAGTAGCTTCAGTAGCAGGTCCTGCCAGCGAGTGCTACCTAGTTCTACAGTAGCTGCAGTAGGAGGTCATGCCAGCGAGTGCTACCTAGTTCTACAGTAGCTGCAGTAGGAGGTCCTGCCAGCGAGTGCTACCTAGTTGTACAGTAGCTTCAGTAGCAGGTCCTGCCAGCGAGTGCTACCTAGTTCTACAGTAGCTGCAGTAGGAGGTCCTGCCAGCGAGTGCTACCTAGTTCTACAGTAGCTGCAGTAGGAGGTCCTGCCAGCGAGTGCTACCTAGTTCTACAGTAGCTGCAGTAGGAGGTCCTGCCAGCGAGTGCTACCTAGTTCTACAGTAGCAGGTCCTGCCAGCGAGTGCTACTGTTCTACAGTAGCTGCAGTAGCAGGTCCTGCCAGCGAGTGCTACCTAGTTGTACAGTAGCTCAGTAGAGGTCCTGCCAGCGAGTGCTACCTAGTTCTACAGTAGCTGCAGTAGCAGGTCCTGCCAGCGAGTGCTACCTTGTTCTACAGTAGCTTCAGTAGCAGGTCCTGCCAGCGAGTGCTACCTAGTTCTACAGTAGCTGCAGTAGCAGGTCCTGCCAGCGAGTGCTACCTAGTTCTACAGTAGCTGCAGTAGGAGGTCCTGCCAGCAGTGCTACCTAGTTCTACAGTAGCTGCAGTAGAGGTCCTGCCAGCGAGTGCTACCTAGTTCTACAGTAGCTGCAGTAGCAGGTCCTGCCAGCGAGTGCTACCTAGTTCTACAGTAGCTGCAGTAGGAGGTCCTGCCAGCGAGTGCTACCTAGTTCTACAGCAGCTGCAGTAGGAGGTCCTGCCAGCGAGTGCTACCTAGTTCTACAGTAGCTGCAGTAGGAGGTCCTGCCAGCGAGTGCTACCTAGTTCTACAGTAGCTGCAGTAGCAGGTCCTGCCAGCGAGTGCTACCTAGTTCTACAGTAGCTGCAGTAGGAGGTCCTGCCAGCGAGTGCTACCTAGTTCTACAGTAGCTGCAGTAGGAGGTCCTGCCAGCGAGTGCTACCTAGTTCTACAGTAGCTGCAGTAGCAGGTCCTGCCAGCGAGTGCTACCTAGTTGTACAGTAAGAGGTCCTGCCAGCGAGTGCTACCTAGTTTACAGTAGGAGGTCCTGCCAGCGAGTGCTACCTAGTTCTACAGTAGCTTCAGTAGCAGGTCCTGCCAGCGAGTGCTACCTAGTTCTACAGTAGCTTCAGTAGGAGGTCCTGCCAGCGAGTGCTACCTTGTTCTACAGTAGCTGCAGTAGGAGGTCCTGCCAGCGAGTGCTACCTAGTTCTACAGTAGCTTCAGTAGGAGGTCCTGCCAGCGAGTGCTACCTAGTTCTACAGTAGCTGCAGTAGGAGGTCCTGCCAGCGAGTGCTACCTAGTTCTACAGCAGCTGCAGTAGGAGGTCCTGCCAGCGAGTGCTACCTAGTTCTACAGCAGCTGTAGTAGGAGGTCCTGCCAGCAGTACTACAGTTCTACAGCAGCTGCAGTGGTCTGCCACGAGTGCTACCTGCTACAGTAGCTCAGTAGCAGGTCCTGCCAGCGAGTGCTACCTAGTTCTACAGTAGCTTCAGTAGGAGGTCCTGCCAGCGAGTGCTACCTTTTCTACAGTAGCTGCAGTAGGAGGTCCTGCCAGCTGAGTGCTACCTAGTTCACAGTAGCTGCAGTAGGAGGTCCTGCCAGCAGTGCTACCTGTTCTACAGCAGCTGCAGTAGGAGGTCCTGCCAGCAGAGTGCTACTAGTTCCTACACAGGTATGTGAGTCCTGCCAGCAGTACTACAATGTAATATCGTCAGCAACAGTCAGCGAAGTAACACAGTACTCTCCTGGCAACACAGTTAACACTGCAATCTCCTGACACCACAAGTGGTAATATTGTACTCTCTAACACCACAGGTAACACTGTACTCTCGCAGCACCACAGGTGGTAACATTGTACTCTTCTGGAAACACAAGTGGTAACACTGTACTCTCCTGGCACCTTGGGTGATAACACTGTACTCTCTAGCACCACAGGTAACACTGTACTCTCCTGGCAACACAGGTAACACTGTACTCTTCTAGCACCACAGGTAACACTGTACTCTTCTAGCACCACAGGTAACACTGTACTCTACTAGCACCACAGGTAACACTGTAGTATCCTAGCACCACAGGTAACACTGTACTCTCCTAGCACCACAGGTAACACTACTCTCCTAGCACCACAGGTGGTAACACTACTCTCCTAGCACCACAGGTAACACTGTACTCTCCTAGCATCACAGGTAACTCTGTACTCTCCTGGCAACACAGGTAACACTGTACTATCCTGGCAACACAGGTAACACTGTATTCTCCTGGCCCCACAGGTGGTAACTCTGTACTCTCCTAACACCACAGGTAACACTGTACTCTCCTGGCAACACAGGTAACACTACTCTCCTGGCAACACAGGCAACACTGTACTCTCTTGGCACCACAGGCGGTAACACTGTACTCTCCTGTCACCACAGTTTGTAACACTGTACTCTCCTGGCACCACAGGTAGTAACACTCTACTCCCCTGACACCACAGGTGCTAACACTATTCTCCTACGTTAAATACATGATAAGTTTTACTGGATTGTCATTTAAGGCAAAAGGTAAAATCGTGTCATAGACAGTATGGGAAATAACAGGTATCCAGATGTGATCCTGAGAATCTCAAAAGTATCACAGTAGATTTTCTCAACGGTACCACAGTAGTGTCTCTCTTAACAGTACCCCAGTACTGTCTCTCTCAACGGTACCACAGTACTGTCTAAACGGTACCACAGTAGTCTCAACGGTACCACACTGCTGTTTGTCTATACGGTATCACTGTACTGTCTGTCAACGGTACCACAGTACTGTTTCAACGGTACCACACTGATGTTTGTCTAAACGGTACCACAGTACTGCCTCAAGGGTACCACAGTGCTGTCTGTTTAAACGGAACCGCAATACTGTCTCAGTGGTAGCACAGTGCTGTCTGCCTAAACTGTACCACAGTACTGTCTGTCTAAACGGTACCACAGTAGTCTAAACGGTACCACAGTAGTTTCAAAGGTACCACAATACTGTTTGTCTTAGCGGTACCACAATACTGTTTGTCTAAGCGGTACCACAGTACTGTCTCAACAGTTCCACAGTACTGTGTCTCAACGGTATCACAGTATTATCTGTCTCAACGATACCACAGTACTGTCTTTCTCAATGGTACCACAATACTGTCTCACACAACGGTACCATATTACCGTTTCTCTTAGCGGTATGACAGTACTGTCTCTCTTAACGGTACAACAGTCTTGTCTCACTCAATGGCACCACAGTTCTGTCTCTCAACTGTACCATAAGACAGAGGAGGGGGGAAATAAGATGGAGGAGGGGGAATAAGATGGAGGAGGGGAAATAAGATGGAGGAGGGGAAATAAGATGGAGGAGGGGGAAATAAGATGGAGGAGAGGAAATAAGATGGAGAGGAAATAAGATAGGGGAAATAAGATGGAGAGGAAATAAGATGAGAGGGAAATAAGATGGAGGGAAATAAGATGGGAGGAATAAGATGGAGAGGAAATAAGATGGAGGAGGAATAAGATGGAGGAGGAAATAAGATGGAGGAGGAAATAAGATGGAGGGAAATAAGATGGAGAGGAATAAGATGAGGAGGAAATAAGATGGAGGAGGAAATAAGATGGAGGAGGAAATAGATGGAAGGAAATAAGATGGAGGGGAAAAGATGGAGGAGGAAATAAGATGCAATATAAGTAGATAGAAGAGAAAATAAGATAGAGGGAAAATAATGATATGGAGTAGAAGAAAATAAGGAGATTTAGGAGAGGAAGATAAGGAAAGGAGGGAATGATAATGATATGGGAATAAGTTAATGAAGGGTGAAGGGAAAGGAAGGTAGGAGAGAACGAGTATAGAGGAAGATAGAGAAGAGAGAGAGAGAGAGAGAGAGAGAGAGAGGGAAGGCAAAATATAGAAAGGGAAAGAGGGATGGGGTTATCTGTGATCACTTTTAATCAGAAAGTTTTTAGTATTGCGATGTAGACCGGGATCGGGAAACCGGGGATACCTTACTCGATTACCCTAGTATTATTATTATTATTATTGAAATCATACAAACGTAATCCGCGCAAAGGTAAATATATAAATTTTTACATCTCAGAAGTTCATGAACACATATGTTTGCATGTCCGTGTGCGTCTGAGTGTGCGTGGGCGTGTGCGTGCCTAAGACTATGTGCTTGCGTGAGACCGGGTGCGTGATCGTGTGTGTGCCTAAGACTGTGTGCTTGCGTGAGACCGGGTGCGTAGGCGTGTGGGTGCCTAAGACTGTGTGCTTGCGTGAGACCGAGTACCTGAGCGTGGCGTGCAGCGTGTGTGCGTGGACCGGTGCGTAGCTGTGCGGCTAAGACTGTGTGCTTGCGTGAGACCGGGTGCGTGAGCGTGTGCGTGCATAAGACTGTGTGCTTGCGTGAGACCGGGTGCCTGAGCGTGTGGGGGCCCTCCAGTATCAGTGCATGTGTGCGCCTTTCTTGAGTCAGCTGACTAAGGTAAACAGACACAAACAGGTAACAATGCACGGCGAATTACAATTTCCTGTTACCTGGCCGACAGGAGGAAGTGGGAGTGGGCTGATGGGGGTAGTGGGCGAGTGGGGTGGGGTGTGGGGGTGAGTTGGCAGGGAAGAGGAAGAAAGTGGACAGAGTGAGAGGGAGAGGGTGGACGGTATCAAAGGTCAGGTCGATGACGAAACAGGAATTTCTGTTTTGCATTAAGAAACAGACCGTGAGTAAACGAGGTGTGTGCTGGAGAGGTCAGGAGGGGGAGAGGAATAAGTAATGAGGCCTTTGATGGTCAGTTGATACACACACACACACACACACACACACACACAGGTAGCTTGATAAACAATTATTTTGTAATAATCCTTCCACATAACGTTAAACAAGAACAAAACAATTCCATGCAGATACAAATTCACTCTTATTACAAGTTCAGGAATCAAACTCTAAGAACTTAATACTTCAAGAGCCTTTTTTTGTCAATTACGTCATTAATTAAATGGCAATAATATAAGGTATCCCTCAGTGTATGGTGGTTTACAAGTAACATGATTGAGGTGTACAAATGGAAAACAGGAATAAACAAAGGGGATGTAAATAGCGTGCTGAAAATATCCAACCAAGACAGGACTCGCAGCAATGGTTTCAAGTTGAAAAGTTCAGATTCAGGAAGGATATAGGAAAGCACTGGTTTGGTAATAGAGTTGTGGTATGAGTGGAACTAAACTCCTAGTACCTCATAGATGCTAAGACGTTGTGTAGTTTTAAAAATAGGTTAGAAAATACATGAGTGGGTGTGGATGGGTGAGCTTGTACTAGGTCAGATGCAGTGCTCCTTCCTTAGTGAAGTAACCTGACCTGAGCTAATTCCTAAGTGAAGTGACTGACCAGGGGTCGGGGGCAATTATATGAGTGAGGTGCAGTTGGGTGAACCGTAGTTCTGACTAGGTTGTGCTACTAGGTCAAATGCAGTGCTCCTTCCTTAAGTGAATGAACCTGACCTGAATGGGTCAGGGCTTGGTGTCAATCGTTGGAATTTGGACATGCTCATGGCCAGTGCCTCTGCAGTGTTCCTTCTTTCATGTTACTTATGCATGTTTAATGACCCTTCTGTAGTTATCAAGATTCGTACCTAATTAATTAACTAATAAATTTGCTAAGTCATTAAAAAAATATAATAAGAAGATTTACCAATTTAACCATGAACTTTAGCAGTGAGCGCTGATTAAACCATGGAGTTTAAGCCTTTAAAGTGCAGTGTGTGGAGGCCAGGGGGTGCCACACCCGTTCATACAATACACCTGGCATAGTGCCAACTCCACCCTCCCAGACACCACTGCTCCACACACTGAATGGGGGAAGGAAGGGGAGATGGAGAGGAGGGGAAATGTTGGAAGGGGAAAGGATGGATAATGGAGAAAGTGAGTTATATCCGCATGTGTGCAATAACACAATACGTCTCCTGTGTACGTTTCATGCACACGTTTCTTCTTCGTCACACATCACACACACACACACACACACACACACACACACACCACCACACACACACAGTTATGAATGAGATGCCGAAGTTACGAGGTTATGAAATTGCCGAGGCAGTGTTAAGGAGCTGCCAAAATAGTGTCAAGAAACTGCCAAGGCAGTGTCAAGCAGCTACCAAGATAGCGTCAGGGAGATGCCAAGGTAGTATCAAAGAGATACCCAGGTAGTATCAACGAGGTACCCAGGATAGTATCAACGAGGTACCCAGGTAGTGTCAACGAGGTACCCAGGTAGTGTCAACGAGGTACCCAGGTAGTATCAACGAGGTACCCAGGTAGTATCAACGAGGTGCCCAGGTAGTGTCAACTTGGTACCCAGGTAGTGTCAAGACAGCCACTGCAATTGGGGGGAATGAGGAATTTGCAAGTTGTTTATTCCACAGCAACTTAGGACATTTTCATTTCTTCACTATCCCTCTTTTCACGTTTCTGTCCTGTTTTACATGCATTGTCACATACATAAAAACGTTCCCTCTACTCTTCCTCTCATAATTAAGTTTAGGTCTTCTCCGGTTTGTATTTTCTATGCGTTCTCTAGTTACATTTCTGGTCTTTCTGCCGTTTTATTCTACATTATTCTCGCTTACTTCCACTTGTATGTTCCTCTGAATTCATTAAGTTATTCTTCTATCTGAATCTTTCCTCTTAGTATTTCTTCCTACCCACACTACTGCCTCCTTCCCTTGACCTTCACTACTTCCTTAAAATTCCCACCACTCATCTCCTAACCTTCTTTCTTAACACTAGGTTTGATATTAAAAATATTCTTACTCTGAATTTTACTACTAGCTGTCTATTAATCACCCTTTTTAGTCTCCCCTTACTTTTCCACCTACTTTCCCCTCCCTACTTTCCTCCCACCTACTTTCCCCCCCAATTCACATTCTTACTCATTTAATTTCTTTTATGCCATCACGCACCTGTCTCTCTCTCCAGCTTCTCACTAAGTGGTACTCTTCCAGTTCTGAGAACCTAACTCGTAACGACGAGACCCTTAAACTGGTCACCTTACTTCGTTATCTGTATTTTCGGCGAGTGTTCTACATAATATTCTTATAGCTTTGTAACCTCTTATCTTACGACAGACACGTAAGTATATAACGAATTTAAGACTGTCAAGAAATAAACGTCTTGATATTAAGAATACCGTTGCTTTTCCGGCCAATATTTCCTAACCGACTTTTCTATGTACATTATTTTAAGTTAGTATTATAGATTAACGAAAACTAAGTAAATTAACAGAAATTAGTAAAAAATGCGCAAAATAAACTCCTTCGAAAACACAACTTGTGCCGTACTACCCACTAGGATTTTTTTAACTCTTTTAAATTCGATTATAAACATTTTAAGATAACTGTTTGTAATTCCACTCGAATATGTATCATCCACTCGTAATTTTGTGTCAATAGATATGTCACACTATGAACATTCTCTTTGTACACATGGGTAATCATACTGTTCTGACGTTATTCATTTCCTTTAACCATGTCATAACTAATGAAGTTGGTTGCAGCCTGTTGCTTGTAGAATAAGAAAGGTTGTTGCAAACATTAAGTTGCTAATAAAGAGTTCGGGATACGGAGTCAACAGACGCCTGCCACAATGCTCTGGATGGTGTGCAGTGTATAAAGCACAGTAGGAACATGTCACCACGAGTTTCTGTCGTGTGACAAACTTGTGGTGACATGTTCCAATCAACGAATGATAGATGCTAATACTCGCTCCAGAGTAAGTGACCTATTTATTCCCACTCGTGTGAGTGTCAGGTTGGCTGGTGCCCACTACTGTGGAAGTGACTGAGTGGATTTACATTCCATATATGTAAGAATGACAAAGGGATTAACACTTATGTACTTCTGTGAATGGTAAATTGTTAATATTTTTTGTAGTACATCAGTGTTTATAGGTATCATTCTGCAGACAATGACGATTATTTTTTTAATTGAAGAGAGCAAGCACCTTAGTGTGTGACTGTCACAGCTGTGTACGTATATTCTCCCATAATGCATTGCTTTTTTGGTATGTGGTATTTTTCGATTTCCCCTCCCCATCTATATAGTAGCAAGAACCCATGAAGTGTTACTGCTCGATATTTTAGCTGTCGTTGAATATTACAAATAGACAACGGGACGCCTTTTTCCTGTGTTCAGTAACCTCTTCTTGACTACAACATAATCCCTCTTAATTAACAAAAGTGATTGCAACGAAAACTAAATACTTTCCATTCACTTTAGGTCAACAATCTCTCTCTCTCTCTCTCTCTCTCTCTCTCTCTCTCTCTCTCTCTCTCTCTCTCTCTCTCTCTCTCTCTCACTCCTCGCTTTATTTTCCATTTTTCTCTGTCTGTAAACCAGGTTTTAAGTTCTTTGTTTTTCCTCTCTTTGCCCTACCTCTAGCCTTTTGTATTTTTTTTATATAACTAGAGTGGTCATTAACATCTTTTTCACCCCTACCCTTCTCATTACTCTCTCATTCGTTCCCTCTTTTCTCCCCTTCTCTCATATCTCATTTTTTTCACATTTTCTTTAATTTTACCTGATGCGCATAATTAGCTAGTAGTTAGTACATGTATACAGTAGGAACACGAGCGATAAATTGCTTAAATGTCGTAGTAACACCCGCTTGCAAACAAAGTAACATCCGCTTGCAAACAAAGTAACACCCGCTTGCAAACAAAGTAACACCCGCTTGCAAACAAAGTAACACCCTCTTGCAAACAAAGTAACACCCGCTTCCAAACATAGTAACTCCCGCTTCCAAACAACGTAACAATTGCTTCCAAATAAAGTAACACCCGCTTCCAAACATAGTAATACCCGCTTCCAACCAAAGTAACATCCACTTCCAAACATAGTAACACCCGCTTCCAAACAGAGTAACACCACCTTCCAAACATAGTAACACCCGCTTCCAAATAAAGTAACATCCACTTCCAAACATAGTAACACCCGCTTCCAAACAGAGTAACACCCGCTTCCAAATAAAGTAACATCCACTTCCAAACATAGTAACACCCGCTTCCAAACATAATAACACCCGCTTCCAAACATAGTAACACCTGCTTCCAAATAAAGTAACATCCACTTCCAAACATAGTAACACCCGCTTCCAAACATAGTAACACCCGCTTCCAAACATAGCAATACCCGCTTCCAAACAAAGTAACATCCACTTCCAAACATAGTAACACCCGCTTCCAAACATAGTAACATCCGCTTCCAAACATAGTAACATCCGCTTCCAAACAAAGTAACACCCGCTTCCAAACAAAGTAACACCCGCTTCCAAACAGAGTAACACCTGCTTCCAAACAAAGTAACACCCGCTTCCAAACATAGTAACACCCGCTTCCAAACAAAGTAACACCCGCTTCCAAACATAGTAACACACGCTTCCAAACAGAGTAACACCACCTTCCAAACATAGTAACACCTGCTTCCAAATAAAGTAACACCCGCTTCCAAACATAGTAACACCCGCTTCCAAACAGAGTAACACCACCTTCCAAACAGAGTAGCACCACCTTCCAAACATAGTAACACCCGCTTCCAAACAGAGTAACACCTGCTTCCAAATAAAGTAACACACGCTTCCAAACATAGTAACACCCGCTTCCAAACAGAGTAACACCACCTTCCAAACATAGTAACACCCGCTTCCAAACATAGTAACACCCGCTTCCAAACATAGTAACACCCACTTCCAAACAGAGTAACACCACCTTCCAAACATAGTAACACACGCTTCCAAACATAGTAACACCCGCTTCCAAACATAGTAACACCCGCTTCCAAACAGAGTAACACCACCTTCCAAACATAGTAACACACGCTTCCAAACAGAGTAACACCCGCTTCCAAACATAATAACACCCGCTTGCAAACAGTAGCACCCTCTTCCAAACATTGTAACACCCGCTTCCAAACACTGTAACACCCGATACCAAACATAGTAACACTCGTTTCCATGGCAACATAAACTTTAGAAACCTAGTAACACACTTCCAAACCTAGTAACACACTTCCAAACATAGTAACATACACTTTCAAACCTAGTAACACACTTCCAAACCTAGTAACACACTTCCAAACCTAGTAACACAATTCCAAACCTAGTAACACAATTCCAAAAACAGTAACAAACTTCCAAACATAGTAACACACTTCCAAACATAGTAACATACACTTCCAAACCTAGTAACACACTTCCAAACCTAGTAACACAATTCAAAAAACAGTAACAAACTTCCAAACATAGTAACACACTTCCAAACATAGCAACACACTTCCAGACATAGTAACACACTTCCAAACATAGTAAGACACTTCCAGACATAGTAACACACTTCCAAACATAGCAACACACTTCCAGACATAGTAACACACTTCCAAACATAGTAACACACTTCCAAACATAGTAAGACACTTCCAAACATAGTAAGACACTTCCAAACATAGTAACACACTTCCAAACATAGTAACACACTTCCAAACATAGCAACACACTTCCAGACATAGTAACATACACTTCTAAACATAGTAACACACTTCCAAACATAGCAACACACTTCCAAACATAGTAACACATTTCCAAACATAGTAACACACTTCCAAACATAGTAACACACTTCCAAACATAGCAACACACTTCCAGACATAGTAACATACACTTCTAAACATAGTAACACACTTCCAAACATAGTAACACACTTACAAACACAGTAACATACACTTCTAAACATAGTAACACATTTCCAAACATAGTAACACACTTCCAAACACAGTGACATACACTTCCAAACACTTAGAAACATAGCAACAAACTTTCAAACATAGTTACATAAACTTTCAAACATATTAACAAACACTTCCAAACATAGTAACATACACGTTCAAACCTAGTAATACACTTCCAAACCTAGTAACACTTACAAACCGAGTAACACACTTCCAAACCTAGTAACACAATTCCAAACCTAGTAACACACTTCCAAACATAGTATCATACACTTTCAAACCTAGTAACACACTTTCAAACCTAGTAACACACTTTCAAACCTAGTAACACACTTTCAAACCTAGTAACACACTTCCAAACATAGTATCATACACTTTCAAACCTAGTAACACACTTTCAAACCTAGTAACACACTTCCAAACCCAGTAACACACTTCCAAACCTAGTAACACACTTCCAAACCTAGTAACACACTTCCAAACCTAGTAACACACTTCCAAACCTAGTAACACACTTCCAAACCTAGTAACACACTTCCAAACCTAGTAACACACTTCCAAACATAGTATCATACACTTTCAAACCTAGTAACACACTTTCAAACCTAGTAACACACTTTCAAACTAGTAACACACTTCCAAACCTAGTAACACACTTCAAACCTAGTAACACACTTCAAACCTAGTAACACACTTCCAAACCTAGTAACACACTTCCAAACCTAGTAACACACTTCCAAACCTAGTAACACACTTCCAAACATAGTAACATACACTTTCAAACCTAGTAACACACTTCCAAACCCAGTAACACACTTCCAAACCTAGTAACACACTTCCAAACCTAGTAACACACTTCCAAACCTAGTAACACACTTCCAAACCTAGTAACACACTTCCAAACCTAGTAACACACTTCCAAACATAGTAACACACTTCCAAACATAGTAACATACACTTTCAAACCTAGTAACACACTTTCAAACCTAGTAACACACTTCCAAACCTAGTAACACACTTCCAAACCTAGTAACACACTTCCAAACCTAGTAACACACTTCAAACCTAGTAACACACTTCCAAACCTAGTAACACACTTTCAAACCTAGTAACACACTTCCAAACCTAGTAACACACTTCCAAACCTAGTAACACACTTCCAAACCTAGTAACACACTTCCAAACCTAGTAACACACTTCCAAACATAGTAACATACACTTTCAAACCTAGTAACACACTTTCAAACCTAGTAACACACTTCCAAACCGAGTAACACACTTCCAAACATAGTAACACACTTCCAAACATAGTAACACACTTCCAAACATAGTAACAAACTTCCAAACCTTGTAACACACTTCCAAACATAGTAACACACTTCCAAACATAGTAACACACTTCCAAACATAGTAACACACTTCCAAACATAGTAACACACTTCCAAACATAGTAACACACTTCCAAACATAGTAACACACTTCCAAACATAGTAACAACTTCAAACCTGTAACACACTTCCAAACATAGTAACACACTTCCAAACATAGTAACACACTTCCAAACATAGTAACACACTTCCAAACATAGTAACACACTTCCAAACATAGTAACACACTTCCAAACATAGTAACACACTTCCAAACATAGTAACACACTTCCAAACATAGTAACACACTTCCAAACTAGTAACACACTTCCAAACATAGTAACACACTTCCAAACATAGTAACAACTTCCAAACCTGTAACACACTTCCAAACATAGTAACACACTTCCAAACATAGTAACACACTTCCAAACATAGTAACACACTTCCAAACATAGTAACACACTTCCAAACATAGTAACATACACTTCTAAACATAGTAACACACTTCCAAACATAATAACACACTTCCAAACACAGTGACATACACTTCCAAACACAGTGACATACACTTCCAAACACAGTGACATACACTTCCAAACACAGTGACATACACTTCCAAACACAGTGACATACACTTCCAAACACAGTGACATACACTTCCAAACACAGTGACATACCTTCCAAACACAGTGACATACCTTCAAACCGTGACATGTCTGTGGGTCTTGGAGAGATATATAGGTTGTCAAAGAACCTGTTGGATGGTACGTATATTTACAGTACGTCAGGAGAGAGCCCAGCCACCGTCCGTCCAGCTTGTAGGTCTATCACTTCTGAGCGGGGGTACGCCTATGCGTGGCTATGCACATGCGCTGAGCCTCTGACGTCAGCGGGTATCGTGACGTCACACGCAAAGGGACCAGCTGTATAACTTAAGATGAACGTTGATACACTACACAAGTTTATATATGATACTGACACGACAGCTCGGCCATGTTATCGTATGACGTCTCGGCATACTATACAACTCTATAGGCTGAACAGACAGGTGGTACTGGGTGAATCTATACAATAGCAAACACATTATAACTTGGAACTAATCAAGATTAATCTTACTCTCGCACTTCTTGAGTTAATAGTACTTAAGAGAATTATAAAAGGATCTAGATATAAACATTATATATATTACAATTTCAATTTGCAAATTTGATCGATCAATCGATGTGTATTCATGCACTCTACGGCTTCTGAGGAAGAATAACTATTTACAGGGAAGAAGTTTTAACAGGAAAGATAAACTCGGCTAACACGGGTTATACTGTTAAAACTCAGAACTCAGAGAGAACTTGAACACACAAACATCTTGCTAGATACTGGAAATCTAATAACAAAACACACAGTCAATAACTTCAGTTCTAGTCTGGATTTTCTAATTTTCTATCTTTAGCTCACAACTTATGATCACTTTCCTACTGAAGGAATGAACAGGCTCGGTGGAGTGGATGGATCTCTCCCCGGTTGAAATAGTTAGCTCAATGACACAAAGTATGAGCAAAGGAGAACGGCTCTCACTATCTCTTACTGCAGGTAAGAATTACTCGACACACGACATTTTACTCTGCAAAGGCTTACTGTCAACTGGAAGGAACACTATCTGGAACACGAGGGGCAACAACTGGCACTCTAGTGAATACACTAGCAACAGAAACGGCTTTCTGCAATTGCTTTTGCATCAGCGAGAGATGCTATAACTCATTCAAATAGTCTTTCTTCAACAAAGCGTCCCCTGGAGAGGAACTACTACTTGAACTAGCAACATTGCAACTTCCAAACACTGTGACATACACTTCCAAACACAGTGACATACACTTCCAAACACAGCGACATACACTTCCAAACACAATGACATACACTTCCAAACACAGTGACATACACTTCCAAACACATTAACATACACTTCCAAACAAAGTAACATACACTTCCAAACACAGTGACATACACTTCCAAACACAGTGACATACACTTCCAAACACATTAACATACACTTCCAAACACAGTGACATACACTTCCAAACACATTAACATACACTTCCAAACACAGTAACATCCACTTCCGAACACAGTGACATACACTTCCAACCACAATGACATACACTTCCAAACACAGTGACATACACTTCCAAACACAGCGACATACACTTCCAAACACAGTAACATACACTTCTAAACATAGTAACACACTTCCAAATATAGTAACATACACTTCCACACATATATTAACACACTTCCAAACATAGTAACAAATATCCAAACACAGTAACATACAATTCCAAACTGTAAGGAATTGGAGCCTGTTGAGATAAGTAACTTTAAGGATTGTAGGGTACTTAGCTTAGTGACGGCTCAACGTCTTCGCAGCCACCCCCGAAGTCGTTGTCTTGAGGAACTGTCAAACTCCACTCCTTAGGGATGTGGGAAATTAAATAATTGTAAGAATAATTGCCCCAGAGGAGCGTTATATCAACATTTCATGTTACTGCTGAAATGATAATTTCTTACTTTTTGGGCTCAAAAGCCCACACCTCACTGCCGTCTATAGGACGGTTTCAATCGCCTTGTGTCACCGGAAACTGCAGTTTACCCGTTTAACAAGTGAGATTGAAACCTATCTTGCTCGTTGTATCGTGAGCTATGGTGTTGAATGCACCATATACGACAGGTATTGGTGACTTGATAGAAGATGAAGTGTCCTGAGGAATGTCACACGTCTTCCACTCAGTCTGGAAATTCTTTACTTCGCCGTAATTTCACAACAGTTCTACCACGAATTGTTGCGATTGTCACTGCATAACACACGGATCACTAGTGTTCTTTGTCTGTTATCCCAGCGTTAATGTTTTCCTGGCAGGTTTTAAAGGAACCTTCCATGCAGCGGGCTTCGTCTTGGGGCGCGGCCCTAAATCGCCGACTTCAGCATTATTGCTCTTCCTTGCTAAACACTGCAACAGAATGCATTACTAATGATAGATTTTCTGGTATCTATCGATAGCTGAAAGTTCATTATTGTCCCACCTGTGAATAAAGTTATGCAGGGTTTTCTGTTCTTTTCCTACCAAGGTAAAAACAGTCCCTTTTCTCATTGCATTATCACTCATATTACGTGAACTTTGGTGCAACACTGATCTCTTGCAAGGAAGGCGTGACCATGACTGGTATACGTTGGTACCTTCATATGGAATCAATTACTGATCATGCGAAAGCAATGCCATTTGTCCCTTCTGAGAGGGTTGGGTCCCTCAGGGCTGAAAGGGGCTAAAAGGGCTGATACTCCCCTCCCCCTTTCTGGAGAAATTTTCTCCACACAAACAGTAACATAATTATCCAAACACAGTAACATACAATTCCAAACATGTCAACATACAATACCAAAAATGGTAACATACAATTCCAAACACAGTGACATACAATTCCAAACACAGTGACATACAATTCTAAAGAGCAACGTACACTTTACATTGGAACAAGAGTGGATAATCAGTCATCTTGTGGGATATCGACATGTAAATGTGGTTGATATAGAGCTCCAGTATAGAGAACGTCAACCTTCACTCTTAACCACTACTAGTTATTCTTAATACCTGTACTGTGTAAAGATAATTTAAATGATATTTGCTGTTAGAACTTCTAAAATCTGCCCCAGTTAAGTTTCTATTCATCTTGAATTAGAATTATTAGAAAGACACGTAGAGCCGAGTAAACCTATAATATAGACAACGTTTCAAGGTTTCGCCCCTTGCTATAGCTCTGCACTGAGTGAAACGTAGTGTATAATAAAGGTTTTGCTTTGCACCAAGGATCTTTCTACCATACTTGTCGGAAAGATCAGCTATCCTACAATGAATGAGAATTCAAGGAGAATTAAACGGGAATCGAATCCGAGGCCGTGTGTGTGTGGAAAGCCTACGCTCTACTAGTGTACTGTGGTGGTTATAAAAGAACAACCCACACTGGTTGATGTCAGCAAGTGCCACGGTCTGCGCCGTGTCTGGGCACGCACAGCTTCGGGTAACATTATGCTCAATTTTCTTCAATTTATTTATTAATGTTCATTATGAATTTTTCGTGTACAATGACTATAGGACTTCGAGGCACAAGAGCTAGATTTATAACTAGGACTCTTGGCGCCGGGGAAGACCGCTATAAAACAAATAGAGATGTTGCAGACGGTGGCTCCTGCTGGCACACAGTGGCTAAAGCCGACAAGTGGAAATAAAGACAGTATCTTTATTTCCAGTGGAACCTGATAACAATACCCAGTGTAGTTTGTTATATTACATTGTTACCACCACAGTATAGTGGTACAGCGTAGGGTACGCATGCACATATCCTCGGGTTCGATTCTCGTTCAGTTTTCCTTGAATATACTTATAATCATTCGTTACAAATGTTCCAAGAATACTGAATTAGATGTATTGAAACATGCCATTATTTTCCTTGGATTTTCCACCAAATTTACAACTAGAAATAAATACGTAGGTAAACAATAAATAGATTATTTAATCTCCCTAATAAAAGTGCAACAGATGGTAAAGCTATCATTGATTTTTCTGTTAATTACCAGTGTCCATGCAGTTATGCATTAAGAAATCAATCAGATTAATGAACGAGCTTTACCCTTAGGTGTCGTTATACGAGTATTTTTAAACCCCAAATTGTATACAAAATATAATTAAATTTAAGGCTTGTATCCTGGCGATCTGCAGTGTTAGTTTGTATGTATATTGAAGAGAAGCTTTTGTATTGCAACTTATGATGATAAATCAAGCAACAGTATACTATGCACATATTGGGGGGAGGGGGGAATCAGGAAATGGTTCTTACATGAGAACAATGAACTACTCAGAGAACCGCCGCATGATTTAAAGAATGGGAAGTTATGTCTAACAAATCAGAGCCTATGGCAGACTGATAGGATTTAGGAAGGTAAGCGAAGAATAGGCGAACTCCATATTCTTAGACTGAAAGAAAACCTTTGACACAGTGACATGCAGAAAAAACCAGTTACACAAGATTGAGAGGCAAGGAGGAGAGTAAAGCAAAGATCATTAAAGAATAAGACAGAAGCCGGATTCACAGTAAGGGATGAAATATTGAGATGAATGAGTGGTAATTAGTGGAGTTTCTCCAAGAATCAGTACTAGACCCCACACCTATAACGTTCCTTGTATACAGAAACTGATAAATTAGACACATGTGCAACACCTTGTACTGGACTGATGAAGCCACTGTGGGGCGAAACGTTTCCACAAGATACCCAAGTGTTGCACATGTGCCTAATTTATTAACTTGTCGGTTCTCTGAATCATTTATCTACATACAGTAACTACAGGTTAGTGTGGATACACTCCTGTATACTTATATTCACGGACGACAGCCAAATTAGAAGAATATAAAGGGAAGAAAATAGCTGGAACTGCATGAGGACCTGGACAGGCTACAGAAATAGCCAAACATATAGCTATTAACGCTCAAGATTATTAAATGAAAAGTAATGACACTAGACACCGAGAGAACGAGACCAGAGATAATTTATTACCAATGATCGAAAACACGTACAAATAAATATTATACCAAATTTTGTTCATCAAGAACATGTGTAACATGTGCTAGGTTGGCAGATGACCATCAGAAATATAACCAAAGGTTCATGTCACTTTTTTCACTTAATATTTGCAACTAATTCTTGATTACGTAACGCCAACAAATGACCATCTACACATAAGAGACGAAGTAAAGTTCGAGGAAGTTGAGAAGTAGAGTAAGTCTCCAGCGTGATGGAGCTGAGACTTCAGCTACCAGTAACTGCAGGGAAAAACACACATCATCACGGTATACATTATTATATGCATGGGAAAGCGCTAAACTCATACGGGTCATACATTGCCTGGGGAATAAAAGGTAACCACGTTTGATCAGAAAAAAAGTGAAGGATATCTCTATATTTTTAGATCAAAAGCCTTTAATTAGCATCAATGCTCCTTCCTTGAAGGGTCACAAAGTACAAAATACTCCGATGGATGAATTTCATAGGACACGGCATGAACTGCAACACACTGGGGTTCAAATGTAAATACGACAGAAAAGTTACGGCACCGTATATGGCAGAAAACCCAGGGCGACTGTCTATTCAAAATTTGTTCTTACCAGGGATTTTGCCAGAGGTCTGAGCGATAGCGCGGCGTGATGTTATGTGTGTGAATACACTGTTGTTGTTGCAAAGGGCACAGCTGCCAATGTTCCTTGGCAGCCACTACAGCCCATCCACTTAATAACTGACAGTATTTCACCGTTGCTAAGACAGTAAATTAGGTAAGTGTTCATGAGCCGGTTTTACATGCATTTTCACATACATAAAAACGTTCCCTCTACTCTTCCTCTCATAATTAAGTTTAGGTCTTCTCCGGTTTGTATTTTCTATGCGTTCTCTAGTTACATTTCTGATCTTTCTGCCGTTCCACTTATATGTTCCTCTGAATTCATTAAGTTATTCTTCTATCTGAATCTTTCCTCTTTACTCATCTCCGTAACCTTTCTTTCTTAACACTAGGTTTGATTTTAAAAATATTCTTACTCTGAATTTTACTACTAGCTGTCTATTAATACCCTTTTTAGTCTCACTCACTTTTACCTCTTTCCTCCTACTTTCTCCACCTATTTCCATTCATTCTTACCATTTAATCTTATGCCATCACACTTCTCTCAGCTCTCACTAAGGGTACTCTTTCCAGTTCTCGTCTAACTCTAACGACAGCCCTTAAACTGGTACCATTGTTATCTGATTGAGTTTTCTTAAACATGCTTGAAGCTATTTTTAAAGGCGTACGGTGGATCCCTGTTTTCTGTTCGTGCTTCAATAATTTTTTATCTTATATTTTATTGGCGTTGTGGTATGTTACAAATGGTTAACTTTTATTTATATAGGACAATCTAATCTAACCTAAATAACGTAAATCGAGAAATTGGCTGAATTGAAAATGCAGAAAATTTTGCGATGAATCCACTAAGGAATTGTCTCCAACAGTGACACAGTAACTATTTATATAAAGTCGGAATTCCGGCTTTTTCTTAAGAAGATAGATTGGCCTTTCTAATGTTAGTTTATAAAGGTGATAAAACGTGTAGTGCCAACGATCGCTATGTTCATTCTGAGTTCCTGCTAGTGTTTGTGCTGGGGCACAGGCGTTATTGTATCTTCAGACATTTATTTATAGAAAGACAGCTTTTATAATGATTGCCACTGTGCTTGATTTACAACTGACAGTGTCAGCTGCATGTATTAAAGTACACATGTCTGGCTACCTGCTTACAGTTGTCGAGGTGAAGTACATTAGACATGTACGATCCATTCTCATTTTTGAGGCCGGGTGAATAGTGTGCTACACAGCGTACACCTCATCATGCCCTACAGCTGAGGGGTGTCATGTCTCCTTCCTTCTCTAACACGAGCTTCTCAACCTGGTCTTACTTCCGAAACGTAAAGGTCTACCCAGACCTTCTCCATTACCTGGATTTTACTTGCCAGTCACGAAGGAATACTCACAGTCTCTCCTCTATCTGATATTGTTCCAAACATGGAGGTTTACTAGAGCTTCTCTGAAGGATTTTACTCCCCAGGCATGGAGCTCCCTGCTACCTGAGTAATAATGTGCAGCTGGTATTGACTTGCAAAATAACGTAATTGATATGATCTGATGAAGTGTATCTATGATGAGTAGTCTATTACTTCCACTACAATGAATCGTACACTATTTGTTCTATAATAATAATAATAATAATAATAATAATAATAATAATAATAATAATAATAATAATAATAATAATAATAATAATAATAATAATAATAATATCTTTATTTCTACAAGTACGCGTACAAGGTATACAGGCCTAGCTGACATCAATGACTATACAGAAAGCCGCTTTGTTATGCAGAGCATTTCGGGCAAATTAGGTCAGTTTTGTCCCAGGATGCGACCCACACCAGTCGACTAACACCCAGGTACCCATTTTACTGATGGGTGAACATAGACAAAGGGTGTAAGGAAATGCATAAAATGTGTCCACCCCTTCGGCGGGAATCGAACCCGACCCTCACCGTGTGAAGCGAGAGCTTTTGCCACCAGGCCACTAGGACACGTAGGATGACAGTTACAGTGATGATACACAGGCAGAGTGACTAGGCTGACAGTTACAGTTAATGAAAAACATGCATGGTGACCAGGCTTCAGCAAGCCAGAGAACATAATATGGCCAGCTTTCAACAGAGCTTAAAATAGCTTTGTATTGGCGTCCATAGGAACCACGGGAGGGTGGGGTACCACACGAACGGATGGAGAGAGTGGAGCACTACACGAACGAACGAAGGGTTGGGCAACACACGAACCAAGATTATTCATGTTGCAGATGACAGCCATGCAACAACTGTCCCTGTCACAGGATGTTGGACTAATGCTGTTGTGTTCGGAATAACTGAGTCATCTATTGGCTAAAGTGGTGAAGGTGGTAGGCCGTTGTGCAGGACAATGTGTCTCTGTGTGTCCCCCAGAATGGCTGCTAGATACCATGTGTCCCCTACATGGGTGCTAGATACCATGTATCCCCAGCGTAGGTGATGGATACTCTGTGTCCCCCACATAGTGGTGAAGCATCACGAAGGTGTAACATACACACTGAGAACCTTGTGAGCTTCACAACAGGACGTCAAATCGATCACCTGCTGTAAAAATACGCAAAATACTTAGGAGGCTGAATAACCTCTATTTTCCTGTCAGGTGTTTATAATAAATTGTGTGCATGTGTGTGCGTGTGTGTGTGTGTGTGTGTGTGTGTGTGTGTGTGTGTGTGTGTGTGTGTGTGTGTGTGTGTACTCACCTAGTTGTGGTTGCAGGGGTCGAGTCACAGCTCCTGGCCCCGCCTCTTCACTGGCCGCTACTCGGTCCCTCTTCCCGCTCCATGAGCCTTATCATACCTCTTCTTAAAGCTATGTATGGATCCTGCCTCTACTACATCACTTCCCAAACTATTCCACTTCCTGACCACTCTGTGACTGTAGAAATACTTCCTAACATCCCTGTGATTCATATGAGTCTTCAACTTCCAACTATGACCCCTTGTTGCTGTGTCCCATCTCTGGAACATCCTCTCTCTGTACACCTTGTCGATTCCTCTCAGTATTTTATATGTCGTTATCATATCCCCCCTATCTCTTCTGTCTTCCAGTGTCGTCAGGTCGATTTCCCTAACCTCTCCTCGTAGGACATACCCCTTAGCTCCGGGACTAGTCTTGCTGCAAACCTTTGCACTTTCTCATGTTTCCTTACATGCTTGGCTAGATGTGGGTTCCAAACTGGTGCAGCATACTCCAGTATGGGCCTAACGTACACAGTGTACAGGGTCCTGAACGATTCTTTATTAAGATGTCGGAATGCTGTTCTTAGGTTTGCCAGGCGCCCATATGCTGCAGCAGTTATTTGGTTGATGTTCGTCTCAGGAGATTTTTCTTGAGTGAGGTTTGTAGTCTCTGGCCCCCTAGACTGTACTCCGTCTGTGGTATTCTTTGCCCTTCCCCAATCTTCATGACTTTGCACTTGGTGGGGTTGAACGGCAGGAGCCAGTTGCAGTTTTGCCTGGTCCTCGTCCGATTGAATTTTTCTCATCAACTTCACATCATCTGCAAACAGGGACACTTCGGAGTCTATTCCTTCCGTCATGTTCACAAATACCAGAAACAGCACCGGACCTTCGACTGATCCCTGTGGCACCCCGCTAGTTACAGGCGCCCACTCTGACACCTCGCCACGTACCATAACTCGCTGCTGTCTTCCTGACAGATATTCCCTGATCCATTGGAGTGCCTTCCCTGTTATCCCTGCCTGGTCCTCCAGCTTCTGCACTAATCTCTTGTGTGGAACTGTGTGAAACGGCTTCTTCAAGTCCAAGAAAATGCAATCTACCCACCCCTCTCTCTCGTCTTACTGCCGTCATCCTGTCACAGAACTCCAGTAGGTTTGTGACACAGGATTTCCCGTCCCTGAAACCGTGCTGGCTGTCGTTGATGAGCTCATTTCTTTCTAGGTGCTCCAACACTCTTCTGATAATCTTCTCCATGACCTTGAATACTATACATGCCAGTGACACTGGTCTGAAGCTTAATGCTTCTGTCTTCCTTTTTAAAAAATTGGAACTACATTTGCTGTCTTCCATACTTCAGGTACTCGCCCTGTTTCGCTAGATGTGTTGAAGATTGTTAGTGGTACACAGTGCCTCTGCTCCCTCTTTCAGGACCAATGGAGATATGTTATCCGGCCCCATCACCTTTGAGGTATCTAGCTCGCTTAGCAGCCTCTTCACTTCTTCCTCGGTTGTATGTATTGTGTCCAACACTTGATGGTGTACCCACCTCTCCGACTTTCTGGAGGCCCTTCTGTCTTCTCTGTGAACACTTCTTTGAATCTCATGTTGAGCTCATCACATACTTCGCGGTTATTTCTTGTGACCTCCCCTCCTTCCTTCCTTCCTTAGCCTGATTACCTGGTCCTTGACTGTTGTTTTCCTCCTGATGTGGCTGTACAACAATTTTGGGTCAGATTTGGCTTTCGCTGCTATGTCATTCTCGTATTGTCTTTGGGCCTCCCTTCTTATCTGTGTGTGTGTGTATGTGTCTGTGTGCGTGTGTGTGCGTGTGTGCGTGTGTGTGCGTGTGTGTGTGTGTGTGTGTACTTACCTATTTATGGTTGCAGGGGTCGAGTCATAGCTCCTGGCCCCACCTCTTCACTGATCGCTACTAGGTCCTCTCTCTCTCCCTGCCTCATGAGCTTTATCAAACCTCGTCTTAAAACTATGTATGGTTCCTGCCTCCAGTATGTTACTTTCCAGACTATTTCACTTCCTGACAACTCTATGGCTAAAGAAATATTTCCTAACATCCCTTTAACTCGTCTGAGTCTTCAACTTCCAAATGTGACCCCTTGTTGCTGTGTCCCATCTCTGGAACATCCTGTCTCTGTCACCTTGTCAATTGCTCGCAATATTTTGTATGTCGTTATCATGTCTTCCCTAACCCTCCCGTCCTCCAGTGTCATCACGCCGATTTCCATTAACCTTTCTTCGTAGGACATTTCCCTTAGCTCTGGAACTAGTCTTGCAGCAAACCTTTGCACTTTCTCTAATTTCTTGACATGCTTGGCCAGGTGTGGGTTCCAAACGGGTGCTGCATACTTCAGTATGGGCCTGACGTACACGGTGTACAGTCTTGAATGATTCCTTACTGAGGTATCGGAACGCTATTCTCAGGTTTGCCAGGCGCCCATATGCTGCAGCAGTTATCTGGTTGATGTGCGCCCTAGGAGATGTGCTCGGTATTATATTCATCCCACGATCCTTTTCTTTGAGTGAGGTTTGCAGTCTTTGGCCACCTAGCCTATACTCTGTCTGCAGTCTTCTTTGCCCTTCCCGGTCTTCATTACTTCGTATTTGTCGGGGCTAAATTCGAGGAGCCAGCTGCTGGACCAGGCTTCCAGCCTGTCCAGGTCTCTTTGTAGTCCTGCCTGATCCTCATCCGATTTAATTTCCTTATTAACTTCACATCATCTGCAAACAGGGACACTTCTGAGTCTATCCCTTCCGTCATGTCATTCACATATACCAAAAATAGTACTGGTCCTAGGACTGATCCCTGTGGAACCCCGCTTGTCACAGGCGCCCACTCTGACACCTCGTCACGTACCATGACTCATTGTTGCCTCCCTGTCAGGTATTCTCTGATCCATTGCAGTGCTCTTCCTGTTATGAGTGCCTGATCCTCTAGCTTCTGCACTAATCTCTTGTGAGAAACTGTGTCGAAGACCTTGCAGTCCAAGAAAATGCAATCTACCCACCTCTCTCTCTCGTGTCTTACTTTTGTTACCGTGTCATAAAACTACAGTAGGTTTGTGACATAGGATTTTCCCTTCCTGAATCCGTACTGGTTGTTGTTTATAAGCTTGAGTTCCCGGAGTCCTTTCTGTCTCCACTGAAAATACTTCCTTAAATTTCATGTTGAGCTCCTCACATACTTCTTGGTTGTTTCTTGTGAACTCCCCACCTTCTTTCCTCAGCCTGATTACCTGGTCCTTGACTGTTGTCTTCCTGATGTGGCTATACAACAGTTTCATGTCAGACTTGACTTTCGATGCTATGTCGTTTTCGTACTGTCGCTGGGCCCCTCTCCTTATCTGTGCATATTCGTTTCTGGCTCTCTGACTAATCTCTTTATTTTCCTGGGTCCTTTGTCTTCTGTACTTTTTCCATTCTCTAGCGCACTTAATTTTTGCCTCCCTACACCTTTGGGTAAACCAAGGGCTCGTTCTGGTCTTCCCATTATTTCTGTTGCTCTTGGGAACAAACCTTTCCTCTGCCTCCTTGCATTTTGTTGTTACGTAGTTCATCATTTCGTTTACTGACTTTCATACCAATTCTCTTTCCCACTGAACCTCCTGCAGGAAGTTCCTCATGCCTGTGTAGTCCCCCATTTGTAGTTTAGCTTTTCTCATCCTACTCCTGTTACCCTCTCTACTTGTAACTCTATGTATTCAAAGCTCAGAACCATGTGATCACTAGCTCCTTTCATACGTGATGTCCTCGATGTCTGAGCTACTCAGGGTAAATACGAGGTCCAGTCTTGCTGGTTCATCCTCACCTCTCTCTGGTAGTGTCACTAACATGTTGATGCATGAGGTTTTCCAGTACCACATCTATCATCTTGGCTCTCCATGTTTCGGGACCCCCATGTGGTTCCAGGTTTTCCCAATCTCCTTGTGACTGAAATAATCCATAACTAGTAACTTTGCTCTACCCATGTGAGCTCTTCTGGCCACCTCAGCTAGTGTATCCACCATTGCTCTGTTGCTCTCTTCATATTCTTTTCTTGGCCTCCTGCAGTTTTGTGGTGGGTTGTACATCACTGCAATGATTACCTAATGTCCCCCAGACTGAATTGTACCTACTATATACTCCCTTTCGCCCATTTCGTCTATTTCTTCCATTTCCTCCAATCCCCATCGGTTTTTAATGAGAAGTGCAACTCCTCCTCCTTTCTGCTCCCTCTATCTTTCCTCAGGATCTGATATCCTGGTGGGAAGATTTTGTCTGTTATCATCCCAGTGTGTTTCGTTTCTGTGAGTGCTATGATGCTATGATGCCACTCCTCACATTTATTTGTTATTCCATCTGCATTCGTATACCAAACCTTCAACTTCTTTTCTAAAACTGTGGTCTGGGGAAAATGTTGGGGTTGGGGGAGAGGGAGAGCTGATGGGAAACTATGGGAAGTTTCTGTTGGGGTGGAGTTTGTGATGATGTGGCGTGGGGGCAGTGGGTACGGTGTGTGGGTTTTGGGTTAGATTGTTTGGTTGCATTGGCGTTGTCGTGACTGAGGTCCTTCTGTAGGTGGTTCTGAGGAGGTTGTATTTGCTCTTCCTCCTGAATCTGGGTTCTCCTGCTCATTTCCATCTTTGCCTCTCTTTACTCCTTGCATCTTTGTACCTTCTCTTTCAGTTTCTGCCTTTCGTCTTGTGTTCTGTCACAGTCGAGGTACACCCTCTGGTACATCGGTATGTCCCCTAGTCGTGCTTTCTAATGCAGGATTCTGTTTCGAGCCAATTCTGCCTTGAATATCACTTTGACTGACAGGTTTTCCTCTTGCAAACCCCCTATTTTCAGAAAATTTGTCAACTGGGTCATGTCATCCTCTCCAATTGCTTTTATGATACTTTCAATTGCTTTTTTCTCCTCCTGTCTTCTTTTTCATACGTTTCACCTTCAACTTCCTAGAGCCCATAAAGAAAAACTGACCTCCTTTCGTCGTCCCACTGCATTTTCCTTTGCATCACCTGAGTCGATTTAGTTGCCTCCATTGCAGCGTTCCTTCCTTCAATCTCTTCTCTATCTGATGTCCCTGTGCCCAGTGTGTGTGTGACTGAGTTACCGTATCATAGTTACTGGTATGGATGATCATAATTCGTGGAAAACTGGATGAGTATAGAACAAGAGGCAATGAGTTAAATTACAATAAAGTTACAACGGTCTATAAAGATTCTTCACAAGCGCATTAACTACAAGTACGCGTACAAGGTATACAGGCCTAGATGACATCAATGACATACTATTATATAGAAAGCCGCTTTGTTATGCAGAGCATTTCGGGCAAATTAGGTCAGTTTTGTCCCAGGATGCGACCCACACCAGTCGACTAACACCCAGGTACCCATTTTACTAATGGGTGAACATAGACAAAGGGTGTAAGGAAACGCATCCAATGTTTCCACCCCTTCGTCGGGAATCGAACCGGACCCTCACAGTGTGAAGAGAGAGCTTTTGCCACCAGGCAAAATAAATATATATATATATATATATATATATATATATATATATATATATATATATATATATATATATATAAATATATATATATATATATATATATATATATATAATGCCCATCATTATTATACAATGTATCTGTATCAAAAGCAAGTGTACCATTTGTAAACATATTTTCTATCTGTGGATTGTATGAACATGAGTCTGCAATACTAATTCATTTGTTATTTTTGGTGTCATTATTGTTGATGACAATGTTGCTACTGCTATTATTGTTGCGGCCATTGGTGTTACTGCTATCATACCTGCTGACGGTGGTGCTACTACTATTATTTTGCTGATGGTGGTGCTACTGCTATTATTGCTGACGGTGGTGTTACTGCTATTATTGCTGACGGTGGTGTTACTGCTATTATTGTCACTGATGGTGGTGCTACTGCTATTATTGTCACTGATGGTGGTGCTACTGCTATTATTGTTGCTGATGGTGGTGCTATTACTATTATTGTTGCTGACGATGGTGCTACTGTTATTATTGTTGCTGATGGTGGTGCTACTACTGCTATTATTGTTGCTGACGGTGGTGCTACTAATATTGTTGCTGACGGTGGTGCTACTAATATTAGTGTTGCTGACGGTGGTGCTACTAATATTATTGCTGCTGACGGTGGTGCTACTAATATTAGTGTTGCTGACGGTGGTGCTACTAATATTGTTGTTGACGGTGGTGCTACTATTATTGTTGCTGACGGTGGTGCTACTAATATTATTGTTGCTGACGGTGGTGCTACTATTATTGTTGCTGACGGTGGTGCTACTAATATTATTGTTGCTGACGGTGGTGCTACTAATATTATTGTTGCTGACGGTGGTGCTACTAATATTATTGTTGCTGACGGTGGTGCTACTAATATTATTGTTGCTGACGGTGGTGCTACTAATATTATTGTTGCTGACGGTGGTGCTACTAATATTAGTATTGTTGACGGTGGTGCTACTAATATTATTGTTGCTGACGGTGGTGGTACTAATATTATTGTTGCTGACGGTGGTGCTACTAATATTGTTGTTGACGGTGGTGCTACTATTATTGTTGCTGACGGTGGTGCTACTAATATTATTGTTGCTGACGGTGGTGTTACTATTATTGTTGCTGACGGTGGTGCTACTAATATTATTGTTGCTGACGGTGGTGCTACTATTATTGTTGCTGACGGTGGTGTTACTATTATTGTTGCTGACGGTGGTGCTACTAATATTATTGTTGCTAGTGCTACTTGGTGAGTGCTACTAATATTATTGTTGCTGACGGTGGTGCTACTAATATTATTGTTGCTGACGGTGGTGCTACTATTATTGTCATGTATATCATCCTCATAAAATTCATAATATATACTAAAAAAATCAGTCACATCATTAATGCCTAAGATTTAGTCTGTTGCTATAAAACTGAAACATTTGTTTTCCCGCAATTAAAATCTATTTTGGCTTTAGGTATTTTTCCCGTAATACCTATTATAGAGCGGAGTTTATTCATAGCATGAAGAGAGCTCTTATTAATGTAAGGGCTCAGAGCCTAATGGCTTGTTAGTTGTGTTGTTCTGAAGTTAAATGAATTTACTATACACGGCTCAGATTAGATAAGAGAGAGAGAGAGAGAGAGAGAGAGAGAGAGAGAGAGAGAGAGAGAAATGAGAAACAATGAGTGAAAAAATTAGAGAGGGAATAAAAGAATGAGAATATTTAGAGAAAATCAGATATTTAATATTTTCACTGCCAGAAGTAATAAATAACAGTATCACCAACATGTTTACAGATACGCATTACTCTTATGTAAAGTTAAAAAATCACAATGGTTGCAAAACCCCTGCAAGAACGTGGAGATAAATTTAAATAACGGCAATGATAATTGAGCAATGGCATTTAATGTATATAAAGATCATATAAATTATAGATATTGTGACCAAGTGATTAAAACGTCAAGTACAGAAAAGGACTTAAGGAATTTTAAACTGTGATTTACGTGTGACCCTTTTCTGGAGTTTTCCTACTTTCCTGGCCCGGCCCTGGGCCAGGCCTCCCTGCTGACCAGGTCGACAAAATCTGGCCGACCAGGTTCTTCTATTATACATAACAGCTTATCATCAGAAAACCACAAAATTAATTGCCTAAAAGAATATAAAAACCTCAAATTGCTATAAATACCATAAACCTCAAAATACCCCATAATTCTCAAAATTCCCTAGAATTCTCCCCATAAATCTCAAAATTCCATAGAATCCCATAAACCTCGAAATCCCATGGAACCCCCATAAGCATCAAAATCCCAAGAACTCATAAACCTCAAAATCCCATTAATCCCACAACAGCAAATAAAACAGTATGGAGAGACACCGGGGCTTTACAGTATTAGTAAATTTAAAAACCTGAAGATATATCGATGGTGTGAAGCTTCAATAAAATTCACCATGTTCAATAGCATGTTAAATAATGATCATAATATTTGTTTAACATAAAAAAACAGAAATAGAAACTTAAAAAAAATACTGAAGACACGACCTCTCTTTCTCTCTCTCATCAAAGGCAAAATTTAATGTTTGTTCTTTATAGAAATTCCTCGCAAAATTTGACTTGGTTCATTTACGTGGGTCTAAGCGTGCCATTTTTCAGACTTTATAAATTGTTCTTTTTTGACTAATCTACTTAGCAATGGTTCCGTGACCACACTAGTAAATTACTGCCAACATACCACCACCTCTGAGTGTCACGGGTAACATGTGATCACTACTATAATACAAGGTTGTAACTTATACCTGTAAAGCCTGACTAAGAAAGAGAGAGAGAGAGAGAGAGAGAGAGAGAGAGAGAGAGAGAGAGAGAGAGAGAGAGAGAGTATACTAATAACATGTGTATGGTATATACTTTCATTAGCTTTGGTTATGATATGTTCCGTGGAGAGTTGTGGGTATTTTGAATGACTGTTTATATGGGTCGTACAACACAGCTGAGAGCTGCTCACAGCAGCTCCCTCATTCTCGTGTGTCAGTGCGACTTTATAAACAGTCCAAATATGAGCGAAACGTCGTCATAGCGTCTCTCTCCTATGTCCGGGTTATTAGTGTAATGTATACAGTGCCTGTGTTTGGACACATTATAACCATATGGGATTAAATATGACTAAATCTCCTTACACAAGCGCAGTATGATCCATATGGGTTTAGTGCTCAAATGAAATATAATAATAATCCAGTATACAAGGAAACTGAATGCTCAATTACAACCTATAAATTTATCGCATAATTATGAATATGAAACACACAAAAAAAATATATTTAAAAAATTTTCATCCCAGATTTGTGTTGACAACAATTGCAGGAGAACAGAAAAAATGTTAAAAACTTATTTGCAACATTCTGAAACGAATAAAAAACTATGATTTAACAAATAGAAATATTGACCATTTACTCGTTTAATAAACTGAGCACCAAGTCAACTAATGATTAACTGAAAATTAATCATACATTTGTGTTATTTTTACATTTTTGGGGATTTCTCAGTTTTCCTAATTA
Source organism: Cherax destructor (assembly GCA_009830355.1). Lineage (NCBI taxonomy): Eukaryota > Metazoa > Arthropoda > Malacostraca > Decapoda > Parastacidae > Cherax > Cherax destructor. The sequence goes on from WNWK01000279.1 coordinate 286,255, forward strand.
TCTTTGTGCAATGAATGCATTTGATTGGTTTGAGAATTATATTTTAAGATAATTATTAAAACCAATTCCTTTTAAAAAATTTGGAGGTAGAAAGTAGCAAAGACTCTTGATAGATAAAATCTAACTCACCAGAGTGGCACTCTTGGTAGCACTGACTCACCAAAGTGACACTATTGGTAGGCACTACCTGACTCACCACAGTGGCACTCTTGGTAGGCATTACCTGCTCACCAGTGGCACTCTTGTTAGACGCTACCTGACTCACTACAGTGGCACTCTTGGTAGACACTACCTGACTCACCACAGTGGCACACTTGGTAGACACTACCTGACTCACCACAGTGGCACACTTGGTAGACACTACCTGACTCACCACAGTGGCACACTTGGTAGACACTACCTGACTCATCACAGTGCTCATCACAGTGGCACCCAGCTGTTCCTTTCCCTGACTTGGTCTTGTGCACATATGTGCGTACATTTTAATTAGGTCCAGCAATCAAATGTTTATATTTTTTTTTAGTAAATAGCTAATACAAGTTATATGGGTTCATAAACATTGAGATATTCAAAATAATAATAATACTCCTGCAATGAAAAATAAAAATATGTAAATGCCACTTACTGAAGCAGTGATGATACAGCATCTTTCTTGTCCTGTACGTGCCATAACCATGGCATCATTCACCCAGCCTGATCATGGCATTATTCACTCAGCCTGTACCATGGCATCATTCACCCAGCCTGTATCATGGCATTATTCACTCAGCCTGTATCATGGCATCATTCACCCAGCCTGCATCATGGCATTATTCACTCAGCCTGTACCATGGCATCATTCACCCAGCCTGTACCATGGCATCATTCACCCAGCCTGTACAATGGAATCATTCACTCAGCCTGTACCATGGCATCATTCACCCAGCCTGTACCATGGCATCATTCACCCAGCCTGTACAATGGAATCATTCACTCAGCCTGTACCATGGCATCATTCACTCAGCCTGTACCATGGCATTATTCACCCAGCCTGTACCATGGCATCATTCACTCAGCCTGTACCATGGCATCATTCACTCAACCTGTACCATGGCATCATTCACCCAGCCTGTACCATGGCATCATTCACTCAGCCTGTACCATGGCATCATTCACTCAGCCTGTACCATGGCATCATTCACTCAGCCTGTACCATGGCATCATTCACCCAGCCTGTACCATGGCATCATTCACTCAGCCTGTACCATGGCATCATTCACCCAGCCTGTACCATGGCATCATTCATCTAGCCTGTACCATGGCATCATTCACTCAGCCTGTACCATGGCATCATTCACTCAGCCTGTACCATGGCATCATTCACCCAGCCTGTACCATGGCATCATTCACCCAGCCTGTACAATGGCATCATTCACTCAGCCTGTACCATGGCATCATTCACTCAGCCTGTACCATGGCATTATTCACTCAGCCTGTACCATGGCATCATTCACCCAGCCTGTACCATGGCATCATTCACTCAGCCTGTACCATGGCATCATTCACCCAGCCTGTACCATGGCATCAATCACCCAGCCTGAATATGGCATCATTCACCCAGACTGTGCCATGGCATCATTCACCCAGACTGTACCATGGTATCAATCACCCAGCCTGTACCGTGGCATCATTCACCAGCCTATTCATGGTATCATTCACCCAGCCTGTACCATGGTATCATTCATCCAGCCTATACATAGTATCATTCATCCAGGTTGTACCATGGCATCATTAAAGCCAGCCTCTTTGTGCCATACCATGGCATCATTCACCCAGCCTGTTCCATAGCATTATCCACCCAGCCTGTACCATGGCATCATTCACCAGCCTTTTGTACCATGGCATCATCAGTAACCTTCTGCACATACCATGGTATCATTCACCTAGCCTGCACCATAGTATTATTCACCCAGCCTGTACCATGGCATCATTCAGTTAGCTTCTTCGTGCCATACCATGGCATCAATCACCCAGCCTGTACCACAGCATTATTCACCCAGCCTGTACCATGGCATCATTCACTCAGCCTGTACCATGGCATCATTCACCCAGCCTGTACTATGGCATCAATCACCCAGCCTGAATATGGCATTATTCACCCAGCCTGTGCCATGGCATCATTCAGCCAGCCTGTACCATGGCATCAATCACCCAGCTGAATATGGCATCATTCACCAGCTGTCCATGGCATCATTCACTCAGCTGACCAGGTATCCCTTCACCCAGCCTGTACCATGGCATCATCTAGCCTCAGCATTCATGCATGATCATTCCCAGCCTGTACCATGAATCATTATCCAGCCTGTACCATAGTATATTCATCCAGTTGTACCATGCATCATTAAAGCCAGTCCCTGTGCCACCAGCATCATTCACTCAGCCTGTACCATGGCATCATTCCTAGCCTGTACCATGGCATCATTCACCAGCCTGTACCTGGCATCGATCATCAGCCTGTACATGGATATTCACCAGCCTGTGCAGACAATTTTCCATGGTATCCACTGAATGATCTTCAGACTGTGCCATGGCATCACATCAGACTGTACCATGGTATAATCACCCAGCTTGTCTGTGGCATCATTCAGCAGCCTTTCCTGTATCATTCACCCAGCCTACCATGGTATCATTCATCCAGCCTGTACCATAGATCATTCATCCAGGTTGTACCATGGCATCAATAGCCAGCCTTGTGCCATACCATGGCATCATTCACCCAGCCTGCCCTACATTATCCAACAGCTTGTAAAGGTCTTTCCCAGCCTATTTGTGCCATACCATGGCATCATTCAGCCAACCTCTTCGTGCCATACCATGGTATCATTCCCTAGTGCAAAACATACACCTGTACCCTGATATTAGTTGTTCTTCAGACCCTACATGATCATCAAAGTAGCTGTCCACAGCATTATCACCCAGCCTGTATCATGGCACAGAGTTGTTCCTTGTGCCATACATGACATGAAATTTTCCCTAGCCAGACCCCACATTATTCATCCAGCCTGTACCATGGCATATTGTCCTTTGTGCCATACCCTGGGATCATATATGCAACCATAGTATTTGTCCCGCCTGTACATGGCATCATTCAGCCAACATTCGTGCCATACATGGCATCAATCACCACCTGTACGATAGCATTATTCACCCATCTTTACCATGCATCAGTCAGTCAAGCCTATTCGTGTACCATGGCATCATTCACCCACCCAACTTAGAAATATTTAAAGGTCTCCGTGATATATCTCCTTCATCGTCTTTGCTCTGTATCATGAAGGGTTGTGTCCCTGGCAGACATACATGTATCATGAAGGGTTGTGTCCCTGTCAGACATACATGTATCATGAAGAGTTGTGTCCCTGGCAGACATACATGTATCATGAAGAGTTGTGTCCCTGGCAGACATACATGTATCATGAAGAGTTGTGTCCCTGGCAGACATACATATATCATGAAGGGTTGTGTCCCTGTCAGACATACATGTATCATGAAGAGTTGTGTCCCTGGCAGACATACATGTATCATGAAGGGTTGTGTCCCTGGCAGACATACATGTATCATGAAGGGTTGTGTCCCTGGCAGACATACATGTATCATGAAGGGTTGTGTCCCTGGCAGACATACATGTATCATGAAGAGTTGTGTCCCTGTCAGACATACATGTATCATGAAGGGTTGTGTCCCTGGCAGACATACATGTATCATGAAGAGTTGTGTCCCTGTCAGACATACATGTATCATGAAGGGTTGTGTCCCTGGCAGACATACATGTATCATGAAGAGTTGTGTCCCTGTCAGACATACATGTCACTAAACTCTAGATTCGGAAAATTTCACGGTTAGTTTCACAGTTGTAAACAAAACCTGGGCTTAGTGTACTTATCACAGGCGCTTGGAACTCTCACTCTCTCTCTCTCTCCTCTCTCTCTCTCTCTCTCTCTCTCTCTCTCTCTCTCCGTAAATCACAAATTCTGGTTCTATAAGAGGCATTGTGTCGTTGGTAACCGCACTGCTACTTTCACAAACTCGTACATGAAAAAGTATCTTCTTTCTTGAACACACATTGTAACTTTTTTGTGATACTTCTCTCATTTTCTCCTCTACCTCAATGATTTTTCCGTCATCAGTTATTCTTATTATTTTGTCTTTTAACATTTATTTTTTTTAATTTAAATGAAGGATTGGTTCTTCCTTGTTCTTTCCTACTATTTCCTTTTCAAATCGTCTTTATTCCTCTATCTTTAAATTTGCATATTCATTTCTAGCCTTCTTGAATCTTTGATCAAAGTTTCTTGACTGGTCCGCTTCCTATATTGATTCCAAGCCTTTTCTTTTTTGTTTACTGCTCTTCAACACCATCCATTAAATCTTTCCTCATTATTCAGTCTCATATTCCTATTGGGAATAAACTGTTTAATTCCATTGTCATATACACTACAAAACTCTTTGTGTATTTTATTAATATCTGTCTACCTTCTGATGTGTTTATTCCATACATTGCAGTGTTACCACACCCGACAGCTACTGAATGAAAAAAAGGCGTATTTGACCGGCAACAATGGCGGACACAGCTGAGCGAGTCACGTGACTGCAAACTCTTTTCATGGCCATAAAATTTTAAGTAAAAGGTCACAAGAATAAATAATGAGACTTTTATTACAACTAAGTTTCCTTCTCTAGCAGCTTTATTAAGCCAATACCCTGGAGAGCGAGGCGTAGCCATAGAAAATGTCCATTACTTCTCTTCTGTCCTTTTGCGTAACATGTTGTTGGTAATTTTATCAATATTTATAAGGTTATAAAACATGAGATATGATAACCATATACAAGGTTATAAAAGATGAAACATGATAACAACATACAAGGTTATAAAGGATAGAAAAGAATAATGATTTCTTAGCACCATCGACAGGAAGAGTAAGAATCCACAGATGTAAACTGAAATAACAGTGGTAGCAAATTGATGCTTGAAAGTAATTCTTCACAGAGTTGTAGAACAATGGAATGGGTAGACTGAGGAGCTACTAAGTCCAAACACACACCAGGTTCTTCAATGCTTCACGGTAGATTAAGCAGTAAAGCGGAACACCATGAGCCCAACTCTAATTAGAAACAGGTAACCACAAAGTCGAAAGATAATCCCATATTCATTTCTGATTGTATCTTACTATGGCGAGATATATATATATATATATATATATATATATATATATATATATATATATATATTATTTTATATATATATATATATATAGAGAGAGAGAGAGAGAGAGAGAGATCTTCCGTGCAGAAAAGGTCTTTCTTCCTGTGTATGACTTGAATATTTCCAAGTGGAGAGCACACACAAAACTCCCAACATCCATAAATTGGTAGCCAACTCGAGGACGATGTTGCCCGTCTCATATTTTTGTGTTTACATATCCAGTTATGTACGTGGAAAGCGAGACTGCGCTACTGGTCCCGAAATATAATCTACTTTGACTGGCCTTATCATACCTGTTCCCGAAGTTGCGAATGAAGTTCTCCGCTACCACTTCGTCTAGCTCAATCCATTTCTCTAATATCCAAAAACTAAATAAACACTCTCTAACTTCCCTGTGGGTCACCAGAGTATAGCGGCAGTGAACGTAGTGGATGGTTACACTAGCAACTCTCGTCACAGACGTTGTGGCACCGAGTCCCAGGAGTTATGTGATTTGTTAGACTCATGTTGTTTGTTGAAAGTATTACGAATACTGTCAACATTATCTTAGTCTCTATATTCATTATTTTCCGGCTATATTGTCCCTGAGGCTACCAGGTTTAGCAAGTTCCTCGAAGCACCACCTCCTTGTCTTCTGTCTCCTCCCTTATATGGTATCCCTCAGGGAAGAATGTATTACTCCCGTTACGTTTGTCTCTGTAAACACCATCATATCAGCGTATTTCTTGTACCAACAGCCTGAATGATCAGTCTACCAACCGGAGGTCTGGTCTAACACAAGGCCGCAAAATGGATAAAACCTTAGCTACTAGTGGAAGGTCCAAATTGTCGGCGACCTTACGGCAAAGTCGGGCGGTGGCTTGTGCTGTGAGGACCCTGCTAAATAAAGATGTAATGACAAAACTAACAGGTTTCTTCTTCTTAACGTTAAAGTCAAGTATGCTTGTTAGTATACGTATATTTGTTAGTTTCAACGTTACTACTTTATCCACAAGTCATCCTCTACTTCGCCTAAGGTCACCGACAACTTGGACCTCCCATTGCCAACTGAAGTTGAAGCCTAGATGCAACTTCAACGGCTTTTACCTTTAGAGACTCCAGACAGCGCTTTAGGATGGTCATGGGCTCGCCAGTCAATGCCGTCTCAGCTAAACTGTTCATGGAACATTTAGAGGAGGAAGTTCATCATCCCGAGGGTCATAACCTGGCTGTGCTATGTAGATGTGTCAGTCATTACACCCAGAAGACTCGACACAACTGTCATACTATACAAGCTATTAAATTTACTGTGAAGGAGGAACAAGATGAACAACTCCTCTTTCTTGATGTACTATTCATGGTAAATTAGACACATATGCAACACTTGGGTATCTTTATTGAGGAAAAGTGTTGCATATGTGTCTAATTTACCAATTCATAAGGAACAGGGATAAACTTCCCTTCAATTAAAAAAGCCGACTTGCCGCTTTATTTTTCGCACCAGCACCCAGGACACGGAGAGAGGTGATTAGTTTTTATCTTAGAGGACACAGCATTTCCAGCCTTGCTTTTCTCGAGGATGAATGCACTTACATTCATCAAATGTTCACCCAGCTCCAGTGTCCTTCCAACTTTATTAATGATGAATAAGACACATGTGAAACACCTGTGTATCTTAATTATGACGACGCTTCGACAACCAGTGGCTTTATCAATTGAATACAGGGGTTAATTGAAGGTTTTAAAAATGGAAGTAGAAGACGAGTATTAATAAAACCACTGGCTGGCGAAACGTTTTCATAATTAAGATACACATGTGTTGTACATGTGTCTTATTCATCATCTTGTTGGTACTGTATATCATCATTGCTACCAAACTTTATTAATGATTGCAGAAGAAGCTAGGTAGGGACGCTCGCCTGGTAGTTTTCTTGTTCTGACAGTTGTTGAAATAACTACTAATGTCACAAACACACCAGATGTAACGTTAAGGTAGCCACTATGATGTCCACCACGATACTCAACAAGAAAATAGCCAGACTCAACGACTGTAAAGTAGGTGTGTACATGCTTCGAGCAACGTATAAGAGAGCACCGAAACTCATTTTGTAGGAATGACCAATACAATGCTTGCGTCATCTACTATAATATTCACAACAAAAAGATTTTCGAGACGATATCTGGAGAGATCTTTTATTGCAACCATCAACACTGTTGCCCAGAACACTGGCACCTTTATTATTTCGGACGTTTTAGCCAAATTAATTCTTCACCACCTGATATATGAAGTTTTGTAGACTTGCTACTGGTCTAGTGACCCATGCCACACCAGTTCCTCTACCCACTGCTTTACCACTATATAAACTTCTCCTGTGGTCACCTCTGAAGAGGTTATTAGTGCAAAAACGTTTCCTCAATAAAATTTCCTAAAACTGCGCATGTTTCACATTGGCCAGTATTTAATACCATATGGTCACGTCAATACTTCTCATTAGTGTTTTTTATATTCACATTGTTTATCTCAAATGTGAAAGGTAAAATAAATATCCTGACTATTCTAACATCATCCCCACCATTTCACCAACAACACCCTAAAATCCCCAATCACAACCAAATCACCATCGCCACCACCATCCCTACAATCCCCTTCGCCAACCATATTCCTAACCCACAACCCAACTATTATCACCGCAACTCCATAATAACTACCACTACCATTCCCACCACATGCCCCAGCCACAACCCAACCACCACCATTACATCTCCACCACCACCATTACATCACCACCACCATAACCTCCAACACTATGAGAGTGTAGTGCCACTTTTACAACACGTCCAGCATTTCTTGCTCCTTGAAGAGTAATCTCAACTTGCCGTTTATTTTTCTGTTCATCATCTGTTTTTCACATAGCCTTTATTTTTCTGTCTCCTCTTTTTTTAGCATCATTATCTTTCCCTCCATTCCTCCTCTCCACGCTGTTACCCCTCTCATCTTCCTTTTACATAATTCCTCTTTCCATATTTATTCCACACCCTCACTTTATTAATTCTCTTCTCATCTCTCTATCTCTCTCGTCTTTCCTCATCCTCCGTTCGCACGTTCGTCACCTTACCGCCACAATCTACTTACACTGGAGGAAAATTGCTTAGGAATCCACTTACTGCAATTCTCGTTTTCCATATAAATCAGGAGAGGATGTTGAGGCTATTACCCAGGTGCTGAGCGGCGGCTTACCACCATGGCAACCAACATCACTATCACTATCATCGTCACTATCGTCACCATCGCCTTTTCATCATTGCCATCATTATTCACCGCCGTTTCTACATATATATATATATATATATATATATATATATATATATATATATATATATATATATATATATATATATATATATATATATATATATTTATATATATATATATATGTCGTGACACATAGGTAAAACTTGTGAATTTGACTTAAATAACAACGATCGTCTCGCCGTATAAGGCAAGCGAAAATTTGTGTAAGCAATAATTTCGCAAAAATCATTCTGAACCTAACGAAAAAAATATATTTCATTGTGTTTGTTTATTATTGAATTATTGTAAACTTATCTAAAATATATTTAGTTAGATTAGGCTAAGTTAAATTGCTCTTGTTATCTTTAAACGTATAAGAGAATTTTTTAGAAAGGACTTAATTTTAAATGAGTTCTTGCTAAATGACCAGTTTTACCTATTCGGTATATATATTATATATATATATATATATATATATATATATATATATGTTCACTAATAACCCACGTGGAGACAGAAACATACAAGATCAGTTGGTCTATATATTTCGATCTCATTCTGGGGTCCTCTTCAGCAGATGCATAAATGAAATGAGGACAAGAGTACATAGGGAAGGTTACACGTCCCCCCGTACACGTGAGTGGAGGGACGTGTCAAGCAGTGGGTGGGTGAGAAGACAGGTTCTGAAGTGAAGCTAAAATTTGGGTAGGAAGTTCATTTGTGTTCTGTAATATGTGATGTTGTGCTCGTGTTGTGTGTTAGACTGGACGCTGTTATGTACTTGATGAAGGCGACTTCTGAAATGACGTCTGGTTTCCATTGTCTCTGTGATATGTTGAAATTGGTAGTGGTAGGCATGAGGGCATATTCTATGATTTTGCTTTTGTATCTGTAGTGTGATTTGTGTTTGATGGTGGCAGCTTTCAGTCAATATTGTGATTGTTGATGGTGACTTGTCGAAAAATGGCTGAATTATCCTGTGCATAAAGTACTGTCCTCTGGTGTTCAATGATCCTTGTAGATAGTGCTCGCTCTGTCTGCCCAATGTATGCTTGGCTGCAGTCTTTACATGGTATCTGGTAAACTCCTGTATGTCTTGCGTTGCTGAATGTTTGTTTCTTGGAAAATATATTCCCTAGTTTGTTGGGACTGAACGTGATTATGTAGGTTACTTTGTTGAGACGATTGAATGTGCCTTGGTGGTAGGGTTCCATGAGTTGAGGTTTCCTGCATGGGACTGGGTTTTTGTGAACTGAAGCTTTGTAATAGTTGATGTTTACTTTCTTTTCTCCTTGTTTAATAAATCAGTCAGAGTATCCTAATTTGGAGAATTGTGTTTTAAGAAGTCCTCCCCTCCCACACACACACACACACACACACACACAATATATATATATATATATATATATATATATATATATATATATATATATATATATATATATATATATATATATATATATATATGCAAGACAACCACTATGAAAAATAGAGGAATTCCAAGCGCTTTCGTGACTACTCACATTATCAAGGAACTATAAAATAGCTAAAAATACTTTTTTACAATTAAAAAACGGGACAACCAACCTTATTCAATTAAAAATATGAAATATGTTGGTTCTCCCTTACCATGAAAACTTGGTTTATATGCCTTCCTTACTTAATACTTTTAATATCAAAGTTGTATTTAAAAATCTTGATACAGTGAAAAATCTTTTGATAAAAAGTTTATTACAGTTAAACTGGTAAAAGTCTTGAACTAAGATTAAAACAACATAAATATAGCATTAGAACTGGACAACATTCCACTGCTCTATTTATTCATGTGAGAGATTTTAACCATCCAATTGATTTTCAAAAGACTGAGAAAGTTGCATTAAGCAAGTCCATGGTTGACAGGAATATAATAGAATCATGTTTCATAAAAAGCAGTTTTGAAATTAATATGAATATTTCTTTTGGTTTATATAAATTGGATTCATTTATAATTAATAAAATTTGGGAAGAATTTAATGATACTTTAGACAAATCTTAATGCTTGGGTAATGTTTCAGGTCCTCTTCAATAATTTAATAATAAACAAACACAAGGAAATATACTTTTTCCATTAGGTCCAGAATGATTTTTGCGAAATTATTACATACACAAATTTTCGCTTGCCATATTCGGCAAGAAGAGCGTTGCTTATTAAGCCAAAATCGCAAGTTTTACCTATTCGGCACCTATTTTTCATAAGGCTTAAGCTTTATAAAGGTGTGAAGACTGAGCCACCTGCTGAGTATTATCGTCTCCCTCACATGTTCATTTACAGTATGCATAAGGAAGACACACCTGTGTACCCACACAAGAATTTCCTCCTCAGTGGAAGAACACTTCTGAAGAACAATCACTTCCACGGTTCTTGTTGTTTAAATATTTTGAAGCATTTTTTTTTTCCAACAAAAGTTTAAATACTAGTGTTAGTGTTAGTGTTAGTGTGTGTGTGTGTGTGTGTGTGTGTGTGTGTGTGTGTGTGTGTGTGTCTGTGTTGTGTGTCTGTGTGTCTCTGTGTGTCTGTGTGTGTGTTCGTGCGTGCTTAATAAGAAGACACGCTATTCTACCTGTAATATTGATATTAAGAATGGTAATACATGTAATATCTAGATACAGCCAGGTACATCAATTATCTGTGAAGTTCTGGGATCGTAGCCCCCGCGGCGCGCTCTCACAACAGGCCTAAATGAAAAGGAAATAATACAAGAAAAAAAACCCTGAGAGACTCTCTGGAAAATAAAATATATACCCAATATGAATAGATGTTTGTGAAATATGACTGCCACCTAGCATGCCATGAGGCAGAAAAAAAAGCAACAGCTATCCTGCCAGAGTTCAAAACTTTTAACAAGTTCCACCACGTCAAATCAATAAGTTTTCAACCTAACAAAAACTAAAAATATAATACTAAAATAATTTATTAAAATAATAATAATAATAATATAGCAATATTATTGCAATAATTAAAAGAAAATATATTAAAACAGTAATAAAACAATATAAAAATCATCAAGACTAATAAACAATAAAACCACAATTATAAAACAAATTTAAAGTAACACAAATACATTAAAACAACAATATATAAGCGACAACATAAAAAATGGAACAGTATTAAAAAAAACAATAAACCAAAAAAATTAAGTCAACTATAATTCAGCAACAATAAAACAAAAAGAATAAAAGATCAATAGATTATCAGATAAAATAAAAGAGGCACACCAGACAAGTAAGGTGATCCACCATGTCCTCGCCGTCACTTCAACATCCACTGTGTCCTCGCCATCATGTCAACATCCACCGTGTCCTCACCATCATGTCAACATCCACCGTGTCCTCGCCATCATGTCAACATCCACCGTGTCCTCGCCATCATGTCAACACCCACCGTGTCCTCGCCATCATGTCAACATCCACCGTGTCCTCACCATCATGTCAACACCCACCGTGTCCTCGCCATCATGTCAACACCCACCGTGTCCTCACCATCATGTCAACATCCACTGTGCCCTCACCATCATGTCAACATACACTGTGTCCTCACCATCATGTCAACATCCACCGTGTCCTCACCATCATGTCAACATCCACTGTGCCCTCACCATCATGTCAACATACACTGTGTCCTCACCATCATGTCAACATCCACCGTGTCCTCACCATCATGTCAACATACACTGTGTCCTCGCCATCATGTCAACACCCACCGTGTCCTCACCATCATGTCAACATCCACTGTGCCCTCACCATCATGTCAACATCCACCGTGTCCTCGCCATCATGTCAACACCCACTGTGTCCTCACCATCATGTCAACATCCACTGTGTCCTTACCATCATGTCAACATACACTGTGTCCTCACCATCATGTCAACATCCACCGTGTCCTCGCCATCATGTCAACATACACTGTGTCCTCACCATCATGTCAACATCCACTGTGCCCTCACCATCATGTCAACATCCACCGTGTCCTCGCCATCATGTCAACATACACTGTGTCCTCACCATCATGTCAACATCCATTGTGTCCTCGCCATCATGTCAACACCCACCGTGTCCTCACCATCATGTCAACATCCACTGTGTCCTTACCATCATGTCAACATACACTGTGTCCTCACCATCATGTCAACATCCACTGTGCCCTCACCATCATGTCAACATCCACTGTGTCCTCACCATCATGTCAACATCCACTGTGTCCTCACCATCATGTCAACATCCACCGTGTCCTCGCCATCATGTCAACATACACTGTGTCCTCACCATCATGTCAACATCCATTGTGTCCTCACCATCATGTCAACATACACTGTGTCCTCACCATCATGTCAACATACACTGTGTCCTCGCCATCATGTCAACATCCACTGTGTCCTTACCATCATGTTAACATCCACTGTGTCCTTACCATCATGTCAACATACACTGTGTCCTCACCATCATGTCAACATCCACTGTGTCCTCGCCATCATGTCAACATCCACTGTGCCCTCACCATCATGTCAACATCCACTGTGTCCTCACCATCATGTCAACATCCACTGTGTCCTCACCATCATGTCAACATCCACCGTGTCCTCGCCATCATGTCAACATACACTGTGTCCTCGCCATCATGTCAACATCCACTGTGTCCTTACCATCATGTTAACATCCACTGTGTCCTTACCATCATGTCAACATCCACTGTGTCCTCACCATCATGTCAACATCCATTGTGTCCTCGCCATCATGTCAACACCCACCGTGTCCTCACCATCATGTTAACATCCACTGTGTCCTCACCATCATGTCAACATCCATTGTGTCCTCGCCATCATGTCAACATCCACTGTGTCCTCGCCATCATGTCAACACCCACCGTGTCCTCACCATCATGTTAACACCCACTGTGTCCTCACCATCATGTTAACATCCACTGTGTCCTCACCATCATGTCAACATCCATTGTCTCCTCGCCATCATGTCAACATCCACTGTGTCCTCGCCATCATGTCAACATCCACTGTGTCCTCACCATCATGTCAACATCCACTGTGTCCTCACCATCATGTCAACATCCATTGTGTCCTTACCATCATGTCAACATCCATTGTGTCCTCACCATCATGTCAACATACACTGTGTCCTCACCATCATGTCAACATCCACTGTGTCCTCACCATCATGTCAACATACACTGTGTCCTCACCATCATGTCAACATCCACTGTGTCCTCACCATCATGTCAACATCCATTGTGTCCTCACCATCATGTCAACATACACTGTGTCCTCACCATCATGTCAACATACACTGTGTCCTCACCATCATGTCAACATCCACTGTGTCCTCGCCATCATGTCAACATCCATTGTGTCCTCGCCATCATGTCAACATCCACCGTGTCCTCACCATCATGTCAACACCCACCGTGTCCTCACCATCATGTCAACATCCACCGTGTCCTCACCATCATGTCAACACCCACCGTGTCCTCACCATCATGTCAACATCCACCGTGTCCTCGCCATCACGTCAACAGCCACATAAACATCTACATGTCCTCGCCATCACGTAAACATCTACAATCTTAACAAGGGAAGGGGGAGGCCCCAGTTACATACAGTTTCAACTTTGCACTCCTCTGAGTACACAATTACTGTACTGGCATGCGAATTTAATCTCGGCATTTAATGACTGAGCGTTTGGGCACCCCACTGAAATCTAATTCCCGACATTTTCTGACAGCATTTTCTGTTTGAAGGGGAGGAAGCAAAGCCAAAATTGCATTTGTGTGTGTGTGTGTGTGTGTGTGTGTGTGTGTACTCACCTAGTTGTACTCACCTAGTTGTGGTTGCAGGGGTCGATTCATAGCTCCTGGCCCCGCCTCTTCACTGGCCGCTACTGGGTCACTCTCCCTGCGCCATGAGCTTTATCATAACTCTTCTCAAAGCTATGTATTGAGCCTGCCTCCACTACATCGCTTCCTAAACTATTCCACTTCCCGACAACTCTGTGACTGAAGAAATACTTCCTAACATCCCTGTGATTCATCTGAGTCTTCAACTTCCAACTGTGTCCCCTTGTTGCTGTGTGTGTGTGTGTGTGTGTGTGTGTGTGTGCGTGTATGTGTGTGCGCGCGCGTGTGTGTGTGCGTGTGTGCGTGTGTGCGTGTGTGTGTGTGTACGTGTGTGTGTGTGTGTGTGTGTGTACGTGTGTGTGTGTGTGTGTGTGTACGTGCATGTGTGTGTGTGTGTACGTGTATGTGTGTGTGTGTTCTCACCTAGTTGTGGTTACAGGGGTCGATTCCTAGCTCCTGGCCCCGTGTGTGTGTGTGTAAGCCCCGACGTCACCACCCTCACAGCAACGGAATGTCAACCAACCGCATAAAAATGACGGAAAAAATATGTTGCTGCACACAACTGTGTACTAAATGGCGTAACTACAAAACAATTGTAAATACACCAAGAGGTCTGTATATATGTATTTACTCCGAAAGGTGTGTGTAACTATAACATGTATATACCAAGGTGTATATATGTATATACAAAAAAGTGTATATCTCTGTATATAGACCGAGGTGTGTATATCTCTCGCATATATATATATATATATATATATATATATATATATATATATATATATATATATAATATATACATATACTGGTTGTGTCTTGTGTGACACTGGTTGTGTCTTGTGACACTGGTTGTGTCTTGTGTGACACTGGTTGTGTCTTGTGTGACACTGGTTGTGTCTTGTGTGACACTGGTTGTGTCTTGGTGACACTGGTTGTGTCTTGTGTGACACTGGTTGTGTCTTGTGTGACACTGGTTGTGTCTTGTGTGACACTGGTTGTGTCTTGTGTGACACTGGTTGTGTCTTGTGTGACACTGGTTGTGTCTTGTGTGACACTGGTTGTGTCTTGTGTGACACTGGATGTGTCTTGTGTGACACTGGATGTGTCTTGTGTGACACTGGATGTGTCTTGTGTGACACTGGATGTGTCTTGTGTGACACTGATGGCTTGTGTGACACTGGATGTGTCTTGTGTGACACTGGATGTGTCTTGTGTGACACTGGATGTGTCTTGTGTGACACTGGATGTGTCTTGTGTGACACTGGATGTGTCTTGTGTGACACTGGATGTGTCTTGTGTGACACTGGATGTGTCAGGTATTCAGTAGTGTATCCAGAGAGTTTGTGACGGTGGCACGACACAGGTTGAGTCGTGTATTTGGTGTGTGTCAAGACGCGGTGCACAGGATTGTACTAGAGAATGGGTTCATGATGCAGGGGGCGTGCCATGTGGCACAGAGAAGGTGTGTGACACTGAGCGATGGCGTGTGTAACAGAGACAAGGGTGTCTGAGGACACTGTGGAGAAGGCGTATCATGACGAGGTATGGTAGTGTCCTGCGTGACACTTGAAGACGGCAGCGACTTGATAAGCACTAAGTATATGATTTACTTGTGATATTTTATTGTACTATGATTTTGTGTATATAAATATGTTTTTACACAAATTATTAGATTATGTTTTATGCAGATTATGTTTTTATATTAATAATATATTAAATATTTGAAATCTAAGATATTTTACTTGTTATCCCGAACTGTCTTTATTTCAAATGTTTTATTTTTTTTGTAATAGGGTGAGTATAACACCAAGCACTTCTCCGGAAGCACACATTAACCAGGTAACTACTGGCGGGCGCCTGACAAACCTGAGAATAGCGTTCCGATACCTTAGTAAGGATTCGTTCAAGACACTGTACACCGTGTACGTCAGGCCCATATTAGAGTATGCAGCACCAGTTTGGAACCCATACCTGGTCAAGCACGTCAAGAAATTAGAGAAAGTGCAAAGGTTTGCGACAAGGTTAGTTCCAGAGCTAAGGGAATGTCCTACGAAGAAAGGTTAAGGGAAATTGGCCTGACAACACTGGAGGACAGGAGGGTTAGGGTAAACATGATAACGACATACAAAATACTGCGGGGAATAGACAAGGTGGATAGAGACAGGATGTTCCAGAGAGGGGACACATAAACAAGGGGGCACCATTGGAAGTTGAGGAGTCAAAGGGATGTTAGGAAGTATTTCTTCAGCCATAGAGTAGTCAGGAAGTGGAATAGTCTAGCAAGTGATGTAGTGGAGGCAGGAACTATACATAGCTTTAAGACGAGGTATGATAAAGCTCATGGAGCAGGGAGAGAAGGGACCCAGTAGCGATCAGTGAAGAGGCGGGGCCAAGGAGCTGAGTCTCGACCCCTGCAACCACAATTAGTTGAGTACAATTAGGTGAGTACACACACACACTAACACCGACTAGGATAAACACACGACGCAAGGCTGAAATAGCCGATTATATGTAAATAGGTTAAGACCTCACATCATCATTTCAGGATTACATACGATCACAATATAAATAATACCTCTTAGAGATATCGAAACTGACATTGGAAGGCACACAGATTCAAATGAGCAACGACCATAGAACGTTTTGGTTGTAATTATCTGTAAACAAGTGAAATAAGTTAGATGAGGCAGTGGAAGCAAACTCCAGCTATTGTTATAGAGTATATATATTTTTGTATAAAGAAGAAAATGTTTTAAGTTGTCAAACTCCAGAGTTTCAACAACATTCACAAATAACTCAGACTTTAGAAAGCATACTTTAGACAGGGTGACCTCATCCGTTCAGGGTGACTCCACCTGTTCAGGGTGACCCCACTCGTTTAGGGTGACCCCACTCGTTTAGGGTGACCCACCCGTTTAGGGTGACCCACCCGTTCAGGGTGACCCCAACCAGTTCAGGGTGACCCCAACCCGTTCAGGGTGACCCCATCAATTCAGGGCGATCCCACTCGTTCATGGTGACTCCACCCGTTCAGGGTGACTCCACCCGTTCAGGGTGACCCCACTCGTTTAGGGTAACCCCACCCGTTTAGAGTGACCCCACCCGTTTAGGGTGACCCCACCCGTTTAGGGTTATCCTAGCCTCGCAGAGTAACCGCAGACATGCAGAGTGACCCCAGACATGCAGGGTAACCCCGGCCGTGCGTGTGGGCATTACCCCTGAAGCAACAAACACCGCACACCTCCATTAGCGATGCCGTGGTAGGGGTACTAACAATGCCCTTGCCTGAGTAACCATCCGGTAATTACTGGCGGCACGGTCCTCGCAGTGCCGGAGAGTGCCATTACCTGTAACTGCCTCCACAACACACCCCGTCTTCCCTAAACCAACAAACCGCACCTGAATACTACTGCAGAAAAAGAAACCAAGGCTCTTTGGGAATTTTTCTTTAAGACAAGTGAAAAAATGCATTTTGATTTTTAATTTTCATAAGTAATAGCATTAATAATTTCCATAAATATTAGTACTGCTGTCATTAATAGTGTTTTACCGAAGATTCTTGTTCCTTTTTTTACACTATTTTGTTTTGGTCTCCATACGAAGGGCTGTGTTGGGGATGGTAGTGGTGGTGGGGTAGTGGTGATGGTGGTGGTAATGGTGGTGGTGGTTTTAGTAGTGGTGGTGGTGGTAGTGGTGATGGTGGTGGTGATAGTGGTGGTGATGAAGTACTACTAGTATATCTACCTACAGAGTACTACTAGTATATACACTTACACACACCTAAAAAACACTTGCCGAAGAAAGATATTTTGAACTCGCATCAAATGTTTTATGCAAATTATGCACTGTAGCCCCGAGGCCAGGCTGCCTCCTCACATTTCAAAGGGAAATTCATTTTCTCTTAATTAATTTTCTTGATCCTTTTAAATAAATCGCTAAAAATGAGCCACAACATTCAATTAAGCTGTAGATTTGTAGCAGAAGACAAGAGGCATACAAGAGGTTAATACAATAACTTGGAAGGAGTAGCGAGGAATTATAGCTTAGAGTGCAGAAGAAAATACAGACGAAAGCTATAAGATGAGGGAATGTAAGAAACTCTTGGTATCTTGCATGTAAACAAGCGCTTTCACAAGGGTTCAAGCAGTAGGTTGGTAGACAGCAACCACCCAGGGAGGTACTACCGTCCTGCCAGGTGACTGTGAAACAGAAACCTGAAACTGTTTTACATGATGGTAGGATTGCTGGTGTCTTTTTTGTCTCATAAACACGCTGGATAACAGGTATATCTAGCTACTTCTACTTACACTTTAGGTCACACTACACTGGCATACACATGCATATATATACATACACACATCTAGGTTTTTCTTCTTTTTCTTAATAGCTCTTGTTCTTTTTATTTTCTCTATTGTCCATGGGGAAGTGGAAAAGAATCTTTCCTCCGTAAGCCATGCGTGTCGTATGAGGCGACTAAGATGCCGGGAGCAATGGGCTAGTAACCCCTTCTCCTGTACAAATCTACTAAAAACGAGAAGAAGAAAACTTTATAAAACTGGGTTGTCTGAATGTGCGTGGATGTAGTGCGGATGATAAGAAAGAGATGATTGCCGATGTTATGAATGAAAAGAAGTTGGATGTCCTGGCCCTAAGCGAAACAAAGCTGAAGGGGTAGGCGAGTTTCAGTGGGGAGAAATAAATGGGATTAAGTCAGGAGTATCTGAGAGAGTTAGAGCTAAGGAAGGGTAGCAATAATGTTGAAGGATCAGTTATGGAAGGAAAAGAGGGAATATGAATGTGTAAATTCAAGGATTATGTGGATTAAAATAAGGGTCGGATGCGAAAAGTGGGTCATAATAAGCGTGTATGCACCTGGAGAAGAGAGGAGTGTAGAGGAGAGAGAGAGTTTTGGGAGATGTTAAGCGAATGTATAGGAACTTTTGAACCAAATGAGAGAGTAATTCTGGTAGGGGACCTAAATGCTAAAGTGGGAGAAACATGCAGAGAGGGTGTAGTAGGTAAGTTTGGGGTGCCAGGTGTAAATGATAATGGGAGCCCTTTGATTGAACTTTGTATAGAAAGGGGTTTAGTTATAGGTAATACATATTTTAAGAAAAAGATGATAAATAAGTATACAAGATATGATGTAGGACGTAATGACATTAGTTTGTTGGACTATGTATTGATAGATAAAAGACTGTTGAGTAGACTTCAGGATGTACATGTTTATAGAGGGGCCACAGATATATCAGATCACTTTTTAGTTATAGCTACAGTGGGAGTAAAAGGTAGATGGGATACAAGGAAAATAGAATCAGTAAGTAAAAGAGAGGTGAAGGTTTATAAACTAAAAGAGGAGGCAGTTAGGGTAAGATATAAACAACTATTGGAGGATAGATGGGCTAGTGAGAGTGTAGGCAATGGGGTCGAAAATGTATGGGGTAGATTTAAAAATGTAGTGTTAGAGTGTTCAGCAGAAGTTTGTGGTTACAGGCGAGTGGGTGCGGGAGGGAAGAGGAGCGATTGGTGGAATGATGATGTAAAAAGAGTAGTAAGGGAAAAAGTTAGCATATGAGAGGTTTTACAAAGTAGAAGTGATGCAAGGAGGGAAGAGTATATGGAGAGAAAAGAGGGGTTAAAGAGTGGTGAAGCAATGTAAAAAGAGGCAGATGAGAGAGTGGGTGAGATGTTATCAGCAAATTTTGTTGAAAATAAGAAAAAGTTTTGGAATGAGATTAATAAGTTGAGGAAGCCTAGAGAACAAATGGATTTGACAGTTAAAAATAGGAGAGGAGAGTTATTAAATGGAGAGTTAGAGGTATCGGGAAGATGGAGAGAATATTTTGAGGATTTGTTAAATGTTGATGAAGACAGGAAGCTGTGATTTCGTGTGTAGGGCAAGGAGTAATAACATCTTGTAGGAGTGTGGAAGAGCCAGTTGTGGGTGTAGGGAAGTTCGTGAGGCAGTGG
This sequence comes from Cherax destructor, assembly GCA_009830355.1. NCBI lineage: Eukaryota > Metazoa > Arthropoda > Malacostraca > Decapoda > Parastacidae > Cherax > Cherax destructor. The sequence goes on from WNWK01000279.1 coordinate 306,619, forward strand.
GTAGAATGAAAGGGGTAAGGCAGCTGGGATTGATGGGATCAAGATAGAAATGTTAAAAGCAGGTGGGGATATAATTTTGGAGTGGTTGGTGCTATTATTTAATAAATGTATGGAAGAGGTAAGGTACCTAGGGATTGGCAGAGAGCGTGTATTGTTCCTTTGTATAAAGGCAAAGGGACAAAGAGAGTGCAAAAATTATAGGGGAATAAGTCTGTTGAGTGTACCTGGTAAAGTGTATGGTAGAGTTATTATTGAAAGAATTAAGAGTAAAACAGAAAGCAGGATAGCAGATGAACAAGGGGGCTTTAGGAAAGGTAGGGGTGTGTAGACCAAGTGTTTACAGTGAAACATATAGATGAACAGTATTTGGATAAGGGTAAAGATGTTTTTGTGGCATTTATGGATTTGGAAAAGGCGTATGATAGGGTAGATAGGGGGCAATGTGGCAGATGTTGCAGGTGTATGGAATAGGAGGAAGGTTACTGAAAGCAGTGAAGAGTTTTTATGAGGATAGTGAGGCTCAGGTTAGAGTGTGTAGGAGGGAAGGGACTATTTCCCAGTAAAAGTGGGCCTTAGACAAGGATGTGTGATGTCACCGTGGTTGTTCAATATATTTATAGATGGGGTTGTAAGAGAAGTGAATGCGAGGGTCTTGGCAAGAGGTGTTGGGCTAAAAGATAAAGAAGCAAATACAAAGTGGGAGTTGTCACAGTTGCTTTTGCTGATGACACTGTGCTTTTGGGAGATTCTGAAGAGAAGTTGCAGAGGTTGGTGGATGAATTTGGTAGGGTGTGTAAAAGAAGAAAATTGAAAGTGAATATAGGAAAGAGTAAGGTGATGAGGATAACAAAAAGAATAGGTGACGAAAGATTGGATATCAGATTGGAGGGAGAGAGTATGGAGGAGGTGAATGTATTCAGATATTTGGGAGTGGACATTTCGGCGGATGGGTCTATGAAGGATGAGGTGAATCATAGAATTGATGAGGGAAAAGGGTGAGTGGAGCACTTCGGAGTCTGTGGAGACAAAGAACCTTGTCCATGGAAGTAAAGAGGGAATGTATGAGAGTATAGTTATACCAACGCTCTTATATGGGTGTGAAGCATGGGTGATGAATGTTGCAACGAGGAGAAGGCTGGAGGCAGTGGAGATGTCATGTCTGAGGTCAATGTGTGGTGTGAATATAATGCAGAGAATTCGGAGTTTGGAAATTAGGAGGAGGTGCGGGATTACCAAAACGATTGTCCAGAGAGCTGAGGAGGGGTTGTTGAGGTGGTTTGGACATGTAGAGAGAATGGAACGAGACAGAGTGACTTCGAGAGTGTATAAATCTGTAGTGGAGGGAAGGCGGGGTAGGGGTCGGCCTAGGAAAGGTTGGAGGAGGGTAAAGGAAGTTTTGTGTGCGAGGGCTTGGACTTCCAGCAAGCATGTGAGCGTATTTGATAGGAGTGAATGGAGGCATATGGTTTTAATACTTGACGTGCTGTTGGAGTGTGAGCAAAGTAACATTTATGAAGGATTCAGGAAACCGGCAGGCCGGACTTGAGTTCTGGAGATGGGAAGTACAGTGCCGGCACTCTGAAGGAGGGGTGTTAATGTTGCAGTTTTATAACTGTAGTGTAAAGCACCCTTCTGGCAAGACAATGATGGAGTGAATGATGATGAAAGTTTTTCTTTTTCGGGCCACCCTGCCTTGGTGGGAATCGGCCGATGTGTTAATTAAAAAAAAAAAAATTATTATAGGATCCCATTATCACTCCTGTATTTGACTGAAGAAGCCGTCTGTACAGATAAAACCTTTTGGTAATAAAGACACCAGAGTGCTTAACTTGTCGGTATTACATAACATTACTTATCTGACACAGCAACACTGTGTCTTTTTGGTCCAGGGAACGTCTACAACTCTGTTGTTAAAATCACTTCTTCAGTTCTTCCACTACCTTGGGGTATAAAAATCACCTCTGAATTCTACTGAAGAAGCCTGCTGTGAAGACGAAATGTTTCAGCAATGAAGATACATAATGTACATGTATCTAACTGATAATAAAACACAGTATGGGGTTTATGCCATTTTATTGATAAACTTTCATCCACCAGAGATTTTATCCACTGATAAAGTCCCTGGTGGATGAAACGTCTTCTCAGTGAGATGCTATAACCTGCATGTGTCTTGTCGGTATATACCACTGATATACATGTGTCTTACTAGCATACTTGTCGGTATATACCACTGATATACATGTGTCTTACTAGCATACTTGTCGGTATATACCACTGATATACATGTGTCTTACTAGCATACGTGTCGGTATATACCACTGATATACATGTGTCTTACTAGCATACTTGTCGGTATATACCACTGATATACATGTGTCTTACTAGCATACTTGTCGGTATATACCACTGATATACATGTGTCTTACTAGCATACGTGTCGGTATATACCACTGATATACATGTGTCTTACTAGCATACTTGTCGGTATATACCACTGATATACATGTGTCTTATCTGCATACTTGTCGGTATATACCACTGATATACATGTGTCTTATGCGTCAGCCATTAAAAATATGGTAGTACATTAGAAGCTGAGTAACTCAGCAGTGTCGGGAGAGAAGTGTCAACAAGTGGCAGGGTTCACTTATGTCTCACCCACACGACGTTACCACTTGTAAACCAGAGTTCAAGCGTGTCCTCTGTTACCTCTCTCCTTTAGCATATTTTATGTAAATTAATGATGTGAGGGAAGTGAGCGACCCTGAGGAAGAGGGAGAAGGGTGCGAGAAGTGATGGATGGAGAAGGTATTGGAAGAGGGGTGAGAGGTGGTGATGAAGGAGAGGACAGGTGAGAGGTGGTGGTGAAGGAGAGGGCAGGTGAGAGGTGGTGGTGAAGGAGAGGGCAGGTGAGAGGTGGTGGTGAAGGAGAGGACAGGTGAGAGGTCGTGATGAAGGAGAGGGCAGGTGAAAGATGGAGAGGGATTAGGCAGGTGAGAGATCGTGGAGAGGGAGAGGGTAGGTGAGAGGTCGTAGAGAGAGAAAGAGAGAGAGAGAGAGCCGGTGAAAGGTCGTAGAGAGAGTGAGAGAGAAGGGGGCAAGTGAAAGATCGTGGAGAGGGATTGGGCAGGTGAGAGATCGTAGAAAGGGAGAGGCCAGGTGAAAGATCATGGAGAGGGAGAGGACAGGTGAAAGATCATGGAGAGGGAGAGGTCAGGTGAAAGATCCTGAAGAGAGAGAGAGGGCAGGTGAGAGGACGTAGAGAGGGCAGGTGAGAGATCGTGGAGAGGAAGAAGCCAGGTTTCGTGAAGAGAGAGGGCAGGTGAGAGGACGTAGAGAGGACAGGTGAGAGATCATGGAGAGGGAGAGGGTAGGTGAGAGATCGTAGAGAGGGAGGGTAGGTGAGAGATCGTAGAGAGGGAGGGTAAGTGAGAGATCGTAGAGAGAGAGAGGGGAGATGAGATGTCGTGAAGAGAGAGAGGGCAGGTGAGAGGTCGTAGAGAGAGAGGTGAAGTACTTGCTTACATATACTGTATACACTGACTAATGGTAATACTTTCGAATACCCCACATCCAATAACAGAAATATTTTCAGTCTAACTAGAGACCATTCTCAGGCACTGAAGGTCTATAGTTAGACTGAAAATATTCGCGTTATTTCTGCACTGTTGAATGTGGATTATTCGAATACCTATATGTAAATATGCGGAAAATAAAGTACTGCGATTTTGCGTTTACACGAACATCTTCCGAAGATGTGTGAGCGAACACACGAAAGCGATGAGGTATTTGTCTTTCCCCCCCCCCCTGTGTGTTTTCGTATTCGTAGCCACGCGTTTTATAGCTATTTCTTGCCATGTAAACATGCGGGTTTTTTTTTGCTCTGAATTTACTATGCACAAAGTTTGTGAAGGTAAGAAAGAGGAAGATAGGAGAACTTTAAGTTATCTCTCACATGTTATTCCTTCAATAGGGGCACGCTTTGATGCTGAATAACTCTTGATCCAAGGAACTGGAGCTAAATTCCCCTTCTACAGATCAAACCTGATGTCCACTTATTTCCCAGGCGATATATAACTCCTTACGGTTTTAGGGGTCATAATAATAATAATAATAATAATAATAATAATAATAATAATAATAATAATAATAATAATAATAATAATAATAATAATAATAAAATAATTACAAGGAAGAGATCAAGTAACACATAAGGGGTGACAATACCTCTCTGTGGATAGGAAAACTTAAAGCGACGTTTCGATCGGTCGTGGACCATGGTCAATGGTCCAGTACGGACCGAAACATCATTGAAGGTTTCTTCTGGAAAGTGTGTATGTTACATGTGAACTGTTACAGCCGCCACCTCGTGACTTTCACAGTTTTACAACACTGCCTCGCGGCTACATTTTTACACACTTTTAAACACTTGCTGTATCCAGCACGACGATAATTTTGCGCAAGCCTAAATTTACGCGAATTCTTCTTGCTTTTATTTTTACGAATTCCTCCTTTCATTTGCTCGAATTCCTATTTTCATTTTTCACTAATTCCTGTTTTCATTTTTAACGAATTCCTGCTTTCATTCTCGCGAATTCTGTTTCATTATCACGAATTCTTGCTTTTTCATCTTCACGAATTCCTCGATTTAGCTTTTCACGAATTCCGACTTTCATTTTCACAAATTCCTGCTTTCATTTTCACGAATACCTGCTTTCATTTTCACGAATGCCAACATTCACTGCCATCAATTCCTAGTATCTTTGGATTTTCAGGACTTTTTACTTTCATTTTCAACAATTTGTCTTGATAAATTCTTGAATTCATTTCTTTCATCTACTGCCATCAATTTTATGAATTACTGCCTTCATTTTCTTGGCTAACGCCTTCAATTACCAAGCCTGACAGTCTTCATTTATGAGTTAACTGAAAAAAAGTCGATTTTCAAAGACTATACAAAATTAGGACTGGAATAATGGAATATGTGAGAAGAGAGAGAGAGAGAGAGAGAGAGAGAGAGAGAGAGAGAGAGAGAGAGATAAATAGTAAACTGAGGAGAGGGGAAAGGAGGGATGAAAAGAAAGAAAAACAAAAGAATAAGAAGGAGAAGGAAAAATAAAGAAAATGAAGATGAGGAAGAGGAGGAGAAGAGAGTTAAAACAAAGAAGAAATAAAATGATAAAGAAGGAAACAAAAGAGTAAAAAAGAAGGGCCTTAGGAGGAAGATGACTGAAAGAAGAACTGAATAAGAAAAGGAAGGATTAGATGAAATGGGTAAGTGGATTTTAAAAGCATTTTAAGGGATTTAAAGGGCAGCGTGCTAAGGGTTGTTCTTTAAACAAAAACAGATACACCAGTGGTATTAGCGATCACTTGGGGAAAGGGAGGGAACGAAGGAGAGAAGGGTAAAAAGAAGAAGAGGTAGAAAGGAATTGCAGAGGACAGAGAAGGATGGTGTAAAGGAGATAGGAGCGCCACGATGGAGCCAATCATCGAAGTTTGGGGATGGAAGGTGGTGGTGGTAGTGATGGTGGTGGTGGTGGTGATAGTGGTAATGGTAGTAGTGGTGACTGTGGTGGTGGTGATGGTTGTGGTGGTGGTGGTGACGGTGGCTGTGGTGGTGATGGGTGTGGTGGTAGTGATGGCTGTGGTCGTGGCTGTGGTGGTGGTAGTGGTGGTGGTGGTAGAGGTGATGGTGGTAGTGGTGGTAGTGGTAGTAGTGGTGGTGGTGGTAGTGGTGGTAGTGGTGGTGGTGGTGGTAGTCGTGGTAATGGTGTTGGTGGTAGTGGTAGTTGTTGTGGTAGTGGTGGTGGTAGTTGTGGTGGTGGTGGTAGTTGTGGTGGTGGTGGCAGTGGCTGTTGTGGTGGTGATGGCTGTCTTGGTGGCTGTGGTGGTGGTGGTTGTAGTGGTGGTGCTGGTGGTCGTCGTCTTCGTTAAGGGGGACACATTAGGTCATTCTTCAAGGATAGACAACGTTAATTGCTCGCTATTTACTACTCTTGCTAGCTGAATACTGGTCCAAGGTGACGACGGCCACCACAACCACAGGTCACCACCACCACTACAGTCACCACCACCACTACAGTCACCACCACCACCACCGCTACAGTCACCACCACTATAGTCATCACCACTACTACAGTCACCACCACCACTCAGTCACCACCATCACCACCGCTAGTCACCACCACTATGGTCATCACCACCACCATCATCACCACCACAACAGTCACCATCACAAAAGTGTAATTCACTAAATTATTAATTGATACTAATAAATACAAATCAGCTGGAGCAGACAGCTTATCATTCTGGGTTTTAAAAGATTAAGTTAATAACCTTAATCCACTATAATTTTTTTCGGAAATTCTCTGGTATCAGAGTATGCAAACTGACGGATAAATGGAAAGTGCTAAACGTTTTACCAAGTTTTAAAACAAAGCGTTAGAGAATGTTTCAATGCAGACAGTTTTTATAGAGGTGTTGGCTAAATATTAGTAAAATTATTAAAAATGGAGAGTAATGCTACATCCGGATATAAGTTACTTTCTTAAGATCAAAGAAATACTTTTACAATAAGTTTCATGGGAAAAAATACAGAAATGACATTAATGAATAGACTGCATTTATGTAGATTTTATGCAAATCGTTATTATATAATTTCATATGGATGGAAGAAAGTGAAAATAGATCCCACTTAATAATCATAACCATAATTTTTAAGAGGGGTGGACCAGTAAGTCATCTGAAGGTCTCGGTCAGATGACCAAAAGCTCCAGTTCTCTTGTTTCCTACCTAACTAAACCTAGATCCCACAAAAATTGCAGATTTTGTGAAATATCTTTAATATCATATAACAAACAACAAAATTTTCGAATGGTTTTTGAGCAACTAATAAAGAAAAACTAAGTAATGAGCTAAGACCAAATAAATTCAGCAAGAAGAGAATAGTGTCCAACACTGGACAACTCTGGAGCACTTCAAGCATATGGATGTGGCCTTTGAATTACATGCATGAACGCTTTCAATGCCAACTGGTCGCAATGTATGTTAGAAGTGGAGTATGCGTCTCTGGTCTGCTACCTGTGTTTAAAGAAAGAAATTTAATGTACGAAATACAAAGATCCGAAACAAAATGAATCGAAACGAAAAAAAAAAAGAAATATGGATTGAAGGTAAGGTAGAACCAATGAGGTTTAGATATTAAAGGCGCCAAGCGGATCAGAGATGAGGAAGGCCCAGGAGCTGCAGCTACAACCCCGCAAATACAGCTAGGTGAGTGTATGACAAAAACTACAACGAACTCTCAAAATGAAGAGCAGTGGTGCCAATCTAGGTGGCGTCATTACACGAGTGCCACACCCAGTGCCAATTTTGCATGTACACTGATGAAAGCTGCTACATTACTACAACAACAACCTGCATCCCATTACATTACCACCTTCTAATCTCGCATGCGCGTACGCACGAACGCACACACACACACACGCACACACACACTCACACACACGCACGCACACACTCACACACACGCACGCACACACACACACACACACACACACACACACACACACACACACACGCACGAATATACAACAGGCCTAGTGTCTAATCGACATGTGCCTAGGACAAAATGGTCACACACACACACACACACACACACACACACACACACGTCATTCTAAGGGAGACCTCTCGAACGATTTTCAAAAGTGGTTGATGAATTGCAGTTTTTCACATCTACAGACAAGGTGATTTTCGTGGCCAAAAGGAGGCAATTCGCGACCCGTCCATTAGTCTTCCATCGGCTTAACATCAATCTATCTTCCACTCCCCCCAGCCCTGCCACACCCCCCATAACCATCTCTGCTCCATCCCAGAAACCTCCCTTCTCCCATCCTCAATGCACCATCATTAAGTGGAGAAGTCACACTACCATTCTCCTTAAGTTTTAAAACTTCGTCGAGACGTTGACTTGAGTCCTTGCAGGGAGAGAGGGGAGGAAAAGGGGAAGGAGGGAGGGAGGAAGAAAGTGAGGGAGGAAGAAACTGGAGAAGAGAAAAAGAGATGGAAGAAATGAGGAAGAAAATAAACAAGGGAGAAGATGGAATATTATGTTAAAAACAAAGGGAAATGTAGAAAACTTAAAAGAGGACAAGGAAGAGTTAATATAAAATGAAAAGTAAAGATAACGTGTAACAGTGCAAGGGGTAAAAAATACTGAAAGCAGGGGTTGTACCCCTTCTCACCTTCCTCATCTTCTCAGCCCTCACTCTCATCTCAGCCCTCGCTCTCATCTTCTCAGCCCTCAATCTCATCTTCTCAGCCCTCACTCTCAAATTTCTCAGCCCTCACTTTCATCTTCTTAGCCTTTACCCTCATCTTCTCAGCCCTCACCCTCACTCCCCTTTAAACCCGAAATTCTATCCAAACCAATCATTCATCTTTCCCTTTAAACTTCTCACCCCTTCCTCTTAAAACACTATAATCTTTCCCTTCAAATCATTCAGTCATCTTTCCTTAAAATGTCTCTCACTCCTCTCCCTTTAAACAACCTCCTCTTCACCTCAACTTCCCATCAACCTCTTCACTCTTCTTTCCCTCAACCTTCCCAGTACATTACACTTCAAGACAAGATAAAAAAAGAAGTGTCCCTTTCACTGCCTCTTTGGTAGGAAGAAAAATCCACGAAGAAAATTTATTTGAGCAAATGGGATGCCCAAATTAAAAGTGGGCGCTAGTTAAAGACCCAATTTCCAACCACCGTATGACCCTAATGACCGAATTACCTTTGATACTCTCTTCAAGGGCAATAACCTGGCTAAGGTAAATTATCGCTCTCGCTCTCTCTCTCTCACTTCTCTATTCCTTCAATTTAACGTCTCCCCGTCCCTCGTCCTACATAAATTTCACCACTTAGCATCAAGAGCGACAAATTTCTGTTCGTTTAGCTAACAGTTTTTCTCGCATTTTTAGTTTATTTGCAGTTTAAGTCTCTATCTTCAAAATAATTCCCCTGTTTGTTTCCCGTGGCTCCTCCTCGTCCACTAACAACACCATCGCCTCTTATCGTGTTATTGTTTAACCTGCCATTCTCTACACTTTCCCATTTCTTCTCAGACATTCCCTCTTCATTTTCTTCCCACTGTTCCTTCCGTCTCTTAAACCCCCGTTCCTTCCGTCTTGTTAGTTTGTTCCATTCCGATCACCTGTCTCTCTTCCATTCTTATTAACTCTCCATGACAATATTTTTTGTCATTTCCTTTATTTATTACTTTTCCATCGCTCATCATACCAACCTTTCCTCTTTTTTCTGGCCTTCCATCCTATCACAGGTACATAGCGTCAACTCCCCTCCCTTCAATATAATATACCCCTTCCCCCTCCCCTCTCATCATTATCATCTGGCAGTGACATAATACCCACACCCCTCATCCCACACCCCTCATCCAACACCCCTCATCCCACACCCCTCATCCAACACCCCTCATCCCACACCCCTCATCCAACACCCCTCATCCCACACCCCTCATCCAACACCCCTCATCCCACACCCCTCATCCCACACCCCTCATCCCACACCCTCATCCCACACCCCTCATCCCACACCCCTCATCCCACACCCCTCATCCACACCCCTCATCCCACACCCCTCATCCCATCATCTTCATCCCATCAACATCTCTCTTTCATCTTTTAACACTTCTTATGTGTACAAAAAACTCTCAGAGTACACCACCCCTCCTCCCTCACAACAGTACAACCTCTCCCTCCCTCTCTCAAGAGCACACACCTCCCTCCCCTCCCCTCCCTCTCTCTCAAGAGCACACCTCCCTCCTCTCTCCCAAGAGCACTCACCACCCCTCCCTCTCTCAAGAGTATACTCACCTCACCTCCTCCCCTCTTTCAAGAACACTCAACTCCCTCCCTCTCATAAGAGCACTCACCTCCCTCCCTCTCTCAAGAGCACATATGTCCCCGCCCCTCTCTCAAGAGCACTCACCTCCCTCCCTTCTCTCAAGAGCACACACCTCCCTTCCCTTCTCTCAAGAGCACTCCTCTCCCTCTCTCAAGAGCACTCACCTCCCATCCCTCTCTCAAGAGCCCACACCTCCCCACCCCTCTCAAGAGCACTCACCTCCCCTCCTCTCTCAAGAGTACACAGCTCCCTCCCTCTCTCAAGAGCACTCACCTCCCCTCCCTCTCTCAAGAGTACACAGCTCCCTCCCCTCTCAATAGCACTAACCTCCCTCCTCCCTTAAAGAGCACACACCTCCCGTTCCCTTTCTCACAGCACACCCCCACCCCTTCTCATACCAACATCTTTCTCTCCTCCCTCTCAAAACCCTCCTCCCCAATTCCCCTCTCACTCTAACATCCTTATCCCCTTCCCTAATCTATCCCCTCACAGCAAAACATACCCGCTAACCATAAAACCGTCCCCCCCCCTTCCCTCTCCCACCTCAACACCTTTCGCCCTTCTCCTCTATCACAAAACAACACCCTCTTCGATCCCCTCTCACCCCAACACCCTCCTTCCCTCTCACAATAACGCCTTGTTCCCTTCCCTCTCTTCCAACACCCTCTCCCCTCTCAACCATTCCCCTCAAAAAAAAAAACAAGACCAATGAACTCGAGACAAAACCACCAAATCTCGAGACCATATTTAGATTTTCTTTGTACTTCGTGTATCATACCGGTTTTTAGTACCCAGTTTATAATAATATTGGTATTTTGTACCCAGATTATCATGAAACAGTATTTTGTACCCAGATTATCATGAAACAGTATTTTGTAGCCAGTCTATCATAACAACAGTATTGTGAGAGTAAACTCAACGTACACTTCCTGTCCGAGTGCTCCACACACTGCACCGCTGAGTTCACCTCTTGTTTTGATTCAGTTCATCTGTTGTTTTGATTCAGTTCACCTGTTGTTTTGATTCAGTTCATCTGTTGTTTTGATTCAGTTCATCTGTTGTTCTTATTCACTTCATCTGTTATTTTTATTCAGTTCACCTGTTGTTTTTATTCACTTCACCTGTTGTTTTTATTCACTTCACCTGCTGCTTTTATTCACTTCACCTGTTGTTTTTATTCACTTCACCTGTTGTTCTCATTCACTTCGCCTGTTATTTTCTTTCATTCGCCTGTTCTTTCAGTTCACCTGTTATTTTCATTCAGTTTACTTGTCATTTTCACTCACTTTGTCTGTTTTCTTTATTCACTCGTTCTTTCGGTTTACCTGTTATTTTCTTTCAATTCACTTTCTTGTTTTCTTTCATTTCACCTGTCATTTTCACTTGCTATTTTCCTTCATTTCACCTGTCATTTTCACTTGCTATTTTCCTTCATTTCACCTGTCATTTTCACTTGCTATTTTCCTTCATTTCACCTGTCATTTTCACTTGCTATTTTCCTTCATTTCACCTGTCATTTTCATGTTATTTTCTTTGAATTCAAGTGAAAAAATTATATTTTTGTTAATCTTAACATCTCAAATCCAAAGGAAAAATAAGACGATAAATGTAACTAGTGTGCACGAGAAAAATAACTATTGTGCAAAAGAGTGTAACTACTCTGCATGAGAGTGTCATCCATTGAGGACACGGCAAATCTCCAAGAAGATATAAACAAAGTTTTCCAATGGGCAACGAAGAACAATATGATGTTAATGAAGACAAATTCCAACTACTCCATTATGGAAAACTGGAGGAAATAATAGCTAGGACTGAGTATACTACAAACTCTAATCACACAATAGAGTGGAAAAGTAATGTGAAGGACCTGGGAGTGGTAATGTCCGAAGATCTCACCTTCAAGGACCACAACAATGCCACTGTCACATCTGCGAGGACACTGATAGGATGGATAATGAGAACATTCAAGACAAGAGATGCTAAGTCAATGATGATCCTATTTAAATCACTTGTTCTCTCTAGGCTGGAATACTGCTGTACATTAACATCCTCATTCAAGGCAGGTGAAATTGCAGATCTAGAGACTGTACAGAGAACCTTTACTGCACATATAAGTTCCATCAAACACCTTAACTACTGGGAACGCCTGGAATCACTTGACTTGTACTCACTGGAGCGCAGGCGAGAGAGATATGTCATAAACTACACCTGGAAGATTCTGGAGGGACTGGTCCCTAACCTGCACACAGAAATCACTCCCTACGAAAGCAAAAGACTTGGCAGGCGATGTAACATACCCCCAGTGAAAACTACTGGCGCCACTGGTACACTAAGAGAAAACACAATAAGTGTCCGGGGCCCAAGACTGTTCAACAGCCTCCCACCAGCCATAAGGGGAATTACCAATAGACCCCTGGTTGTCTTCAAGAGGGAGCTAAACAGATATCTGAAGTCAGTGCCAGATCAGCCGGGCTGTGGTTCGTACGTTGGACTACATGCGGCCAGCAGTAACAGCCTCGTTGATCAGACCCTGATCCACCAAGAGGCCTGGTCATGGGACGGCCGCGGGGGCGCTGATCCCCGGAATGCCCTCCAGGTAGACTGTGCACGAGAATGAGTGACTGCAAGTCTCTAGGGGTTAGTAGAGAGAGAGAGAATAGGTAACAAGGTGAGCGAGAGTGGGCAAGGGAGGAGAACAGAGGAGAGAGTGTGGGTGAGAGTGAGGAATGTGAGCAAGAGTGAGAGTGATAGCCACAATTTTACAAATACCTGACAGGCTATGAGATCTAGCCAAAAAAAATAGTCACTGTAAATAAACACTATCCACCCTCGCTTTTAATTACTTTTTATGCGCATTATTATAGTCTCTCTCTCTCTCTCTCCTCTTTACATGCTCTCTGCATTCACATTACCCTCCCATCACCCTGTGTCCCCATCTCGGCTTCTCTCCAAATGTCTCTGCATCTCTCCCTCACGCCCATTTTTCTTCCCTTTGTATTATAACCATGCACCCCCCTTACCTTCCCTTTCTTTCAATCTCCATTCCCCATTTCTACATACCTCTTCCTCCCATTCAATCCCACTGAGTCTCTCTCCCCTTTCAATCCCTCCACAATCAGCCTCTCTTTACCTCTTCCTCTCATTCCTATATCACGAATCCCACCACATTCGCTCCCCATTACTCCCTCCTCCTGCTCCTAGCTCACAAAATCCATTACTTGCATTGCTCGCCCATTAACTAAGTTTTATAAACGATTAACACTGTGAATCACTTGTCAAGACTCACCACACAACTTCCTAGAACAACTTTTGCAGCACTTCCTTAATCAAGTTGCTTCAAACACCGCCAGCCAAAGTGTCGGTTTTTTTAGTGAGAGGGGTGGGGGAGAAAGGAAAAGAGAGAGAGGACAGAAGAGAGTGAGAGAGAAGAAGAGAATAGGGGGAGAAAGGGAAAGATCAGAAAGGGGGAGGGAGAGGGGTGTTGTGTGAAAGGCAAGAAAGGGAGGTTAGGAGAGAAGGGAGAGGGAGGTCAGGAAAGGGAAAAGAATATTAGGAGGGTGGAGGAGATGGGAGACAGTGAGAATTAAAGATTGTGTAAGAGCATGAGAGAGAGGTAGAGAAAGAATTAAGAGAGCTGAAGAGGAGAACGAGGTAGGAAATCCCCGGGAATTGCTTGTGGGTAAACTTTGCTCGTTAAGAGGAGGGGCGGTGAGGGGTGGCGCAAGGACCAAATTCTTCATGAACCATAATCATCTATCAGGTAGTTTGAGGCACATCGGCCATCGAAAGTCACTCCTGCCACCATCACAGTTACCACCTCCGCAACCTAACTAGTGTGTGTGCGCGCTGCGATATATTTAAATGTCTGTGCAGTTAATCAAATATTTTTATTTTTCTAACTGGCGACGTCTGTCTGTCTCTTTATCTATCATTCATATATATATATATATATATATATATATATATATATATATATATATATATATATATATATATATATATATATATATATATATATATATATATGATGGAAGTCAAAAGCGTCCTGATGGAGCCACCATGCTACCCTGGAAGGATGGTAAGCAGATTGCTTGGGACTACACCTGTGCTGCCACATTGGCAGACACCTACCTGCCACACTCCTTAGCCGAAGGGTGGAGCTGCCAGCCACAGGGAGACCCAGAAGACCCGCAAATATGAAGACCTTCCCTCTGCTATAACTTCATCCCAATAGGGTCGAGACCCATGGAGCATGGGGCAAGTGTGCTCTAAAGTTTCTCAAGGAGCTGGGTGGAAAACTCATCATAGAAACCAAGGACCACAGGGCGACCAGCTTCTCTTTCAGAGACTCAGTGTTGCGATCCAGAGGAAAAATGCCTGCAGCGTTCTGGGCACGCGGCCACTACCGGGAGCTGGACGAAGTATTTGACATATAGCTCTGAGTTGTTATCTATGTTGTTTTACTCCTATGTATTTTGTCTTGAAATAAAGTTTGTATAAAAAGATGGGGTGGTAGGGAAGTGGAATATTCAAACGGCTGTCGTGCCGAGTAGGTAAAACTGGTCAATTAGCAAGAACTCATCTAATATTAAGTCCTTTCTAAAATTTTCTCTTATAAGTTTAAAGATATATTTTTTCATTTATGTTAATGTAAGAATTTATAATTTTGTACCAAGAGAAACTTTGAAAACCTACCTAACCTTATTACAACAAGCGAATTTAATTTAGCCTAACAACTAAATATATTTTAGATACGTTAACATTAATTTAATAATAACAAGCACAATGAAATATATTTTTCGTTATGTTCAGAATGATTTTGGCGAAATTATTGCATATACAAATTTTCACTTGTCTTATATGGCAAGGTGAGCGTTGCTATTTAAGCCAAAATCGCAAGTTTTACCTAATCGGCACGACATATATATATATATATATATATATATATATATATATATATATATGTCGTCCGAATAGGTAAAACTTGCGATTTTGGCTAAAGCAACACTTTTCTTGCCGAATAAGGCAAGCGAAAATTATGTATGCAATAATTTCGAAAAATCATTCTCAACAAACGAAAAATATATTCATTGTTGTTATTAATAAATTATTGCAAACTTATCTAAAATATATTTAGTTGAATTAGGCTAAATTAAATTGCGCTTGTTATCATAAGTGTGTAGAACTGGTTAGATAAGTACACTTTCCAGCATGAAGCAAACATAGCAATAGGTACTTATCTGTTAACAGCACGACGTCCAGCAGCCTCTCCCTGGAAATTCCTTCGGGATGCCGTTCCAGATTCCACAGTGGCCGTTGATTAACAATTTTGTATTCATATAATTTGCCCCAAATTAGCGTATATCTCAGCATCACTATCATATGAAATGCGTACTGATACTTATTTGGGTTTGGGTGAATCACCCACATATCAAGGGATCTATTGGTAATTCCAGTCAAACCTCACCCTTACCTATTAGCTGCAGCTAACGTAATAAGGTGTGGGTATGCCTGGACTTACCTGGGTATTGTAACTGACCCAATTTCCCCTAGTTTGTGGCAGGGAAGTATATCCCAGTATCGTTGCTACAGATGCGTAGTTATGTCCTCACTCGTTGATAGGGAGTCACTTTGTTCATAACACCTGAGTGCATACCGCGACACAAACTTTACGCTTATCGGGATTATACGAGGATGATACACTCGTGTTTCTTTTACTTTTAACACTAGTTTTCCTAGTGGAGATTACCAGCATTTCTGAGTTTACCGCACAAAGTCATTATTTTCTTTGTTCTCAGCGGAAGATTTGTGACGTGTGTTCACGCTCTGATATCTGAATTCAACCTAACTTGTCGCCCTGCCCAAGCACCCACCAGTCACCCTCCGTACAAAAGAACTGGTGAGTTCAGCTTTATATCTCATCCTTACTACACATTGCAATAGTATTCAATACAAGAGGGTAGGTTTTTCTTGTTATCTAGCTATAGACCAGAATTCATAATAATCAACCAAGTTTTCATGGTAGGGAGAACCAACATATTTTTAGTTGAATAAGGTTGGTTGTCCCTATTTGGATTATAAAAAGTATTTCTAACTATTTTAAAGGATTTATCAATTACGTTTCTTGGGTATTTAAGATCATTAGCTATTTCATAAATTTTGGAGATTTCTTCATCTATGAACTCTAGACAACAAATACGTAAAGCTCTCAAAAATATTGATGAGAAAACCGATAGTTTAACCTTAAAATAGCTAGAAATACTTTTTACAATCCAAAAAGGGACAACCAACCTTATTCAACTAAAAATATGTTGGTTCTCCCTTACCATGAAAACTTGGTTGATATGCCTTCCTTTCTTAAGACTTTTAATATCAAAGTTGTATTTAAAAATCTTGATACAGTAAAAAAACTTTTGATAAAAAATTCCCCCCAAAATGCTGATAGATGTGTCTATAAGATTCCTTGTAAAATATGCGATAAAGTTTATTATGGTCAAACTGGTAAAAGTCTTGAACTAAGATTAAAACAACATAAATATAGCATTAGAACTGGACAAGATTCTAATGCTCTATTTATTCATGTGAGAGATTTTAACCATTCAATTGATTTTCAAAAGGCTGAGAAAGTTGCATTAAGCAAGTCCATGGTTGACAGAAATATAATAGAATCATGTTCCACAAAAAGTAGTTTTGAAAATAATATGAATATTTCTTTTGGTTTATATAAATTGGATTCATTTATAATTAATAAAATTTGGGAAGAATTTAATGATACATTAGACAATTAAAAAATCTTAATGTTTTGTTGGAGTATTAGGTGCGTTTCACAGAGTCGGGTGCTGTCACGCGACTGTGAGGTGCGGTCTTTGTTATGGTGACGTGATTGTGAGGTGTAGTCTTGCCCCTTATATGCCTTCTTGTTGATGTTTTGTTTTTATAGTTCCTTGATAATGTGAGAAGTCATGAAAGCCCTTGGAATTTCGCTATTTTCTCATAGTGATTGTTTGCATTTTGTGATATCACCTGTTTACTGTGATCTAATTGCATATATATATATATATATATATATATATATATATATATATATATATTGTCGTGCTGAATAGGTAAAACTGGTCAATTAGCAAGAACTCATTTAAAATTAAATCCTTTCTAAAATTTCTCATAAATATATATATATATATATATATATATATATATATATATATATATATATATATATATATATATATATAGCAACGCCAGGGAGGTACTACCTGTCAAGTGAGTGTAAAACGAAAGCCTGTAATTGTTTTACATGATGGTAGGATTGTTGGTGTCTTTTTTCTGTCTCAAAAATGCAAGATTTCAGGTACATCTTGCTACTTCTACTTACACTTAGGTCACACTACACATGCATGTACAAACATATATATACACACCCTCTGGGTTTTCTTATATTTTCTTACTAGTTCTTGTTCTTTTTTCCTCTTATCTCCATGGGGAAGTGGAACAGAATTCTTCCTCTGTAAGCCATGCGTGTCGTAAGAGTCGACTAAAATGCCGGGAGCAAGGGGCTAGTAACCCCTTCTCCTGTATACATTACTAAAGTTAAAAAGAGCAACTTTTGGTTTCTTTTGGGCCACCCGCCTTGGGGGGAAACGGCCGATTTGTTGAAAGAAAGAAAGATATATATATATATATATATATATATATATATATATATATATATATATATATATATATATATATATATATATATATATATATATATATACCTTAATATGCAATATAAACACAGTGAAAATATTAATCATTCAAAAACCAAAGTTGTTAGAGTTTAGTGTTTCACGTCGTCGTTAGGTTCCACTCAGGAAGAAAACATTACACGACAAGTTTCAATAAACAACGGAGCACATTAAGGTCGCCTCAACGACATCCAACTTTCACCCCATAAAACGAGGAAATGAAATAAAGTTAAGGAATCAAAGTTGATTTTCTAAAAAAATTAAAACAGCTAATAAAATTAATAATAATAATAAAATTACTACTACTACTACTACTACTACTACTACTACTACTACTACTACTACTACTAATAATAATAATAATAATAATAATAATAATAATAATAAATAAAATATAATAATAATAAATGGGAATTCCAGTTTTGAAGAGGTGAAAATTCGGTGTCTTTGGGGCAGCTTTAATTGAGGTCCAATCGTCACAAAGCTTTACACGAATAATTTTTAGTCGAAGAAAGAAACACAATGTTGTTGAACGGCGAAAGTAATTCAACCATCAATTATTAACCCTCTTTCAGTGGACCAATACTCACTCACACTCAGGATGGTCACAATACTCACCCACACTCAGGATGGTCACAATACTTACTCACACTCAGGATGGTCACAATACTCACCCACACTCAGGATGGTCACAATACTCACTCACACTCAGGATGGTCACAATACTCACCCACACTCAGGATGGTCACAATACTCACTCACACTCAGGATGGTCCAATACTCACCCACACTCAGGATGGTCACAATACTCACTCACACTCAGGATGGTCACAATACTCACCCACACTCAGGATGGTCACAATACTCACCCACACTCAGGATGGTCACAATACTCACCCACACTCAGGATGGTCACAATACTCACCCACACTCAGGATGGTCACAATACTCACCCACACTCAGGATGGTCACAATACTCATCCACACTCAGGATGGTCACAATACTCACCCACACTCAGGAGGGTCACAATACTCACCCACACTCAGGATGGTCACAATACTCACCCACACTCAGGATGGTCACAATACTCACACTCAGGATGGTCTAATATTCACCCACACTCAGGATGGTCACAATACTCACACTCAGAATGGTCAAAATATTCAACCCTCCAAGTGGTGTTCCTTCATGCTGTTGAACAACTCTTATCAACACCAAAATTGATGCTTTCCTCCATTTCCTTGGATCAAACCTCATTATCTGATACGCCTTCCATTTTTCCGGCGCTGAAGACTCACGATTGTAGCGCTGTCCCATATATACAACAATAACAACTATAAAATCAATAATAATAATATTAATATTAAAATAATAATAATCTTGCTATGTGTTCCGTATATCGATGTTTACACATCAGGTAGTTAGTGGGTAGACTGGACAATGTTGATGACAGGAAGATGTTACAATATGACCTAGACAAACTTCAAACATTATCACAGTAGTGGGAGTTAACTACAGCAAGTGCAAGGTGATGGAAACTGTGGCAGTGGAAGGTGGAGCGGACACAGAACACAGACTGCGGTAAACACAGACAAACTTCACACAAAGACCTACGGGTAAGTGTAGCATCGATCATATCGCCGGCGGCTCCTTAAATGAATAATTTCTGCAGTGTGTGTTTGTAACTGACGAAAATAAGATTAGCTCTCAGGAACCGCAACAGTCATCCATGATTTGTGTATATATAATATGCCCTTCACTGAGTATGAGTACCAGTATACAGCCCACACTTGACCAAGAATGTTCAAAAACTAAAGAGTACAGAGCAACAGACCATGGAACGGGGAAGAGTTTGAAACCATTGCAAGTGAGTGTTAAAACTCCAGGGCAGTGCGCAAGCCACTGGGCCAGCTGGGTACAGTGGGGCCCATGCTAACCTCCCTATTGTGTACTTAAATATACCTACTTGGATGAATTTTATTGTAGCCAGCTGGCCCAGTGGCTTACGCATTGGCCTGGAGTTTTACGACTCACTCGCCATGGATTCAAACCCCACCCGTTCCGTGGTTTGTTGCAATCGTGTCGTTACGATTTCGTTAGTCATAAAGAATACAGAGGTTCTCAACGAGATACGTCCGAGCGTATGAGAATCTTCCATGAGGAGAAAGTAGAAAATTAAACCTGAAAATATTAGAGGATAAAAAGACTAGATGAGAATTATAATATATTTAGAGCACTTAACAGGATGGACAGAGAAAGAGTGAGCGAGGCAGGAAACTGGTACACAAGGAAATTTAAAGACAATTGAACCATAAAAATTTATTAAGCCCTACGATGGTCAAACAATGAAAGAACCTGCATGAAGAAGTGGTGGAAAGACTCCATACAAAGCTTTAAGGTTAGGAAACATAGGCTCTACAAGGCTGTGAATGAGTGAAACCAGTCACAGCTAGATATGATGAGGCGGGGTCAGGAGCCGAAGTTCAACCCCTGCAGCCACAACTAGGTAAGTAAAGTTAGGTAAGCACAAAAAAACAAAAAAAGAATTACAAAATACCAGGTAATAAATTCCCTTGGTTTCTTGCAGAGAATACAAGTGCACAAATTAAACCGAATCTCTCCCATGGGCCAAGAATACGAAATGCAGTGTGCCATTAGTATTCACCCGTGCACGGGAAGCAGACGAGTGGCTCTCCCTGGCGGGGCTAAAAATACACCAGACCCGCAAGTGATGTCTGATGCTGCCCAGAACAACAGATGGACTCTGAACACAACTGAAATTCCGCGTTTTACGAAGTGTTTTTATGGCAGGCAGTGAGGGAAAGTTGTGAGTGTGTATCTCAGGTAGTGAGGGAAAGTTGTGAGTGTGTATGTCAGGCAGTGAGGGAAAGTTGTGAGTGTGTATCTCAGGCTTCCACTGACCGTAACAAAGTCCCAGAGATTTTTATCTTCATACTAATTTTAAAACAAGAGGAAAATGACATTTGTGTACAGGTCTGGAAAGACATTAAAGGAAACGTTTCTCCAAGAGTGGTCCCTATTATTTATAAGTGCCGAATAGGTAAAACTTGCTATTTTAGCTTAAATAGCAGCGCTCTTCTTGCCGAAAAAGACAAGCGAAAATTTGTGTATGCAGTAATTTCTCAAAAATCATTCTGAACCTAACGAAAAAAATATTTTTCACTGTGTATGTTTATTATTAAATTATTGTAAATTTATCTAAAATATATTTAGTTGGATTAGGCTAAATTAAATTGCACTTATTATAATAAGGCTTGGTAAGTTTTCTAAGGTTGTTTTGGTACAAAATTTTTAATTTTTACATTAAAATAAATGAAAAAATGTATCTTTAAAGGTATAAGGGAAAATTTTAAAAAGAACTTAATTTTAAAAGAGTTCTTGCTAATTGACCAATTTGACCTATTCGGCACGAAGAGTAATTTACACAGGAGAAGGGGTTACCAGCCTTTTGCTCCCGACATCTTGGTCACGGAGGAAGGACTCTTCTCCGCTTCCCCAGGGAGATGAAAGAAAATAGATAAGGACAAGAACTATTTAGAAAATAGAAGAAAATTCAGATCCAGTCTAACTTGCCATATACTGTTTCTTCTTGCTAGGTAGTTTTTACACTCTTGCTGGACACTTAAATTAAGGGCCTTGGGCCCTTTAAAGGTGGAAACCCTGGTGTTAGTGGAACTATCCTCCGCTTCCTTGAATCAAACCCAACGGGTTCAGCGTTTCCCCGAAAATATAATAATTTAAACTAATGCGATCAAGAGCAACTCTACTCTCAAACTGCAATGATACCAACCCATCCCGACATCTACCTTCCTGCAACGTTGGCAAAGTTTGGGGTAGGCAAGAGAGGGGTCACCCAGGCGACACAGGCTGCTGGCATGAATCTCAGGAATATTTTTGTTGCTCTTTCTTCCTGAGTTGCTCTCCCCCGGGCAGAGAATTGTTTGCAGAGGGAGAAAAGGAATCACTGAGGCAGTGTATGAACCATGATGAGGTGAAAAGTTCTGCGTAGCATGACTTGCTCGAGGGTGAATAGAAGACAAGCGACGTGAGGCAGAAAAACACGGAAGGCAGAAAGAGATGGGAAATCAGAAAGTACAAAAACCAAAATGACGATGCAGAAAAAATGCATAAAGACACAGCAGGCAGAAAGCAGAAAGACACTGGAAGCAGAAAGACACTGGAAGCAGAAAGACACTGGAAGCAGAAAGACACTGGAAGCAGAAAGACACGGGAAGCAGAAAGACACGGGGATGGGAGGGGGAGAAAAGGATGCCCTCAAAGCAACAAGACACAGGAATTTCCTACATGCTATCGTGATGTTTGATGAGATAAACTTTCTCATGATAATTTTTAATTCTCACACTTACAGAAATCTAAATAACTAAGCATTTACTTATCAAATAGGCATTTCGCAGCTCTGTGGTAGCGCCATCGACTCATAACCGAAGGACCCGGGTTCAGTCCAGAGCCGTGTCCTTATATCTGTTGCCCCTGTTCATCTAGCAGTAAATATGTACCTGAGTGTTAGTAGAGAGATGTGGGTGACATCCTGGAGGCTGAGCTGGGCTCTGAAATGAGCTAAGGTACGCTACCAGCTCTACAATCTGCATATTCAACGCAGTACAAAAACAGTGCAGCGGTGACTAGTCCTATCGGGTTTAGCGTTATTTGTGATTATTATTGATGCTTCTCACAAAAATG
Organism: Cherax destructor; assembly: GCA_009830355.1. Classification (NCBI taxonomy): domain Eukaryota; kingdom Metazoa; phylum Arthropoda; class Malacostraca; order Decapoda; family Parastacidae; genus Cherax; species Cherax destructor. The sequence continues at coordinate 328,988 of WNWK01000279.1, forward strand.
TAATCAATCTAATAAATTAGTAACTATAGTTACTAAAGTGAAAGTCAAAAACTTTACCCATGTACGCTTGGAATATTTATCTGCCTGAAGATAAGGTAGAGTGCGCCTGAGATAGGTCCTACTAGCCAAGGCTATGATTCACAGACGGATAGAACACCTCCAATTCTTTGGATCAAGAGCCATACGATCTTTATGAGAAAGAAAAATTTGTCAACCACGTGAAGGTACGCCTCTTCCGGGGATACTTAAAAATCACAGGAAAATGTCATTAACGTCTACGGTGATGAATGATGTAAGTTAAGAATTACCAGACACATGTTTGGATAACAATAATATTTTTCGAGTAATGCTTCTGTTAGTTGTTTCTCTGTAGGAAAATAAGGAATATTAGTATACCAATATATAAGCTTTTTAAGCAAATACCATGAGAGAACTCACAAAGATATCAATCAATACATGACAATATAAGTAACTCGAGATCGATGATAACTAATTTTGGAACCGAGAAAGTCTTTTACTTAAAAGAATGCACAACAACCTTTCCTCCAAATTTAGATAAAACTGATTATGAATACGTAACTCTGGAATTTGACCCAACCATCACGTCATCGTGTCTTGGGGAACACTTTTCTAGGACTGCTAACAACCTACCTGTAGTCGATACTGTTCAAGTCCTCAGGTTGAAGCTCACTTACATAAGTGCCACTCCAGTGCCAACACTTACCTGCGGAAAGATAGTTGCTATATAAATAAAAAATCTATGAACACCCCAAAGCAAAGTCTGTTGTTATAACAAATACGAAAACATTTATAAAAAAGTGGTTCATGTGCAGGTGTTCTGCGACTGTTCTCCTGAGCCAAACAAACAAGGTGATTTACGCCCAGATACAGATATTATTACAAATACAATCAAGGGACGTGCTTAGCCCATAAGGGTCATACAACGCTTGGGCAATGAAATAGTTTAGATCCAAGGAAAGGGGAGGGTAACGCCAATTCCTTGTCCCTCGTGCGCTTCCTCAGAAGAAACTACAGAAAGTAGTTTAGGTACAGATACACTTACATTAATTGTACTGTGATACAGCATAATATATTTAAGAAGCTTGCCCAAGATCAAACACAAGACACTCCTACAATCTTTGTCACAGTGTAAGACAACTGTATGTAGCAGCGTCGTAATGATTGTCAACAATTAACATAAGAACACCATTATTATCTTCAACTTACCATAACTACAACAGATTCCCTATTAGCATCAAATTTCCCTTTCTAATTATCGTTGATTACGATTTATAAAATTCCCCATTGTTCTATGTAATATATAATTATATAATGGGTCTCTTAAGATTAAATAGGCATTGTCAGAATACACTTTTAATTAAAAATATTCCTAAAAATTCCGAGAATTTACTTTTTATAAATCTCTATATTTAAGAATCATAGGAAATAAAGATAAAAAGCATACGTTCTCACGAGTTTAAGGCACAGGTATGTCGTAATTATGAGTTAAAAACTATTTGTTCCAAAAATATGAAAGCCATAAATAGCAAAATTTATTGTCAAAATACCACAAATATTTTCGTTCTAGCTAAAGACCCTCTTCTGGTCATAAGTTAAACAGCAAGAAGGAACCCCATATTATGCATATGTATGTGCTTGTATACATACACTCAGTGGCCACTTTATTAAGTACATCTGTACACCTGCTCCTTATTATCTAATCAGCCAATCACATGGAAGCACTTCAATGCCTAAAAACTTGAAGGTCTGCTCAAGAGGCTCAGTTGTTGTTTAAACCAAACATCAGAATGGGGAAGAAATTTGATCTAAGTGGTTTTGACCGTGGAATGATTGTTAGTGGCAATTATGTGGACAAAAACGCCTTGTTAATGAGGTCAGGGAAGAATGGCCAGAGTGGTTCAAACTGACAAATAACTACCCGTTACTACAGTGATATGCAGAAGAGCATCGTTGATGGATGGACAACAACAGAAGACCACACTGAGTTCCACTCCAGTCAACTAAAAACAGAACACTGAGGCTACATTAGGCACAGGCTCACCAAAACTATTGCTGAAGATTGGAAAAACGTCACCTGGTCTGACGAATCGGGATTTTTGCTGCGTCATACAGATGGTATGGTCAGAATTTTGCGTAAACCTTTGGAATATGGTGGAACGGGAGATTCACAGTATGAATGTGTAGCCGACAAATCTACAAGAACTAAGTGATGCTATCATGTCAACATGGACCAGGATCTCTAAGGAATGTTTGCCTCACCTTGTTGAATCCATGCCACGACGAATTCAGGCAGTTCTGGACGCAAAGGGAGGCCCTACCCAGTACCAGATAAGTGTACATAATACAGTGGCCTTCTCCCACCGAGGCAGGGTGACCCCCCCAAAAAAAGAATTTCACCATCACACACGCCATCACTGCCTTACCAGAGGGGCGCCGATACTACAGTTCAAAACTGCAAATATCCCCACCCTTCCTTCAGAGTGTAGGCAATGTACTTCCCAACTCCAGAACCGCTTAACCGGTTTCCCTGAATTCCTTCATAAATATTACCTTGCTTACACTTCAACAGCACGTCAAGTCATAAAAACCACTTGCATCCACTCACTCCTATATAACATGCTCACACACACTTGCTGGATGTCTAAGCCCCTTGCACACAAAACCTGAGTGTTTTCATGTGCTTCAGAGGAACCATTCTTTTAAAGATGTGTAAGTATATAAAAGATTTCTGTTTTTTGTGTTTAATTTTTCACTGTGGTATATTACACACACACACACACACACACCACCACAATATATATATATATATAATAATAATATATATATATATATATATATATATATATATATATATATATATATATATATATATATATATACAACAGTGAAAAATAAACAGGAATACCTGAGCGCTTTCATGTGGTTAAATACACATCTTCAAAAGAACAGGGAGAGGAATAAAGAGAAACAAACATATTTTATATATTCCCAAGTGACACCACAAAGTTGTGTGTGTGTGTGTGTGTGATTGCAGGGGTCGAGTCTCAGCTCCTGGTCCCGCCTCTTCCCTAGCCATTACTGGGTTCGCAATTCTGGTTGGAGAGCCTTGTCGTGCCAACACTTAAAGCAATGTATGGATCCTGTTTCTGCCAATCCACTGTCCAGGTAGCTCCACTTCCTGAACACCTTACGGTTTAGGAAATATTTCGTAACATTCCTGTAGATTCATTTGTGTTTTTAACATTCAGATGTGTCATCGTATTCCTGCTTTGCTGCCTCTTGAACAATTTGTTCCTGTCAGTCTATCAATTCCTCTCAGTATCTTGTACTTTATTATCATATCGCCCCTAGTCCTTTTTTCTTCTGTCATTAGGTTTAGTGTCCTTAATCTCTCCTCGCAGCACATACCCCTCTGGGACTAGTCTCGTTGGAAACCTTTGCACTTTCTCCGGTTTCTTGACATACTTGATTAGGTGTGAGTTCCATACTGGTTCCGTATATTCTAATATGGGCTTGACGTATGACGTATAAAATGTCGTAAATGACTCCTTACTTGGGTTCTTGAAAGCTAATCATAGATTTTCCAGACGCGCGTTTGCTGAAGCAATTATTCAGTTTTGATATATGTCTCTGGCGTTATACACAGTACAATGATCATTCCGAGGTCCTCCTTGAGTGATATTTGCAGCCTTTGCCCTCCTTGAGCCTGTACTCCTCAATCTACATATCTTTGCATTTGCTGGGGTTAAACTCAAGCAGAAACTTGTCAGACCAAATGTGCAGCCAGTCCAGGACCAGTTGTAGTCATTTCTTATTCTTATCTGTTTGTATTCTCTTCATTAGTTTTATATCCGTGAACAGGATACCCCTGACCTATCTCTTCAATCATGCCATTCAGGTACTCAAGAAATAGTACCGAGGAACCCCACTTGTGTGTGTGTGTTCCTCAGAGTAAAAAAACACATGAGCTTAAGGAGCTGTATAAAGAGAGAGTACTAATCAATATATTGGAAAGACAAGCACCCAAGTGGCTTGGTGTATCCCCTTCATAAATAATACAAACTTCCAATATTTGGCTCTGAAAACGTCAGTAATCGCTACAAGGCGAATTTCATTCAGCCTATATAATTTAATAAGTGAAAAGTCAATGATTTTTGGCATGCTGGAAAACTTTTTAAGAATAAGGTTTTTTATGTAAGGAGCATTATTAATTATGATCGTACAATTTAAAGACGCACAAATATAGCATCTAAGATTGGTGAAAATGTATGAGTATTTTTCACCCATGGCATAAAAGTACGAGAGTTGGTTGGTATTTTGGACATATCCAATAATGTGGAACATAGTGCTGCTATTGGAGCACCATTCGAGAAGGAAATTGCACATCTTCAGAATATTTACCTTTTCTCACTATAGCAAAACGATTTAGGTAGAAAGGAATTATTTTACCACTGAGTATGTATTACTGGAGATATATTATTATATTCTTGGGGAAGCGTTAAACCTGTAAGCTTACAGCACCTGAGAATGGATGGTAGTCACGTTTGATACAAAAGAAGGGAAGGTAGCCTCGGTTCCTCACATCAAGAGCCCTCCACCAGCATCAAGGAGCTTGTGTAACTGGCAATAAAACGATGAATCAACCTTCTTCCTTACGTACATGAGGGATCGTTGTAATGATTCTGCGAGGCCCAAGAACTACACCCAGTTAATTGTCTTGCGCGGCACTCATCCTATTAATGGAGAAAGGCAATGGAATATTACACTGAAGTAATTCTATGATGATCTAACCAACTCTAGCAAACATAGAAGTAGGACAGAAATTTAAAGAAAATACAATTAAATATCTTGAGTATACCCGGAGAGGGTTTCGAGAGTCAATGCCCCCGGCCCGGTCTGTGACCAGGCCTCGTGGTGGACCAGGGCCTGATCAACCAGGCTGTTACTGTTGGCTACAGGTTAACTGACGTACGAACCATAGCCCGGCTTTAGGTGCCAGCCCAGTGGCTTCTTGAAGACAGCCAGGGGTCTATTGGTAATCCCCCTTATGTATGCTGGGAGGCAGTTGAACAGTCTTGGGCCCCTGACACTTATTGTGTTGTCTCTTAGCATACTCGTTGCGCTCCTGCTTTTCATTAGGGGGGATGTTGCATCGCCTGCCGAGCCTCTTGCTTTCATAGGGAGTGATTTTCGTGTGCAAATTTGGTACTAATCCCTATATAATTTTCCAAGTGTAAATTATCATGTGTCTTTCTCGCCTGCTTTCCAGGGAATACAAGTCAAAGAGCTTCAACCGTTCCCAATTATTGGGGAAAAAGATTGGGGGAATAGCATAAAAAACAGATAGTATTTTGTTTGTCAGGAGAAATGAGTAAATGTCTCCTGATGGGAATCTTAGTCATATAATGACTACGTTTATTCGCTAGGAAACATGACAAGTGTATCCTGGCACGGGCCTTGGATACTGTAGTTAATCAATGGTTTGTGATACCGACACCATGGTAAAGAGAAACAAATATAGTGATATGGAATCCTTTATTGACGATGTTTGGTGCACGTGTGTGTGCGTGCGTGCGTGTGTGTGTGTGTACTCACCTAGTTGTGGTTGCAGGGGTCGATTCACAGCTCCTGGCCCCGCCTCTTCACTGGCCGCTACCGGGTCACTCTCCCTGCGCCATGAGCTTTATCATACCTCTCATTAAAGCTATGTATGGAACCTGCCTCCACTACATCGCTTCTCAAACTATTCCACTTCCCGACCACTCTATGACTGAAGAAATACTTCCTAACATCTCTGTGATTCATCTGAGTCTTCAACTTCCAACTGTGTCCCCTTGTTGCTGTGTCCCATCTCTGGAACATTCTGTCTTTGTCCACCTTGTCAATTCCTCTCAGTATCTTATATGTCGTTATCATGTCCCCCCTATCTCTCCTGTCCTCCAGTGTCGTCAGGTCGATTTCCCTTAACCTCTCCTCGTAGGACATACCCCTTAGCTCTGGGACTAGTCTTGTTGCAAACCTTTGCACTTTCTCTAGCTTCTTTATGTGCTTGGCTAGATGTGGGTTCCAAACTGGTGCTGCATACTCCAATATGGGCCTAACGTACACAGTGTACAGGGTCCTGAACGATTCTTTATTAAGATGTCGGAATGCTGTTCTTAGGTTTGCTAGGCGCCCATATGCTGCAGCAGTTATTTGGTTGATGTGCGCCTCAGGAGATGTGCCTGGTGTTATACTCACCCCAAGATCTTTTTCCTTGATTGAGGTTTGTAGTCTCTGGCCCCATAGACTGTACTCCGTCTGCGGTCTTCTTTGTCCTTCCCCAATCTTCATGACTTTGCGCTTGGTGGGGTTGAACTCCAGGAGCCAATTGCTGGACCAGTCTTGCAGCCTGTCCAGATCCCTTTGTAGTTCTGCCTGGTCCTCGTCCGATTGAATTCTTCTCATCAACTTCACATCATCTGCAAACAAGGTGTGTGTGTACTCACCTAATTGTACTCACCTAATTGTGGTTGCAGGGGTCGAGACTCAGCTCCTGGCCCCGCCTCTTCGCTGTCTGCTACTGGGTCTCTGCTCTCCCTGCTCCATGAGCTTTATCATACCTTGTCTTAAAACTATGTATGGTTCCTGCCTCCACTATATCTTTCTCTAGACTATTCCACTTCCTGACTACTCTGTGGCTGAAGAAATGCTGCCTTACATCCCTTTGACTCATCTGAGTCTCATCTGTGTGTGTGTGTGTGTGTGTGTGTGTGTGTGTGTGTGTGTGTGTGTGTTTGTGTGTGAGTGAGTGTGTGTGTGTGTGTGTGTGTGTGTGTGTGTGTGTGTGTGTGTGTGTGTGTGTGTGTGTGTGTTTGTGTGTGAGTGAGTGTGTGTGTGTGTGTGTGTGTGTGTGTGTGTGTGTGTGTGTGTGTGTGTGTGTGTGTGTGTGTGTGTGTGTGTGTGAGAGTGAGTGTGTGTGTGTGTGTGTGTGTGGAGTGAGTGTGTGTGTGTGTGTGTGTGTGTGTGTGTGTGTGTGTGTGTGTGTGTGTGTGTGTGTGTGTGTGTGTGTGTGTGAGAGTGAGTGTGTGTGTGTGTATGAATGTCTCCATATAACTGTATTTAGGTGTGAACCATTCACACATCTTAATCAAATAATGACGTATAATTGACCCCAGTCAATATTTACACCTCATGTACAAAACAAAAGATCACTAAATAGTGGTTTCCTAAGATGGTGATATGTAAACAAATAGCACTGAAGCAACAAATGGTGGTATTAGTCTCAAGTATATCCTAAACACAAGTAAAAGACACGCTCTAAGGAGCTTTCAGCTTTTTTGACAACGGCTTTTCTCTGACTAACCTGTCCTCCCCGAAAAAAATATAAACCTGACGCTGTAAGGTGTAACGGTAGGGTTTTACCACATTAAAAGAGTCACTACAGAGTGGTGTTCCTGGAGAGAGATGGTACAGGATATAATATTTAAGACAGGAAATGCGCGTGACGAAGATTATTGTGAAAGAAAAAAGAACACATTCTGAATCGTATACTCAGGTAGAGCTTATGAAACCCTTACTGAATAAATAATATAAAATGAGAAATGCAAAACAGAAAGAATTGTCTAAAGAACGGGGAAGAAGGGACCTTAGTGGCCTAATCTGTAAAGTAGATACATTCAAATAAAGTAAAATAAAAATATCATTATATTTCAATAGAAGAAAATCATAAATATTATTCGTCAGGGAAGATTAGAAGTGTGAAAGTTTAAAGAGGAAAGAATACAAACTATAGTGACATGTTGCTTTCGTCACAAGTAATGGAAAAATATTACGTTGGGAAGCAGAACAATTACCTATTACCTAATTCTAAATTAAAGCAAATATTTCTGACATTAAAAATCGGTTTTAAAGTTAAATCTTCAAGTTTAAGAGTGTTCCAGTGAGTAATATTAGTTGACACTCACTCAACCTCCCTGCCTCGCAAGAGCCTGACGAAAGAATGAATTAAATATTTACCAAACAAGCAGAGGGCAACACTAAATGTTCTTTTAATCCAACTCAATTAGTTCACCTTCGCTGAACCTGGATGAAGCCTCAGAGACTCAGAACGAGCTAGGGAATACACACTCACATATATTCTCTCACTCTATGTAAAATAAAAATTCACTTGGATGTTTTTCTTGGCTACTATAGTGTCCTTAACATTAGCGTCTAGATGTACCCCTTTAAACTTATAAAATAATGCGTTACGATTTAACGATTTTTCTTAGTGTTTTAACTTTCCCCGTCTGCAGTATGGTTAACATGTGACGTCATAGGAAAATAGGTTAATCTAGGTGCAATATAAATAATTATAGGTGCTGTTATCAATACGTTATTTACTAGTGTCGGCGTCACAAGAAACAGTATAATACTCATCATCAAATTAATTATGATTATTCCACTTCACAAAACTATAACAAAGATACACTTTTATATTGCTTTACTGATAGCACATTTCATGTAAAAATTTACAAAATTATTAGTATATACATTATTTACTCATCTATTTAGGTATTCAGTGAAGATAAATTTCAGTTGATATTACTATTATAACTGTCCATCATCTTAGCATGTCAACACTCCGCATTGTTCTTTATATCTTACAATATTAACTTTCACCACTATGTACAAACAAGTATCATTCATTCTGCACCATAATACTCTAATATAAAGAACGAACATAAAAATAACAGGGTATTTATTTTCTTTCTATCCATCTTGACAAATTTAAAAAAATAATAATGTTAACATTCTGGTCTTAGGTAATTAAACTTAAGTCATTAAGCTTTTGTGTCTCGTATGTAATTTTTATTACAATTGTTGATGTTAAATCAAATTTCAATTATTATTGTAATAATTATTGTATTCATTACATCTATTATGATTATAGTTTTTTTAACAAACTGGTCGTCTCCCTCTGAGGTAAGGTAAAGAAACACTTTCCCATCATTCACTCCATCACTATCTTGTCAGAGGTGCGTCAATACTTCAGTTTAGATGCCCCTTCAAAATGCAACTTCTCCACCCCTCCTTCAGAGTTCAGGCACTGTACTTCCCACCTCCAGGACTCAACTCCGGCTAACCAGTTTCTCTGAAACCATTCACAAATGTTACCTTGTTTACACTCCAACAGCACGTCTACCCATAAAAACCACTTGCTTCCACCCCTATCTAACATGTTCACACATGCTTATTGGATGTCCAAGCTCTTCGCATACAACACCTCCTTTACCCTTCGTCCTATCTTTCTAGGATGACCCCTACCCCGCCTTCCCTCAACTACAGATTTATTCACCCTCCAAGTCATCCTAATTTATTCCACCCTCTCTAAATGTCCAAACCACCTCAACAACCCCTTCTCAGCTCTCTGCATAATACTTTTAGTAACCCAGCACCTCCTTCTAATCTCTAAATCACAAAGTCTTTGCATAATATTCACACAACACATTGCCCTCACACACGACATCTCCACTGGCTCCAGTCTCCTCCTTGCTACAACATCACAACTCATGCTTCACACTCATACATTGTTAGTACCGCGACACTCACATACATTCCTTATTTTGCCTTTATGGATTCTTTGTCTCCACAGACGCCTAGTCAGTTTTATGCTTCACCTCCCAAATATCTAAACACATTCACTTCATCCACACTCCCTCCTTCCAATCTGATATCTAGTCTTTCATTACCTAATTTTTTTTACCCTCATCGCCTTGCTCTTTCCTATGTTCACTTTTAACTACCTTCTTTTAAATACTTTCCCAGATTCGTCCACTAACCTTTGCAACTTTTCTTCAGAATCTCAAGAAAACACAGTGTCATCGGCAAAAAGTAACTGTGACAACTCCCGCTTTGTATTAGATTTTTTTATCTTTTAATCCCACACCTCTCCCCAACACCCTAGCATTCACTTCTTTTACAACCCCATCTGTAAATATGTTTAACAACCATGGTGACATTACGCATTCCTGTTTAAAGTCTATTTTTACTGGAAAATAATTTTCCTATCTTCTACATACCTTATTATTATTATTATTATTATTATTATTATTATTATTATTATTATTATTAGTTTGCTTTCACCATTACTTATTTAACCAAGCCCACTAATAATACACAAATTTTTGGAACTTCAGTCTGGAAAATCCCAAGTGTGAAGCGGTTGACCAAGAGAGTATTGGAGAACGATTTACACCAAGAAGACTCGTTTGTAAATGGCCTGAAAATGCTGACACAGTAATTAAAGCCAGTGTTAACTGCCCATGGACAGGTTTCGAGTGAGGAAGAGAACAGGAAGGACATGTCGACGATCTCCCTTATAATACTGTCACACTTCCTCCCAGGATGTCATCCACAACCAACTAACCTCCTCATACCTGTTTACTTCTATGTGATCAGAGGTAACATACTGAAGGAGACATGTTTATAACAAAGCCTGTCCACTGCACGAGGGTAATTAAGAATGCAGTTCACATCAACAATACTTCAATCCCTAAAATAAGAATTAAACTCTGTGTATATCAACTTAAACATACACCTCTCTGTATACATTACCTGATGTAAAATGGTATACAAGCGTATCAGTAAGCTGTGTGGGATTTACTGAAACAAAACTCTGTACATCATGTCAGGAGAGGATCACTACCACATAACAAAATGACAGCTAGTCAATTAGCAATAACTCATTTAAAATTAAGTCCTTTCTAAAATTTTCTCTTATACGTTTAAAGATATTTTTTTTTCATTTATGTTAATGTAAAAAATTGTAATTTTGTACCAAGAGAAACTTTGAAAATTTACCTAACCTTATTATAACAAGCGCAATTTAATTTAGCCTAACCCAACTAAATATATTTTAGATAAGTTTACAATAATTTAATAATAAACAAACACAATGAAATATATATTTTTCGTTAGGTTCAGAATGATTTTTGCGAAATTATTGCATACACAAATTTTCGCTTGTCTTATATGGCAAGAAGACCGCTGCTATTTAAGCCAAAATCGCAAGCTTTACCTAATCGGCACGACATATATATATATACTAGCCAGGGGTCTAACCCATGATGCTTTGGCCCGCCTCATGGTGAGCGAAAACACATGAAGCTCTAGTCTACTGAACCACACAATCCTTAAGAGTAGTGTATCCAGTAGGACTGAATGTTGTACTCGCTACACAAGGACATACGGTGGTGTGGACGCCTCTAAGCTAATTTCATTCTCCTCCCTGTTTGGTGTACTAGCTAAACAAGCAGTATATTATATTATTGTAACCACGAACGAGTGGTATTGATCAATAACTACACTGCACTAGCGATTGTGTGGTTCAGTGGACTAGAGCGTCATGTGTTTTCGCTCACCATGAGGTGGGCCAAAGCATCATGGGTTCGACCTCTTGCTAGTGCAGTGTAGTTATTGATCAATACAACTCGTTCGTGGTTACATATATATATATATATATATATATATATATATATATATATATATATATATATATATATATATATATATATATAGTTTGTGTGTGTGTTATTAAGCAGCTGTCTGTAGTGATATAGACCTGGCAGAGGGCAGTACTTTATTGTGTAGACTTTTACTAATATGCATATTAGGTCTCCCCCAATCGTAGCCCGTGTGCACACTTCTCTCCGCATGGGAAGATTAGGAAAGTCCACAGTCTTCTTTCCTCTTAGCATACCAAGAAATCCAGCTCAAACCTGACAACATACTCCCCTTCTCTTCCTTAGTTTAACCTCCTAACATTTCTTTTCCTCGTCCAAGACTATCTACATCCCCATCTATCAACTCCTAGCTTAACCGTACTACCCACTCTATCTTCCTCTCTCTCTTATATAAATGACCATCATAGGGCATCCTTATTCCTGAAAAACACGTGTATAACGTTTACTTTCAGCATTAGCTCGTCAAAATCTATTCCCTTTGGCTACCCTGAAGCTGAACAATTATTTCGTACCATCAATGTGTCTTTTTTGCGTCGTTATCGTCCATTTCTGCTCCCTTCTTCACGTTTCTCACCTTTCAACCATTGCGTCTATATTTGTCCTGTAAACTCATGCTTTTCGTTGTTGTTATGTCTTCTTTCTTTGTATTATGTAAGATCGCCAGATCTTACATAATAGAATAAATCCCGCATCTTAACCTTGAATCCTTGACTTTTAGGCTCTCAGTATGTCTAATTAAAAAAAATCTACATAAAGGGTTTGCCGTCTCTCTAACTACTCTTCATTCACTCACAACCTACAAATAGACAGAAAGACACACACATACACACACACTGGCGGGGCCAGGAGCTGAGTCTCGACTCACGACACAAACAACAGGTAGTCAGACACAGCGACAGACACACACCAACACACCACACCTTGTACGTGCTCCCTAACATTGTTGTGACGCATCTCTGCTCACTGTACTCGTGTTCATGACTCTGGTCTCTGCTCACTGTACTCGTGTTCATGACTCTGGCCTCTGCTCACTGTACTCGTGTTCATGACTCTGGCATCGTGCACTCTGTCAGTATTCTTCAGTAACTTTCCCTGCATATGTCTCAACTGACCCTTCAGTGTTATTGTGACATAAGGATCAGCCCAAGAGTTGAAGTTCAGCACTTTAAGAGGCTCGGGAACTATAGCGCAATACCTTCAAGAGATCCAGGAGCTGAAGTTCAGTTCCAGCAAGAGGCTCGGAGCTGTGTCTCAACTCTTTCAAGAGGCTCAGAACCTGTATATTAACACTTTAAGATGATCCAGATATGTAGCTCAACACCGTCATAAGGCTTAGGAGATGTAACTCAACTTCTTGAAAAGACTCAGGACTCCTCAAGACTTTCCTCGTACCTCCGAAATAAATCTGTTGATCCCTGAAAATTCTCTAGCTTCTTTATGAGCTTGACTAATGTGGGCTCCACGCCGACGCTGCTTACTCGAGGAGTCGCCAGATGCACGTGATGTATATTCAGTGTCTTGTATTGATCAGTGTATGTCTTCTTGAAGGTAGTTCAGTGTCTTGTATTGATCAGTGTATATCTTCTTGAAGGTAGTTCAGTGTCTTGTATTGATCAGTGTATATCTTCTTGAAGGTAGTTCAGTGTCTTGTATTGATCAGTGTATGTCTTCTTGAAGGTAGTTCAGTGTCTTGTATTGATCAGTGTATATCTTCTTGAAGGTAGTTCAGTGTCTTGTATTGATCAGTGTATGTCTTCTTGAAGGTAGTTCAGTGTCTTGTATTGATCAGTGTATATCTTCTTGAAGGTAGTTCAGTGTCTTGTATTGATCAGTGTATGTCTTCTTGAAGGTAGTTTAGTGTCTTGTATTGATCAGTGTTTGTCTTCTTGAAGGTAGTTCAGTGTCTTGTATTGATCAGTGTTTGTCTTCTTGAAGGTAGTTCAGTGTCTTGTATTGATCAGTGTATATTTTCTTGAAGGTAGTTCAGTGTCTTGTATTGATCAGTGTATATCTTCTTGAAGGTAGTTCAGTGTCTTGTATTGATCAGTGTATGTCTTCTTGAAGGTAGTTCAGTGTCTTGTATTGATCAGTGTATATCTTCTTGAAGGTAGTTCAGTGTCTTGTATTGATCAGTGTATGTCTTCTTGAAGGTAGTTTAGTGTCTTGTATTGATCAGTGTATGTCTTCTTGAAGGTAGTTCAGTGTCTTGTATTGATCAGTGTATGTCTTCTTGAAGGTAGTTCAGTGTCTTGTATTGATCAGTGTATGTCTTCTTGAAGGTAGTTCAGTGTCTTGTATTGATCAGTGTATGTCTTCTTGAAGGTAGTTTATTGTCTTGTATTGATCAGTGTATGTTTTCTTGAAGGTAGTTTAGTGTCTTGTATTGATCAGTGTATGTCTTCTTGAAGGTAGTTCAGTGTCTTGTATTGATCAGTGTATATCTTCTTGAAGGTAGTTCAGTGTCTTGTATTGATCAGTGTATGTCTTCTTGAAGGTAGTTTATTGTCTTGTATTGATCAGTGTATGTCTTCTTGAAGGTAGTTTAGTGTCTTGTATTGATCAGTGTATGTCTTCTTGAAGGTAGTTCAGTGTCTTGTATTGATCAGTGTATGTCTTCTTGAAGGTAGTTCAGTGTCTTGTATTGATCAGTGTATGTCTTCTTGTAGGTAGTTTATTGTCTTGTATTGATCAGTGTATGTCTTCTTGAAGGTAGTTTATTGTCTTGTATTGATCAGTGTATGTCTTCTTGAAGGTAGTTTAGTGCCTTGTATTGATCAGTGTATGTCTTCTTGAAGGTAGTTCAGTGTCTTGTATTGATCAGTGTATGTCTTCTTGAAGGTAGTTTATTGTCTTGTATTGATCAGTGTATGTCTTCTTGAAGGTAGTTTATTGTCTTGTATTGAACAGTGTATGTCTTCTTGAAGGTAGTTTATTGTCTTGTATTGATCAGTGTATGTCTTCTTGAAGGTAGTTCAGTGTCTTGCATTGATCAGTGTATGTCTTCTTGAAGGTAGTTCAGTGTCTTGTATTGATCAGTGTATGTCTTCTTGAAGGTAGTTTATTGTCTTGTATTGATCAGTGTATGTCTTCTTGAAGGTAGTTTATTGTCTTGTATTGATCAGTGTATGTCTTCTTGAAGGTAGTTCAGTGTCTTGTATTGATCAGTGTATGTCTTCTTGAAGGTAGTTCAGTGTCTTGTATTGATCAGTGTATGTCTTCTTGAAGGTAGTTCAGTGTCTTGTATTGATCAGTGTATGTCTTCTTGAAGGTAGTTTATTGTCTTGTATTGATCAGTGTATGTCTTCTTGAAGGTAGTTCTAGAATCTGTCAGTAATGTTTACACAATGATGTTATCCTTTACTATCTGCTCTCACCCTCCCTCCCTCCTCTCATTACCACACTCATCATGTTTCCTCCCTCTCACTCCCTCCCTCCTCCCTCTTCCTGTCTCTTCCCTTTCACTCTCCTTACTTTCACACTCTCCCTCCCTCCATCTCCCTCTCACTTTCACTCCTTTTCCTTAGTCTGTTTCCTTTAAACTTTCTCTCAATCTTTGGTTCTCTGTCTCTCCCTGTTCTCCCCTTCAGCCTCTGTGTTTCCCTCCAGCGCTGCGTCTTCTTCCCCCTCAGCAGTTCTCGGTGCCTTGCTCTAGCACGCTCCATTACCACAAACCTGATACACCACCAGCAGGCCAGATGGTGAAGCAGGTGAAGCAGGTGAAGCAGGCAGAGGAGGCAGCGGACGATCGTGTGAGCCAGAGAGGAGCAGTGAAAGTGGAGCAACACCATACGAAAGACAAGGAGAAAGAGGAAGATAAGAAACAGGAGGAGGTGAGGAAACAGAAAGAGATCAATGAGGAAAACGGGTTAAAATCAGGAAAAAGAAGAAAATATGAGCAGCTGTAGGAGAAAAATGGTGATGAAGGAACGATGGGAGAAAAATGGGTAAAGAATAAATGGATGGAAGAGAAACAACGGGTGGAGGAGGAGGTGAAACTGGTAAAGGAGAAACATAAGGAACAAGAAAGTAGGGGATGATGTAGGTACCGAGGTTTTAACACAACCTTCCCGCTCATTCTAATTAACAGTTGGCGTAGCATCACCCATACACGTGTTTACCAACTAAATAATAACCCGCAGCTGTGTGCTGGGTGGTGGGTGGGTGGCCAGTGTCTGGGTTGTGGGGTGGGTAGCCAGTGTGCTGGGTGGTGGGGTGGGTAGCCAGTGTGCTGGGTGGGGGTGGGTGCCAGTGTGTGGGTGGTGGGGTGGGTGACCAGTGTGCTGGGTGGTGGGGTGGGTAGCCAGTGTGCTGGGTGGTGGGGTGGGTAGCCAGTGTGTGGGTGCCATGTGCTGGGTGGTGGGGTGGGTGGCCAGTGTGCTGGGTGGTGGGGTGGGTGGCCAGTGTGCTGGGTGGTGGGTGTGGGTGACCAGTGTGCTGGGTGGTGGGGTGGGTGGCCAGTGTGCTGGGTGGTGGGGTGGGTGGCCAGTGTGCTGGGTGGTGGGGTGGGTGACCAGTGTGCTGGGTGGTGGGGTGGGTGACCAGTGTGCTGGGTGGTGGGGTGGGTGAGCCAGTGTGCTGGGTGGTGGGGTGGGTAGCCAGTGTGCTGGGTGACCATTGTGCTGGGTGGTGGGGTGGGTGACCAGTGTGCTGGGTGGTGGGGTGGGTGCCATGTGCTGGGTGGTGGGATGGGTGGCCAGTGTGCTGGGTGGTGGGATGGGCGACCAGTGTGCTGGGTGGTGGAATGGGCGGCCAGTGTGCTGGGTGGTGGGTGGTGGCCAGTGTGCTGGGTGGTGGGTGGGTGGCCAGTGTCTTTGGTTGGTGGGTGGGTAGCCAGTGTGCTGGGTGGTGGGGTGGGTAGCCAGTGTGCTGGGTGACCATTGTGCTGGGTGGTGGGTGGGTGACCAGTGTGCTGGGTGGTGGGGTGGGTAGCCAGTGTGCTGGGTGGTGGGGTGGGTGACCAGTGTGCTGGGTGGTGGATGGGTGGCCAGTGCTGGGTGGCCAGTGTGATGGGTGGTGGGATGGGAGCCAGTGTGCTGGGTGGTGGGGTGGGTGCCAGTGTGCTGGGTGGTGGGTGGGTGGCCAGTGTGCTGGTGCCAGTGTGCTGAGGTGGCCAGTGTGTAGGGTGGCCAGTGTGCTGGGTGGTGGGAGTGGCCAGTGTGCTGGGTGGTGGGATGGGTGCCAGTGTGCCGGTGGTGGATGGTGGCCAGTGTGCTGGGTGGTGGGATGGTGGCCAGTGTGCTGGGTGGTGGATGGGTGGCCAGTGTGCTGGGTGGTGGGGTGGGTGGCCAGTGTGCTGGGTGGTGGGTGGTAGCCAGTGTGCTGGGTGGTGGGGTGGGTAGCCAGTGTGCTGGGTGGTGGGGTGGGTACCAGTGTGCTGGTGGTGGGGTGGGTGGCCAGTGTGCTGGGTGGTGGGATGGGTGGCCAGTGTCTGGTGGTGGGTGGGTAGCCAGTGTGCTGGGTGGTGGGTGGGTAGCCAGTGTGCTGGGTGACCATGTGCTGGGTGGTGGGGTGGGTGACCAGTGTGCTGGGTGGTGGGTGGGTGCCAGTGTGCTGGGTGGTGGGGTGGTGACCAGTGTGCTGGGTGGTGGGGTGGGTGACCAGTGTGCTGGGTGGTGGGATGGGTGGCCAGTGTGCTGGGTGGCCAGTGTGTGGTGGTGGGATGGGTAGCCAGTGTGCTGGGTGGTGGGTGGTGGCCAGTGTGCTGGGTGGTGGTGGGTGGCCAGTGTGCTGAGGTGGCCAGGTGCTGGGTGGTGGGATGGTGGCCAGTGTGCTGGGTGGTGGGATGGGTGCCAGTGTGCTGGGTGGTGGGATGGTGGCCAGTGTGCTGGGTGGTGGGATGGTGGCCAGTTGCTGGGTGGTGAGATGGGTGGCCAGTGTGCTGGGTGGTGGGGTGGGTGGCCAGTGTGCTGGGTGGTGGGGTGGTGGCCAGTGTGCTGGGTGGTGGGATGGTGGCCAGTGACTGGGTGGTGGGGTGGTGGCCAGTGTGCTGGGTGGTGGGATAGGTGGCCAGTGTGCTGGGTAGTGGGGTGGGTGACCATGTGCTGGGTGGTGGGTGGTGACCAGTGTGCTGGGTGGTGGGATGGGTGGACAGTGTGCTGGGTGGTGGATGGGTGGCCAGGTGCTGGGTGGTGGGATGGGTGGCCATGTGTGCTGGGTGGTGGGTGGGTGGCCATGTGCTGGGTGGTGGATGGGTGGTCAGTGTGCTGGGTGTGTGGATGGGTGGCCAGTGTGCTGGGTAGGTGGGAGGGTGGCCAGTGTGCTGGGTGGTGGATGGGGGCAGTGTGTGGGTGGTGGATGGGGACCAGTGTGCTGGGTGGTGGAATGGGCGGCCAGTGTGTGGGTGGTGGGACAGGCAGTGACTAAGAGTGCTGGGTGGTGGATGGGTGGCCAGTGTGCTGGGTGGGGGGTGGTGGCCAGTGTGCTGTGCGGAGGGGTGGTGGCCAGTGTGCTGGGTGGTGGGTGAGTGGCCAGTGTGCTGGGTGGTGGGTGGGTGGCCAGTGTGCTGGGTGGTGGGATGGTTGGCCAGAATGCTGGGTGGTGGATGGATGCCAGTGTGCTGGGCGGAGGAGTGGGTGGCCAGTGTGCTGGGTGGCTGGTGCTGGTGGCCAGTGTGTTGGGTGGCCAGTGTGTTGGGTGGCCAGTGTGCTGGGTGGCCAGTGTGCTGGTGGCCAGTGTGCTGGGTGGCCAGTGTGCTGGGTGGCCAGTGTGCTGGTGGCCAATGGCTGGGCGGAGGGTGGTGGCCAGTGTGCTGGGTGGTGGGATGGATGGCAGTGTGCTGGGCGGAGGTGGGTGGCCAGTGTGCTGGGTGGTGGGATGGTTGGCCAGAATGCTGGGTGGTGGGATGGATGGCCAGTGTGCTGTGCGGAGGGTTGGGTGGCCAGTGTGCTGGGCGGAGGGGTGGGTGGCCAGTGTGCTGGGTAGCCAGTGAGCTGGGTGGTGGGATGGTTGGCCAGAATGCTGGGTGGTGGGATGGATGGCCAGTGTGCTGGGCGGAGTGGTGGGTGGCCAGTGTGCTGGGTGGCCAGTGTGTTGGGTGGCCAGTGTGCTGGCTGGTGGGGTGGGTGGCCAGTGTGCTGGGTAGTGGGGTGGGTGGCCAGTGTGCTGGGTGGTGGGTGGGTGCCAGTGTGCTGGGTGGTGGGGTGGGTGGCCAGTGTGCTGGGTGGTGGGGAGTGTGGCCAGTGTGCTGGGTAGTGGGGAGGGTGGTCAGTGTGCTGGGTAGTGTGCTGGGTGGCCAGTGTGCTGGGTGGTGGAATTGGTGGCCAGTGTGTTGGGTAGTGGGGTTGGTGGCCAGTGTGCTGGGTGGTGGAATGGGTGGCCAGTATGCTTTGTGGAGGGGTGGGTGGCCAATTTGCTGGGTGGAGGGATGGGTGGCCAGTGTGCTGGGCGGAGGGGTGGGTGGTCAGTGTGCTGGGTGGTGGAGTGGGGGTGGCCTGTGTGTAGACAGCACTAACACTGACCAATATTGTGGCAGCAGCAGTGCTACCTACCCGGTGTGTCACCACCACCACTGTCACCACCACCACTGTCACCACCACCACTGTCACCACCACCACTGTCACCACCACCACTGCTCCCAGGAGTGCCCCTCCTTACATGATGCATGTCATGATGTTTGTCAGGTTACATGGCGGTGGTGAAT
This sequence comes from Cherax destructor, assembly GCA_009830355.1. NCBI lineage: Eukaryota > Metazoa > Arthropoda > Malacostraca > Decapoda > Parastacidae > Cherax > Cherax destructor. Next base: position 348,134 of record WNWK01000279.1, read on the forward strand.
GGTGTGGAGATGGACGCTGTGGTGGTGGTGCAATGGTAGTGGTTGCTTATAATGGTGGTGGGTGGTGACAGTGGCAGTGATTATGACTGGTTTTAGTATTGTGGTACAGGGAAGCACATGGGTACAGCACATGGAAAAAATCCTATAACACACCCGCTGAAGACTAAATTTGGATCATTGGTCAGTGTTACCTACTGTATCATCCACTTCACCTGAGTCTAACTAGTTACCTACTGCCTCATCCACTTCACCTGAGTGTAACTGGTCACTTACCTACTGACTCATCCACTTCACCTGGGAGTAACTGGTCACTTACCTACTGACTCATCCACTTCACCTGGGAGTAACTGGTCACTTACCTACTGACTCATCCACTTCACCTGGGCGTAACGGTTCACTGCTACCACTATCTCATCCATCTCACTTCATGCCCACCTAACATGGGTGTAATTAGGTCACTCCTGTTACCTAAGGAAAGAACAAGGTTGGATGTATTTCTCAGCTGGTGGTGGAGCCATAACAGGCTCACTTGCTTCTTCATCTCCTCAAGGATTGTGTCACTTAACATTTGTATTGTTGACGTTCACAGATTAAACTGCACAATTATAAATAATTGTTAAAGGCAGTAGAGGGGTAGGAGGGTGGCACTAGACTTGATAAATATTTTTTACTGTGACTGAGACGAGTGTCAAGACCAGACAAGGGCCAAGGTCAGTCGTGTGTGTGTGTGTGTGTGTGTTTGTACTCACCTAGATGTGGTTGCAGGGGTCGAATCACAGCTCCTGGCCCCGCCTCTTTACTGTCCGCTACTAGGTCACTCTTCCTGCTCCATGTGTGTATTCACCTAATTTTGATTGTAGGGGTCGATTCATAGCTCCTGTCCCAGCTATTTCGCGCGCGTGTGTGTAGTGGGCAAAATATCCAGACGAAGTAGTGGCGCTGTTATTGAAAGAACTTCTGACTAGAAGTAACTTCCCTTGGTTGGTAGTGGTGAGAGACAGGGAAGCGGATGAAGGGGTAAGGGTAGGAAAGGGAGTGGAGAGGCAGGTGGTGAAGGATATGGGGTAGTGGGTGAGGAATCAGAGGAAGGGGGTGTGAGAAGTGCAGTGATAAGAGAAAGAGGATGTGGAAGGAACTGTGAAGGGGTAGAGGAAGAGAGGACGTGCAAGGGGATTACGATGGGACGAAGGATCCGGAGGAAAAAGTAGAAGTGAAGAAGACTTGCGTACGAAGGTAATAGTGAAGGAAATGAAGTTAATAAGGAAGGTTTGGAAGGAGGGTGGAGAGGGGAAGGTAGGTACGGAGGAGGTGGTGAAATGGAAATGGATACAGAGGTCATAGTGAAGGAGGGGGTAAGGAAGTGGAGGTGGGTAAGGAGCTGGTGGTGGAAAGAATGGAGAAGAGTACCGAGGTGATGGTGGTGGTAGAGAGGTGGGTGATGTATGGAGGTGGTGATGGTGGAGAGGAAGGTGGTGGTAGAGGGGGTGATGTATGGAGGTGATGGTGGAGGAAAAGGTGGTGTTAGAGGAGGTGATGTATGGATTTGGTGATGGTGGAGGTAGTGGTGGAGTTGAAGGTGGTGGTAGAGGGGGTGATGTATGGAGGTGGTGATGGTGGAGGTAGTGGTGGATGGGAAGGTGGTGTAGAGGAGGGTGATGTATGGAGGTGGTGATGGTGGAGGTAGTGATGGAGAGGAAGGTGGTGGTAGAGGGGGGGTGATGTATGGAGGTGGTAATGGTGGAGGGGAAGGTGGCGGTAGAGGGGTGGTGATGTATGGAGGTGGTGATGGTGGAGGTAGTGGTGGAAGGGGTTTGGAAGGGGAGGTGGGTACTGGAGAGGTGATGATTGATTGGGAGGTGGTGGTGGTGAAGGGGAGATGGTGGTGGTGGTGGTGGTTGTAGTGAAGGTCGTGGTGGTGGTAGAGGGGTCGTGGTGGTGGTGGTGGTGAAGGAGGAAAGGGGGTGAGTGGTGGTGGTGGTGGTGTTGGAGGGGGAGGAAGTGGTGGAGGACGTGGGGTGGAGCGGGAGGTGGTGGAGGGGGAGGAGGTGGTGGTGGTGGAGGTGGTTGTAGTGAAGGGGAAGGTCGTGGTGGTGGTGGAGGGGGTGCAGAAGTGGTGGTGGGTACGGTGGTGCTAACGTCTACTCATGAGTGTAAAATGGAATCTTCTTAAATGCTTTACACTCTGGCATTAATTATGTTTTCTGTCTCATTATCGTGCAAGATGGCAGGTAAATCTTACAAAATTCTACCAACATTCAATATATATTTATACACATTTTTGTGTGCTTCATTATAGCTCTTATTTCATTATAGCTCTTATTTCTTTTCCAGGGAACATGGGGCTATTTGCCTCTATTTTGTATAAACACTATAGTGAAAAAAAACCGGAAATTTTGTATTTGATTATTTTGGTCACACAGGTTTTGTGGAAAGATGCCAGACTTTAAAAAAAATAGCAAAATATACAAACTAAATAACAAATATAGAAATATTAAGCAGACTCCTAAAATTTGATGAGAATAATGCTAATAGTCAACGTAGTTCACAACGATTCACTCATAATTATAACAAAACAGTGTCCTCAAATACTCAAGAAAGCTACAAAATTATTAATAAATATACGCTCATTAAACGAAAAGTCAATACCCCAGGATATTAGAATGAAAGAAGAGACAATTTATCGTTATTCACGCAAAGGTAATTGTAAGCCAAAGTCACGCAACCTCCTGTTGAACTTTCATAACTCTGCAACACAACCACGAGGAAACTACTCTTCAGCTGCAACTGAAACATCCATAAGTAAAACTAAAGGTCAGACACAAGGGCAGGACATAACTACAATCACTAACACGTCTCGAGGCTGTGGTTAACCACAAGTAAACAGAAATTAATTTCTACAAGCACGAACCCCAGATTCACAGCCACATGTGAGAAGAGTTGGGGTTGAGAGGAACCTGCCTAGTATGGGCCAGTAGACCTGTCGCAGAGCTGTTCTTGCCTCCACTACTGGGCCACGCCTCCTGTGACGCCATGTCCAACTTCTGCACTTTTCATACCTCAGCTTCACATTGATCGAGGCTCAGGAGCTAAGCACTTATCATGGCTCAGGGGACTGACCACCCCAAACTTACTTCAAGGGAGAAAGACTGATTATTTCATATTAACTTCTCCACAGTTTCAGTTTTCTTCACAACGTGAGTCAGTATTTTGACTGAAGAAGCCTGCTGAGCGGGCGAAACATTTCAACATTAAATTCAACGAACTGTTACCTGTTTCTTTTACTCCTCCAGTGTCAACCAAAATTAACAAAAAAATAACTACAAGTGCACCTTCATCATTACCTCATGAATAGCCACAACTACTCTCTCAAGAACATCTACAACAACTACAAGCACAAAGGCCACAACTACCACCACATGAACTAAAAACACAAGATAAACACAGCTACTGCAAACTCAACTTAATAGAAAATACTGTGCAAGCAAGAGGCTGAGTGAAGTGCAAGTCAGGCAGTAGTTGCGTGTAGTCTACCTCAGTGTATTAATACTTAACTAGACGCGAAGGGCAGCAAAGCACAGAATGTACCACCCTTAGAGACTGAGATATATATCCCTTAGAAACAATGAAGTATATATCATGAAAGGTTATTCAGCGTGTATTGCTAGATGTTTATTCGTAGAATATAAAAATGTTTTAAAGTCAAGAGTTTATAACGTCCAATACTTAACATAGATAAGACAACAACCACACAGGTATAACACAATGAGAAAAAAAATTAACGACGCACTGATCAATGTGATAAGCCTAAAATCCACTAATTGGAAAAAATAAGAAAAAGAATGCGACCATTTTTATCTACATCGGGAGCCCTCTTCTTTAAAGTGAAAGATAGAAGTTAGAGTAAATATCTGGGAAAATGTCGTGAGGTAGGTAATGATCATATGGTAAGCCGCTCGATGGCTCCTGAAAAATTTCGTATAGATTTAATTGTGACATTGATTAGTTGTAGCTTTGATATCACAAACTCACTCCAGACAAGATTGTGGTATGAAATGTGAGAACATGTTAAGTTATCAGGGCACATCAACTTTATCATACGATGACCAATTAATGAAAACAGAGCGAAGCTTGAGCTGGACGTCTGCTAAAACTTTTATTTAGTAATTTTCCTTGATTTTCTATCCATATGCAACGAGAAACTGTTCCTAGGAGAGTCATTTAATGATTGGTCTCTGAAGGAGTGGTATTACTAAGAAAGGTACAGAGCCAAACTACTGACGTATCCTCGTCTGGCTGTATAATAGCTGCTGTCTGGTGTCCACAATGTTGAGCCACGTAGGGAATCTTAAAAAAATATGGTGGGGTGT